>OY740765.1:164986554-165069567 GCA_963513935.1 Aphrophora alni | reverse complement strand
ATTTGATTGAACCGTTAATATTTTTAAATGACATTGAAAAAAAAATCTATTTATTAATCATGCACGGATATTTTTAGAATTTTTTACTTAATTAACATGTAATAGATATATAGTCCTACAAAAAAAATGTGAGCACTCTAGTTTGAAGGTGAATAGAAAAATAACCAAATGACCTAGCTTTATTTTGTGTCGGTAGTTATAATTTTTGAAGTTATGGCTCATAATTATTAAAAGAGGAAGAGCGTAAATAATGCATATTTTAGATATATTTCAAACATCTTAATGAAATTTTAATAAATTTGATTTTTATATTATGGTGTACAAGTTTGAGCTTGTGTTACAAGGGCGTACCCAGGATCAAAACTAGAGGGGGGCAAGCCGGTCATTCAATATAAAATTGATTATTAAAATAGTTATTTCAAGAATTGTATTAAATTCCAGCAACAAAATGTATAATAAAGATTTATTTTTGCTTCCAGGGGGGGCAGCTGCCCCTCGCTGGGTACGCCCATGTTGTGTTATCCTTTCAAGGAAAATATATGTTTATTTGTTGAAACAACATTTTCTCCGGAGTGGAATGTTGTAAGATTACTTGTTTGGTCCTGTAGTGATTACAAGGCATGAAGATTAATCAGATTTAAATATGAGGATAATATAAAAGAAACCACTGGTTTGATTCATTGATATTTGTATCAGTTAAGTAAGGCTGCGCACAGCAACAAACGGTGTGCGAAAAGTTAAGAAACGAAGTAAGTATTTAAAATTAAATATTACATGCTGGTATTATTTATTGTTGGATGTAGACATTTGTTGTTAGGTATGGTTATAGAACTAGGCTGTTTATAGAGATTTAAATCACACCAATGTATTTCGGATATGGACTTTGTTTAAAACTTACCATATGACTAAAGAGTAGGTACGGTGGATATTATAACTTCAGATATATTACTATAGTAGTTTATTTTATGTTTAGATAAATTATTATTGTACGTTTATTTATTTTTTTATGGGTGAGGTATTAGACCTACCAATAAGTAACTATACAATCGACTTATGATAATTAAATATGGATTTTAATCTATTAATGAAATTATTTTTATGAACTCCATCTGATTGTTAAAATGATTGCTTTCATCTACATCTTTTGTTAGCTAGTTTTGATAGTAGGCCCCTACCATTAAAATGTACAATTCAGTTAAAATTATTATATATCCCTTTGAAGTTTACATTATTATTTTGTTCCTTACTTTTCTATGATACATTTTCACCTTTCCATACATACCTCTTTCCACGTCTAGCACACAGTTTCTCTTTCTCATATTTCAGTAAACAATCTAAGAATTTTGTAAGTTATAATAAAATGATAATAAAACACATTTATTTTTATTTTTTAATATCCACTTTTAAAAAAAATTGTGTTTTATTATCTTTAAACACGGAATTCCACTAAGAACCATCGGTCTCAACAGCAATGAAAAAAAAAATAATAATAATAATAAAATGCATTCTCTCTCTCTCTTTTCTTACCCCTCCCCACTACTTCCCATCTACTGTCAGTTTTTTTATAGGCTTACTCACTTTTCTATCACTCACTCATATACTACCAGTGTTCTATTCTAATATTTTGCATTCCAAATCTTAATTCAAGATGCCTTATGTGAAAATCAATGCACTGTCACAGGTCAGAGGCGTCGGTGTGAGCTGATGGGCTAAGTGAACCCAATGAATTAAAAGATTTGATCACTTAGTTAAATAACATTGTGATATAAATTATTTCAGCAATATCATCTTCATAAAACTTCTAATATGTATTGGTTGTAAAGTACTTTTTATTTATTACAATTTTAAAAAAATTAAAAAAAAAAAAAGCACTGGTTTTGGTTTTATGACAATAGTAAAATTCCAATTCATAATATTTTGAATGTATGTAAACTATTTTAACTTTGAAATATAATATATATGATAGGATTACATTTCTATTAACACTTACAAGTATTTTTATAGAATGTAAAAATCACCTTTGGAAGTAGAATCAGAAGAAAAATGCATTCTAAATATTATTAACACATTTTTATTAACTCGCTTTCTTGTCTGTCTGTAGTCTGTACAGGTGGAAATTTTAAACTAACTTCTAAATGAGCTAGAGACTTGAAATTTTAAACATAGCTCGGAACTGGATGACAATGCAATATTAACTCGTTTTCGGCCCCTAATTCTCTCTCAAATTCAATATTGTCTTATACAATGAATATTAGCTGTTGTTGAAATAAGTTATACATGGTTTAGGATATAAAAAATAATAATTAGATTTTCTTAATGAACCCTCTAATTAAATATTGTCTTATACAATGAATATCAGCTGTTATTAAAATAAAATATACATGGTTTATGATATAAAAATAATAATTAGATTTTCTTAATTCTTCCTCAAATTAAATAGTGTCTAATACTATTAATATCAGCTGTTATTGAAATAGGTTATGTGCATTATTGACAGCTAGCTTAGCACTTATGGGATACGTTACGACATGGTTTAGGTTATAAAAATAATAATAATATTTTCTTTAAATGTTTTTTTTTAATTTTTCATGGCACAATACAGATTTATAACACCATACAGTTTGTCCTGAAAATTTGTGTAAGTACAAAGTAATAAATTGAAATAATTAAACTATTGAAAAAAGATAAAATAATATGAAAATTTGTGATTTTTAAGTACAAAGTTATAAAATGAAATAATTATACTGTTGAAAAAAAGATAAAACAATATGAAAATTTGTAATTTGTAAGTACAAAGTAATAAAATGAAATAATTAACAGATTTAAAAAAATAATAATCATAACATAGTATTTTTTTAAAAAGTATACTCATAACTAAGTAAACATAATCTCATTTCAATTATTGTTATGAATCTTACACCAAACTTGACACAATACCGCTAGCCCATCTAATGGTTTGAACAATGTTAAATTAAGTTGAGTTAAGTCGTGTGGGTTTTTAAAATACTTTTTACATGGCTACTTTCAAAATATAGGGCCTATTTAAGAACAACAAGGACTTAACCCAATTTAATCTAACACCTTTCTAGACCAAAATAAAGTACGCAAATACAACACTAAAAATCATAAAATAATAAAAAATCAATTTGCCATGTTTATAAAACGCACTAAAAAGTATTAAATAAATAATCATGCCCCATAAAGATTTTTAACTCTGTACAAATTGACCTGAAAATATGGGACTGTAAATTTTTAATGGTAGCTTTTAAAATAATTGTAAGATTTAAAATGAAAAACTTGGAGTGCATGGAATAGATGAAAATTAAATTTATAAATCTGGATAGAATTTATATAGCACAGGGAGAAAATATTTAAATTTAAAAAAATTTAAATTAACTTCAATGTCCTATCTTACCAAAAAGGGTTAGCATGTTAACTAACTCTGTGGGTTCTTCCTGGAGTGGCGGAGGAGAGAAATTTTAACAACTATCTTACGATTATATATATTTATAAAAATAAAACATAATTTACAATACCAGAGCATCATATTATTATAATGAATAAAATTATCAACAATCTTCAAGGTCAATCTTGGTTTTAACAAAGAGAATAATCAGGAATTCGGAATGGAGCCTTTATCAGACTTTATTTATTTTGTATTGTCTGTTCTAGCTATTAATATGCTTCCATAACTGTTTAATAATTTGTTAGAAGAAACTTATGTAAATTAAAACAACAATTTTTTAGTATAAACCACAATATTTTAATTGAATTCTTGTATAAGTCCTTGACAATGCTTTAACTAGCGAATCCATGGTCGGCAAGTTTCAATTAAAATATTGTGGTTTATACTAAAAAAATATTGTTTTAATTTATTTAAAATGGAATACCTCCAAGTACCTACGGTCTTTAGCATAAATAAATAGAAACTTAAGTTATTATTTTACACTATTGATTTCTGTGACACGTTTAGTTTTGTACAGATGTTCGGTTAATCTTGATTTTTCGGGTCTGTAGTATTTTAGATGGGCTAAATGTTCTTTAAACCTAGTGGTGATTTTTCTCTTTGTTTGACCAAGATAAGTCACAGTCATTAGGGCTACATTTAATTTCATAAATAACAGAAATAATAGAAGTTAAATTTAATATAGGCTAATATTTTATGATTTTTTTAATATTGAAGCTGACTTGTTTTTGTTTTATTTTTAATAGATTGTCAATGTAGGTCATCATTGATCAACTACTAACAGATCTATTTTTATAAAAATGTTTATTTTTTTTTTTTTTGATAAAAATTATAATTTTATCTCTTAGAATTGTTTTCCCCCAAAATATCATTTCCGAACTCAGAAAAAAGACGTTCTTTCTCCAGCGGAGTCTACGTTTTGCTAGATATTTTAACACTTTTAACAACTTCATTATCTTCCGATGATTCTGAATCTTCTTTACACTCATAATTAGAATCAGAATCATCGGTTTCTAATGGATGTGCATTTTTCTTATTAGAAAGTGTTAAAGGAAGCAGGAAGTTCTTTTTTCTGAGTTTGTTTGCCAACCTATTAAAGTATTCAATTTTGGCTTTTTTTATAATGTGTACAACAAGGCTGCTCAAAAGCTCATCATACACATTATGTTTATCCTCAGCATTGTTATTAGCTTGAATTTATAAAAGTACAAAATTTGACTATGGCTTCTTCTAAAGGCATTTTTTGGAAAGTTTTTATTTTAAGATTTTTTTTTGGATTTAACAGCCAACCTTCCAATTTTACTTGACCAACGCTTCTCTAACAATGTGGCAAAATCGTCATACATTAATATAGTTTCTCTGTCATTTCCTTCCCCTTCGTAAACCTTTGAAATAGTCTGACTCCTAGCTAATTCAAGAATCGACTTTAGAGCTGGGAGGACCCTATAAGGTATTGACGGTTTTCCCAAAAGTCCTGTCTCATCATTACAACCCGAGATGTCCAATACAGCTTGTACAATTGTATTGAAGTACATCGGGTTTGAAATATTAGACATTGTTTTGGTACCACTTTGCTCGTTGGTCGATAGCTTAGCATTAACTACTTTAAGGAGACGAGAAAGTAGTCTCATTTCACTACTGACTTGGTGTCTACTTTCTCGTCTGCTCATATGAAACTCGCTTATGTAATTCATAATTAAATTATCTGAAATGGCTCTCCTCCAAGTTTCATCTTGATTCATAGCTGGGAGCACTTCATTTTTTAAATGATCACTGACTTCTACCAATGCAGAAGCCGTGCTGTACACCCTAACAGCCTGAATCTTTGTTTGCCCTATACTTTGAGCCTTAAACTCGGAACAGCTATGTTTCAGGTGAAACCATAACTTATCTCTGCGGTACCTACCACCACAGTATTTACACAGTTTAGTGTTTGTGAAGGTAGGTACCCCAGAATGCCAAGTTTTAGGCAACAGTAAGGTGCATTGTCCCCCACTTTGTAATATTTGTTTATTTACAATTTCTAAATTCAAGTTTCTCATTTTTTTGGTAATTACCAACATTTGCTTCCTTTTTTCTGCTTTAGAAAAATTACTGTTGGTAATTAACAAAAGAGCCGCCCCTTCTTATGTATTAGAGTGTTTGTTTTCAATATGCTTTGCAAAATCCCGAGGACACAAGTTACAATAAAGGCACTTGTGTCTCCTTCTCGGATGTTGCGGTGCTTCCGGTGAGGCTTCTGGTGGGGCTTGCGATGGGACGTCTGATGTGGTTTGTGCTGGGACTTCTAATGCTACAATCTATAAACAAAATTAGGTTTTATTAAAATGATATAAACTAAATAATTATCTTACTTACACCAATCCCCTTAATAGTAAGTATATATTATGAAACTTCAAACGACTAATGTCTTAAAATAATTGGGATTGGTAAAATAACAATAATAATAAGGCCATCAGAACCTTTGCTACCAAAAAAGTCATTGCATTCATAGTGAATGACTCAATTATTACATGTTGTCTTCACAAGAATATCAACTCGTATTTTGCTTAAAAGTCATATAATTACAATTTAAATTTCAATAGATTTAAGACATTTTTCACAAAGAAATTTTGTAATGAAATTTGTTATACTTTTTAAAATATAAATAAATAAAAACAACTAATCAAGTTTATTAAAATATTGTATTAAATGCTACGATATATTTTATTTTTACAAAAAAAAAAAAAAATTGTTATAAAGATTACTACACTTGCACAACAGCACTAAAATACAAACAAATTGCTATGGATCTTTGGTCTCAAACCGCATAGAAGAATCTTACGTTTGAACCTTTGGTACCAAAAACAAAATCATTAAATTCGTAGTGCATGAAGTAGTCATGGAGAATAACTAATGCCTAGACCTTTAGGAGCGTACGACCTACAGTACCTTTTGTATCGACACTCTAGTGCCTTGGATAAAATATCCGGTGGCCGCTATCGCCCGACACATTTAGTCTGTACGGTTTGCTCCATTTGGTTCGGCGCTTAATTTTTCTCTCGTAATCCTCATTATTATTTTCAATCTGCTATATTTTATGCTTAAATCACGGATTTCAGTTGTTTTTTTTTATTTATATGTTTCTATATTGTAATTTTTGTTACAAAACAAATTCCTACTTAATTTTAATTGTTGATTTAATTAAAAATCAACAGTTTTTATATTAAAACATAACTTTCTTTATTGTAAACATCATCTAAATTATAGCTGTATTTTTCAATTTTTAAAGAACAATATCGAGTAGGTACTTACTAAAAAACTTCTATTGCCTGATGATAACGTGGAAATTACCTGGTTAGTCAAGCTGTCATTTTTATAAGGGTCACTGGGTATTTCAAATATATACCTTCACCCATCTTTGTCTTACTCTTTTTCTTTTATTACATGTTGTCTTCACAAGAATATCAACTCGTATTTTGCTTAAATGTCATATAATTACAATTTAAATTTCAATAGATATAAAACTTTTTTCACAAAGAAATTTTGTAATGAAATTTGTTATACTTTTTAAAATATAAATAAATAAAAACAACTAATCAAGTTTATTAAAATATTGTATTAAATGCTACAATATATTTTATTTTTACAAAAAAAAAAAAAATTGTTATAAAGATTACTACACTTGCACAACAGCACTAAAATACAAACAAATTGCTATGGACCTTTGGTCTCAAACCGCATAGAAGAATCTTACGTTTGAACCTTTGGTACCAAAAACAAAATCATTAAATTCGTAGCGCATGAAGTAGTCATGGAGAATAACTAATGCCTAGACCTTTAGGAGCGTACGACCTACAGTACCTTTTGTATCGACACTCCAGTGCCTTGGATAAAATATCCGGTGGCCGCTATCGCCCGACACATTTAGTCTGTACGGTCTGCTCCATTTGGTTCGGCGCTTAATTTTTCTCTCGTAATCCTCATTATTATTTTCAATCTGCTATATTTTATGCTTAAATCACGGATTTCAGTGGTTGTTTTTATTATTTATATATTTCTATATTGTAATTTTTGTTACAAAACAAATCCTACTTAATTTTAAATGTTGATTTAATTAAAAATCCACAGTTTTTATATTAAAACATAACTTTCTTTATTGTAAACATCATCTAAATTATAGCTGTATTACCTATAGCCTACATTCCCTAACAACGATAAAGTTCACTATAACAGTTTTCTCTGAAAAACAAATTTCGTTATGTATTTCTATTAACTCTCCCTCAGTCATATTTGTGAGGTTTATCAGCCTTGATAAAAAAACTAAATTTCATTATTTGTAGACCTATAGTATTAAAAAATAAATATTTGTTGAGTTAAACAACTTTTGTTATACTGTATTTTAATTTTCCTAAATTGGATATCCTCATTTATAATTATAAATTTATATTAATATATGTAAAAATATTACCTGATTTAATTTGGTTGCAAGTTCTGGGACTCTTTTCAATGAACTGGTATCTAAAAACAGATAATATCATATTATAATGATTTATAAAATAAATAAAAAGAGAAGTAACTGTTGTATTACAACATTTTTATTATTCATAAATTTATTCTAAATTAAGGTTTTATAAATCTCTTATTTGTCTGAGATCTCTCTCTAATCGGGATTTATGAGGGTCTTTTCAATATACTTGTAATTTATTCTTATATTAGGTACATTTATGAAATATAAATTAACTAAAATATTTAAGAATTTACATTTATAAAATAGATTTATTTAGAATATCTATAATTAATTCTAGTTACAAAAGTTTATACAAAAATAACCACGAAAACCATGTTTAAAGGATCAACTTTCCAACAAATTTATTAATATATTATAAAACCAAAGATTCATTACCTCTCTCACTTTCTCATAAAACATATTTAATTTTTTTATCTATAAAAGAGTTTTGAATTGAGACAATTGGCTTCAAAGAATCGGATATTATTTTAGATCAAATTTTAAAATAATATAAATACACTTTAATATTCTAAATAAAAAGTGTCAATAGTAGGCCTACAATTGTGGTTGTTTGTTTCTTTATCAATTCTTCATTAATTTATTCAATCCTGTGTGTCAAGTAAGTAAAACATGAGTTATAATATATCAATGAAACAATATACTCAATAACTAATTTAAAAAAATGTATCTTAACATCTGTGAATAGCAATTTTTTTATAATTTGTATTTTATTTTATCATTCCAATAAAAAATTAAAAAATAACCTCAAAATATTAAGTTTGTTTTATCTCCCGTATTTTATTTTATAATAATTCTAGATAAACATCTAAAATTCGCCAAATTTTATTTACCAGAAGTTATTCCTTCTGGCTCGGTTGAAGGTAATATTGCTGGAATGTTATATTTTCAGTGACTGGGTAAGTATGTATGTGTGTTTATTCCATCATAACTTCTTAACAGCTTAACCGATTTTGATTTACCTTTAGTCTAGTAAATGAAGCGTTAAACCCCTTAAAAAAATTATGACGGTCGGATTTTTATGCACAAGGTGGCAGAATGTGTCTTAAGGTGTGTCAATAACATTAAACGACCATGGTGGTTTTCTGAAAATTTAAATTGGGGGAAAGGAAATGGCATTTGATTTTTGTGCCTTTCTTGCCCTTATAACTCTGTAAATATTAACGATATGAAAACTGTGTTCTTACCAAAATTATATCTTATTCCATTACAAATAAGCTATAAGTTTTATATTTTTATTGTTTCTGTAGTGTCAATGTTAAACGAGATATGACTATTTGAAGTTTATAATAATGAAAATTGTATACTGTATTTATAATGTACAGTTAACTTTCTCAACTGTGTGTCTTAATATTAGATATTTTAGTTGTCTTATACATATAAAAATATGTGAAAATATAAAAACCCTTAAAAATACTAAAATACGAAGTATAAAGGTCTGATTAGGTTATATAACATCCTAATTAAGGAAAATAATACTAAATATACGGTAAATATAACTATATAGATACGCAACTGTACCCTTTCTGAGGACTGTCCTATTCTGATGACCAACTCTTCAGAAAGGGGTCGGTTTTGTATAAATCCTCAGAAATGGGACATATGTGTACAGGCTTGCAACAGACCTCCGTTTTTCATTTCTTTAATGTTACTTACTCCTGTCATTAATTTCAGTCAAAAAATAATTAGGAATTTTAATATCTATATTTTTTGTTATTACAAGAACGATAAGTATGTCTTCAATTAAAGTATATACTATTAGCCTGATAAATGTACACTTTTAACATAGAATTTATTTTTATAATGGATTAAAATTAGGATTTAAGTAGTTAAAAGTGTATTGAGGGCGGCAACCACCCTTATATACATTAATATGGCCGGCGGCAACCACCCTTATATACATTGAATTTTACGCGAGTTTTCTGGTTTATTACTGTTTTTATTTTACTTAGATACAACATTATGATGAATCAAATTTCACAGTCTTATCTCATTTGTTTACATTTGCTAGCTGATAATGTAATTAGTTTTTAATTGCACAGTGTTCCAAAAAAATTTTTTTTTTAAATACAAAAAATGATTTTATTTTGTGTACAATCCAAAACCAAGAAAAACTACAAGCTGTACTAAAACTGTTTATATTTAACAACGTAAACCATAGAAGACTACGGAAAGTATGTGTTTATGTTCAAAATGTCCACCAAGAGCTACTTGACAATGTTCCAAACGAGTATAAACCGCATGTATTGCTTTACTTTTAATTTCATCTCTAATTTTCTGTATTGCTAGTAGTATTTCTCTTTCAGGTTTTTTTATGGTTAATGAGATTTCAGGTCGTGAGATTTATAAATGGTTAATGATCTCTGGTTAAACAAAAATATTTCACTAATATCAGTATGTCAAAATATATCTTGCATACATACCTACTCTAAAATATATTTTTTAAATTTTTTTAATTTTATTTTTTTATTAGATAGGTTTATTTCAAATAAAAATTATTATTAATACATTTAATAAAATCAAGATACCTTACTTAATTAATAATTGATTAAAGAACGAGAATAATTTAGGAGATAATAGCTATATTATATATTATTTTACTTACCTAGTAACGTATTACCGCTTCTAACTCTTCTACTGGCAAAACTAATCAGCAAAGCTATAAACAGCACTTATTTATAGGGTACGTTAAGAGTAGGGCTAAAGTTGTTTTCAGAGGAAAAGATATGTCTAAAAAAAGTTCTAAAATAATTTGTTTAAAGGCTACAAAATTTGTTAATATTAAAATAACGTTTTAATTGTTCACTTTCTTCAATAATTGACACAATCACAAAATGATGATTAATTAGTAAAGGCGCAATTCCACTAAGGCACTGTAACTGAGTCACTGCACAACTTTACTGTGAGTCAAGCCATTGAATACTTAGGAAGCACGGCTGGAGCTCGGCTCTACCTGCGAGAGACTAAAGAATCTGCTGGACCGGAAGCTAACCTTCCGGTCCATATGTTAGAACTACAAAAATAAAACGAAAATGTTACAACATTGCTAGTCTACAGTAATTTGTTTGGGATACCGATGAACTACCGGTAACAGAAATACAACACCGGGGGGGGGGGGTTAGGAAATAGGAGATACAAAATTATAGTTTATTCCCACGTTCTAATAATAGAACGGCCCAACGATTCCTAAAATTTGGAGAGTGAATCGCTCTCCCACTCTCAGTTATTCTCTCTCTCTCTCTCTCTCTCTCTCTCTCTCTCTCTCTCTCTCTCTCTCTCTCTCTCTCTCTCTCTCTCTCTCTCTCTCTCTCTCTCTCTCTCTCTCTCTCTCTCTCTCTCTCTCTCTCTCTCCCTCTCTCGCAAGCAAGCACACTCAAAAAATCAACGTTTTCAGAATATCTTTCCGATCATGAATCAAATTACTTCTTTCCATAAACAATACGTTTGCCAAATTTAGTCATAATCGGTCAAAAACTATGAAGAATGAAAAATACTCGTAGACGAAAAATCGGTTAAAAATAAGCAAACATTTGATAAAATCAAAAGAAATTGCCATCCAATATAATATTTTTAACCAGGGAACTTAATCATTTATAAAAATAACAATGGTTTTACCACATTTGCTAGGAATTTAACAATAAACATACGAGGTAGAATGAAAATGATGAAAAATTGGTCAAAAATAGAATAGAAAACAATCTTCCGATTACTCGGTTTTCTTGTGACAACAACAATTGGCTAGCTGACGAGTCAAATATTATCCATTTCTACTCCTTCCTTCCGTTCTAATGGTAGCTCACTGCCAGACAGTGTAGACTGTAGAGTATAAACGTTTACATAAGTTAAAAACATAAAACGTTCAATAAATGTTTTGTATCTTTTTTTAATGAATAATGTTTATCCCCTACTAACGGGGATTCTAACCGAAATTAGTATTTTAATTAAATAGTAGGTTTTCAATTACATTATTGTTTGTATGTAATCATATTTTTGAAAGAAATATATTTCAGAAACAGTTTACAAGTGTAGCCTACTTTCATAAGTTAGGTGTTTTATTTTCGTTGAATAGTTTAAATTCGATACTTTGGCGCACCTATATGTTTTAAAAAAAATTGAGTTGGAATATTGCAAACAGTATTGAAAGTAGTGCCTTTTACCTGTAAACCGTGGCGGATCCAGTGAGGGGCGATTGGATGGATCGCGCCCCCCCCCCGTTAGCAAAAAAAAAGTTAATATAGAAATTACAAGTAAGTAAAGTAAAATACGACTATGCTGCAATACTGTATACAAGGAAAACTAAAGACGTTCTAAAGTCGGTAGTATATTGTCAAATGAAGTACTCAGTGATCAGTGCCGGATCTACAAATTGAGGGCCTCCAGCAAAATTTCTCCAAGGGCCCCTTGAGCAGACATGGATAGAGGGAAGGAGGGAACCGTACACAATTTAAGTGTAAAACGTTTAGAAATTAACACTTAATCTCTTTTCTTACACTTATTTAAATTATAACTTTTGTGTTAAAAACCTTTTCTGCCACTGCTTGAACTCAATATTTTATATATATTTTTTATTTTAGCCTCATTTATTTTTTGAGTAGAGGACCTTTGGGCCCCTAAGAGCCCGCCCCCCCCCCGAATTGCGGGGTTTCGCGGGGTCTAGATCCGGCCATGTCAGTGATATGAAAGCTTATTTGCGAAATAGCGCTAAGGTACAGAGGTAGGCGAGCTAATGGCTAACCTGATATTCGTAGACATAGAACACGTAGGCCTACGAAAACGTCACGGAAGGTCGACGGCGCCGGTGGCGATAAGGCGGTCTGTTTGTGTTGAGTTGATTGAGTGACAGTACTTTTGTAGGCTTACATGTTCAGTGTTATGTTTCTTATATGATAACGTTTGTTTAGTTTGAGCATTAGACTGTCGTGCCTCATGATCGTTGAATTAATTGTTGATAAATTGTTGATTAGATAATACTTGATCATAATACTATGTAATCAATTTCGGGCACAAATCGGTAAAATAATGTACTAAATCCAAATTTGTTAACATTTCATTGCGATTCAGCCGATTTAATTTCATGATTTTTTTATCTATGAAATAGACTATTTAAACTAACTATAAATGTTTATCTAGACAATCTCAAAACCAACCCCTCACTTCTCCAACCATCAAATGTCAACCGATTCTTACTTCATAGAGCACAAGTTTATTTGTTGTTAAAATTATATAATATTTGTAATGCAATTTTCCCTTTTCTGTTCAAATATATATTCTTTTACTGCCACAGTAAAAATATAAATACCATATTGTTCGTCATTAACAAATAAAAGTTTCACTCTCTTGTAATTGTTTTATAAGGTTAACAAGTTTTCAATATATACGACTTTAACATTTTAAAATGGAAATCATTTTCAAATCTCGTGTAAAACGTTACATGAAAAATGCGTTTATCAAATCTGAACTCAATATCATATATATTTCTAAAGTTATAATGTTATTTTATTTTTATAAAATGGTGGATATTCGAAAACTAAGCACGATAGGATTATCCTACATGTTATAATTATAGCATTTAATGTATATATTGTCGTACTTAATCTGTTCTATTGTACTGTACTATTGAACTTTTGATTGTTCTGAAATTTGATTAAGTAATTTCAACTTATTTGTCACAAACGTTTCTTTTGGATGAGTTCGATACAGTTGTCAAAGAATTCTGATGATATTTAACCGTTTTTTTAAATTCAATGTTTAATATAAATTACTAAATCCATAATAAATCGAGAAATCGGAAAAGCTTTGAACCGATTTTTGGGGTTTCAAAACTCTGGCGAATTGAGTAGCTCGCGTAATTTTTGTTCAGTTTTCTTCAAATTGTTTAACATATCTTAAAACGAAGTTAGATAAAATATATTTTGTTATTGACTGTTGGTCTCTTTAACTTCGATAAATAAAATATTTGTCAAAAAAAAATCAACTATTTTAAGGCAAAATGTTTTTACGTTTTTCACAAATTGCAGAACAGTATTTTTTGTAAAGGTAAAATGTGTAAATATTTGATTAAACAATTCCTTGTAAACATCTTAGTTTAGTTCAGTTGAAGCTGGATGTGTTTTTTTTAGTAACACTCCTAACAAGCTCAGTGTGTTCCAATGAAGGAAGAACTACTTCCTGGCACAATTATTCAAATGTCGATGAGTAACCTATAGGCTTACATGTGAACAAACCAACTGTAGAACGGAAATATAGTTTATTCTCTGATGAGATGATAATTGTGAATAACATGCGTCCGTGATTCTGTTTTGGATGTGGGCTGGGGGGGGGGGTGTTTTTCTGTTCTTGTAAAACTGCAACCTCTATTATTTTCACGGTGTCTCATTATTGTATTTTCAACATTGTCCTATTTAACACGAATCTTAAAAACAACAAACGTACTTTCTTTGTTAAATCGTAATTAATTTAGTATTATAAATAGCCTTTCCTAAGTAAATTGAAATCTTTAGGCTTATTTAAAAAAAAATAACGAGATTTAGATTCGAACCAACTACCTAAGATTTAGAAAAACAAAGATTAATATAGTTCCTCTATATAATAAAAATAAAGTCTTCTTTAGACTTCACTCTGGCTGTCTATCTTTCCGTTTTCAGGATAATATTGTGAACTAGGGAAATTACCAAATTTGTGCTTTAACTAATAACTACAGTACTGTAATTCATTTATTGAAAAAATGAAATAAATATAAGACACCACAATTAAAGATCCTTTACGAAAGTGCTATCCTTCTGCGGCAAAGAAGCCTATAACTTTGACCATACATAGGTTATTAAAATAAGTTATTGGAATTTTTGAGTTCTCCAATATTCTGCTCGAGTTGTTGAATAGCTATATTACGATTTATTGTTTAAAAACTTTGAAATATTTTCCAGGACTTCTTCAACTTTAACGTGAGGTAATTTGTTGTGCCTCCCACCTCCCACTCATCCATTTTAAATTTAGTACTTTAAAAAAAATTCCTTACCTATAAAACACTCTTAAAGTGTGCTTCAATATATACATACACACAAACTTTCTTATTTAACAAGAAACAGTTCTTAGACAAAGTTCGTTATTGTTTTGATCCATTCACTTGTTTACAATTAATATGTAACAGAAGTAATATTAATTATCTTAATTAAAAAATGGCATCGTTATTACTAAGAAAATCAAGATTCCTAAAATGTAAAAGGTATACTCTATTTTTAATTGTTGGCAATATGAATTGGGATAGTGTTCGCTTTCTTTAAGTCTAAAGGAATTTTAAAAACAATGATTTTTCCGAAAAGATAAAACGTCAGGCTCATTTAAAATATATTTAAAAATGTCTCTTAGTGTCATAAAACTAAGAGAGGCTAGGTTAGTCTTAACCCCCTGGCTACCTGTACCTCAACATAGCAGTTAAGACAAAATAATTCCTGATAATGAGAGAGCTGTAATGGTCAGTCGCAATATTTTTATAAAACATAAATTACAGACTACCGTAGAAACCTTTCTATCAAACCTTTCTATTTCCTAAAATAAATTTTAGTTTTATTTATGTTACAAATTCACACACATATAAAAGAAAACAAAGATATACATTTTCGGTTTAAAAGACAAATTTTTACGTCAGTCGTGAATTCTTTCCTAGCCATTTATAATTTTTAACAGTTTAAGAAGTCAGTTTCTTTCGATTGAGTACATCAATAACAGTTATTACAATCCACCTCAATGTAAATACGGTAAACGGTAATTTTTTGGCAAATTTTTGGCAATCTATAATCACAAATCCTTAATATTTTTAGTAAAAGGATATAGGTTTTAAATTCGATCCTGACCATTCTGTTCCGGTTAAACCAAAGTTCTGTGGAAAGAAGTATTTATTCCATAACAATAATAATTATAACCTTAAACGGTCCTAATGTGCGATAACTTTTAGTTGAAACTTAAGCGTTTTAAATATTGTGCTGAAATTTGATAATGTCTCAATAATATGTGTTTAAAATAATAATGAAATATAAATGTCCAAAATTTAAAAGATTAGGATTAAAATTGGATTTAATTTTTATTATTGAAATATTTTCATACTGATTGTATTGAATTTTTGTATAAATGTAATTGCACTGCATTATAGACAACAGATACTAGGCATTGGAGACATTAGTCTAAAACCGTTAACAAAACTTTTAGTTTCTTTTATAGATCAACACACTGTAGCCCCTTTGTTTTATTAGGGGCAGAGGCTACCTGAACGACTACTAGACTGCTAATTTTGCAGCTTGGTCAATTTTTATGTCTACAATCAATGAAACATGAAGTAATACAACAAAATATAATGTTAGGTAAACTCTAAACATATACTCAATAATAAACATAAACTCTTGATGTTAGATCAATTATTGGACGATGATCATAGATCATATCTGATTGACGTTTATGCAACCGGCCACTACATACCGGCCACCAAGTCAATGCTAAATATTACAAGGAAAGAAGATTTGTAGCATTATTTCGTAAAAATTTGGTATCTAGCCCTCATAATTAGTTATAGATTTGGTTGTTAATACATTTTCCTAAGTAGGCCTTTGTCGTTTAAAATAGAAATTTCAATATATTTATTAATTAATTTTATATTATATAAATGTTATACTAATCAATGTTATATAATATATTTTTAATATCTCCAAAAAGTTTACATTTCTACTGTGTCTTTAGAATATACACATTTTGTCTGAATAGAGATAAATTTATACGAAGAAAAACTACAATCTCAATCTCTCTTTTTTTAAAAGTAGAAATGTCTTTCAAATTTTTATTAATAGATTACCATAGGGCAAAAAAAGGATGTGATGTAATATTTATAGAGTGGGTTGGTTTTTATTTATTTATATTTTTAACTTAAATGGAGTCAATGAATACGTATTCAAAGGTGACGATAGTCTTGCTTCCTTTTCACTAGATGCAAGGGATAAATCAGAAATAAAGTAAGTACTATACAGTATATACAGTTAAACCGTTAACTTTTTGCGAGATGACAACGTCAGACACAATTGTCACACATTAACAATAAGCCAGATAAACCATTAAGTTTAACTAGATGTAAGGGATAAATCAAAAATAAAGTAAACACTATACAGTATGTACAGTTAAACCGTTAACTTTTTTAAGATTAAAAAGTCAGACCCAATTGTCACACATTAACAATAAGCCTGATAATCCATTAAGTTTTACAAGATGTAGTGGATAAATAAGAAATAAAGTAAAGACTTTAGAGTATGTAAAGTTACGCCGATAACTTTTGTAAGATTAAAAAGTCAGACCCATATATTACACATTAACAATAAGCCAGATAAACCATAGGGACAAACTTTAAAGTATTGCGGCATAAGTCTCAAAGATTCCTGTTTTTCTCACGGTCAATTATACGTAGCTTGATCTCGAGTATGAAATCCGAAAAATTTGTATAACTTACCCACAGATAACAAAAGGAAAAATGTTGTTTATAAACAAGAATTTTAAATAGTTAGAATTTTTTCAATAAAAAGCTTTTACCTCTTATATTTTGAGGTTTATCTCTTTATATTCCAACTACCACACAATACTATAGCACCGGATCTTCTGAAAAAAATTACTGTTACTGAGTAAATTTCTACTTTGTAAAAATACTTTATTTAACTTATTACTATCATTTTTAGGGTCTTGCGCATGATTCTTCAATTAGGTGCTAGCAGACGGGTTTGCGAATATTTTGAAATCAAGATCATATTCAACATTTATTGGTGAATAACATATGATAGAAGTCCCTGGCGAAGCCGGGTTAAACCAATAGTAATTCAATAAAAACCTTCTCCTTAAAATAATTCATGTGTGTGCCAATTTTCATGTTAATCGGTAAAACGGTGTCTTAGTATTAATGTTAGACTGGGTAAGTAACATGATGATGTTTATAATAATTAGATAAAAACCTTCTCCATGAAATAATACATGTGTGTGTGTGTCAATTTTCATGTTAATCGGTCAAACATTGTCTTAGTATTAATGTTAGACTGTGTAAGTAACATGATGATGTTTATAATAATTAGATTACAACCTTATACATGAAATAATACATGTGTGTGCCAATTTTCATGTTAATCGGTCAAACAGTGTCTTAGTATTAATGTTAGACTGGGTAAGTAACTTGATGGCTTTTATAATAATTAGGTAAAATTCTTCTCCATGAAAAAAAACACGTATTTGCCAATTTTCATGGTGATCGGTCAAACGGTGTCTTAATATTAATGTTGCGCTGGGTAAATTGCGTAATAGCGTTTAATAGTTCGATAAATTATCTAATTTATTAAATATGGTATTAAAAAATCTAGATTGTTTTTTATCTATAGAAAAAAAGTCTAGTTAAAATATTATCGTGTGTTTCCACCCACAAGTCTATAGAAAAAATCGTCATACAAAATTTGATGTTAATTGTTTATTTTCCATCGATTTAAACTAAAATAAACCAAATGTTTTATGCCTATTGCAGATAGAGATTTAGGGAGATAACAAAAATGAGAGTATAGAAGAAGGGAAAATGTTGGGGACAAGACAATGTTGGCAGCATTTGTTGCAAAAATCCGTGATATGTTAACTCATGTTAAGGGGACAGTAAGTTATATATACTGTACATTTAAATAAGAAATATTCAGGTGTGGCTACAACAACCTAAATTAAAACGTAACACGTTAGTCAAGAATTAACCCTAGATTACTACTCTTAGTTCATTGTTACGTGATCACTATTCATTCGTAAATTTTACTACTTTCTGTTTTTATTTTTATTGTTTTTTTTTTTTTTTTAAACTTTACTTTAGTGTTGACAATTTTTTTATATTAAATCCTTTATTGTTTTTAAGTGTTTTTAAAAATATTTAACAATAAACTCCTACATATTTTAACTGTAAATATATGTCTTTTAATACCACTACAAGTACGTTTTAAAAAAATAATAATTCTTGGAAAAAAATCGGAAAAAAATATAAATGTTATTTTATTGGAAAAATTAATCGGATATTTATAAAATACATCATTTATAAGTGTTTAATTTATATAAAAATAGAAAAATGATTTACAATAAGTTCATTAGGTAGAATGCCAAAAATGCCAAAATTAGAGTCATGTCTTCACTGAGAATCACATTCGTTGCAGTGAATAATATACACTTAGTAGCTAAATCAAACACTTTGAACTCTAAAATCACTATTTACACAATAAAGTATTTACAACACTAAAAACTAATAATATAAAAACAATATAGTCAAGAATTAAATATATTTATAAATAAATGTAAGTTATGTTAATAGACTTTGTTTTAACAATTAAAATAAACATTAGATTCCAATATGAAAAATGCATGTGTGCATTTACGACCCGCTCTTTGTAAAACGTACTTGTAGTGGTGGTAAAAAACATTTTTTTACAGTTAAACTATGTAGGAGTTCATTGTTAAATATTTTAAAAAACAATAAAGGATTTAATATAAAAAATAGTCAACAGTAAAGTAAAGTTTAATAAATAATAATAAAAATAAAAACAGAATGTAGTAAAATTTATGAATGAATAGTGATCACATAACAATGAACTAAGAGTAGTAATCTAGGGTTAAGATGTAACAAAACAAAATGGGTCAGGTAGCCCAGCAGATGGACGGTGAAAGTGAGGGTCTATAAATCTATCACCGGCAACGAAGGTTTCGACTGAAAACCCTATGTTTTTAGAAAAGAGCCCCCGCACCCCCTCTCGCCTTTCAACCCAACCACCAGCCTGCGCGCACAGTTAAACGGTCGTACTCACGTACTGTACACTAGGTGACTCATAGGGTTGGAAGGAAGGACGGTCCAAATCCCTTGTACGCAGAGTGTGAGGGTACGTGCGTGCGAGGGGACTTGACCTGGTCTCTATCGGTACTCCCGCTTTGTTATTGCAATACCTGTACTGTACTATAAGTATGTTTTTGTACAGCGGGAAAATACCTAACACTCCAACGGTTAGGAACACATGGTTGCGACGTTGTCAGATTTGTTTAGTTTGACTCAGCTTAGCTTCGTCGGTAAAGTTCGATATATAAAACTACAAGTTCTATATGTATATAGGTGTTATATAGGTAAGGAATTTTAAAAAAAGTACCAAATTTAAAATAGATGAGGCAGAGCTGGGAAGCACAACAAAGTACCTAACGTTAAAGTCCTGGAAAATATTTCAAAGTTTTTAAAGTATAAATCTATTTATACCATTTATGTAGCTATTGAACAAATAAAGCAGAATATTGGAAAACTCAAAATGGTCAATAACTTATCTCAATAACCTATGTATGCTCAAATTTAGAGCGTTGGTGTGATGGCTAGGCTGGGCTGGGCAAGTAATACAATGGCGTTCGAAATTAATAATTTAAATATTTATTATTGTACTTATAGGCTACTGTATACAATAATTCAATAACATTACAATGTATCATAATTTAGTTTTCCACATTAATATGTGTGTAAACATCCATAAGGTCATTCACACATACACAACACACACTCACTCATACAATATACCTAATCAACATATTAATATCATTTTGTATTTATTATATCCATCAAATAACCAAAGAGGGTATATTTATTGTAGGTTTATATGTATTGTTTATATTCAGAGTGTCAAAAAAGTCACGGAACAGTTAAATAACTTTTAAACTTAAAAAGGCAGAGATCCGAAACAATTCGGAACGCATTCAGTGAAAATATATGCAGAGGAGATATTATGGAATGTCATTCAAAGAAGGAGCGACATATACGAAATCTAGCGGACATTAAAATCAACTCCGATTCAATATTCAACCATCAACTGGTAGGCCTAGGAATGCAAGAAGAAAATTATAATTAAAATTATTTCCCGGCATGAAAAAAAAAATATATTTCCCACCTCAAAATTAATCCATATTAAACAGTTCAAATAGGAAAATTATCAGACAAGAATGATACAACCTCTTAAAAGAAATATCCAAATTTTAAACTTCCACTTAGAAACGTTTGCATCAGAATCAGACAAAAAAAACAAAAAAAAAAAACTCATAATCGCTTAGATTATACGGAAATTTATCGGAAGAAACTAATATTTTTAATGGATAGAACAGAGTCTAGTCCTTGATGGCTAGTAACGTCAGGGACAGTAAAAAACAAGATTTGGTTAAGAGAGACCTAATGGGAAGATGAGCGAGATTTAACGACCGCTTTGTAAAAATTTAATGTAACGAAATTTGTTACATGCAAAATTTAAACATGTTCCAAAACAAATTCTTAATCCCTTCTAAACCATTTATAAATATACCATTGTTAAATAGCAAAAAAAAAGTTTTATGAACTAAGTAATAGTAGAACAATGGTTTCATTTGGTTTCAACAAATCATAACTGGTAGAAGTGCTGAATTTCCATAGGTATGGAAACACAAAAGTAATAGACTGCAACTTAATAATAATAAAGCTATTTATAAAACTCAATTTCCTTTCAAAGATGGTTTCCTTCCAGTTAAATAACTTTAAGACCAATTAAACATTACCCCTCTCATGGCAGAATTACATAATTTATTTTAAAAGATTGCATTAACCGTATCAAAAGTCTTTGTATTGATATATGTATAGATCTTTTCCTTTGTTCTGATGATGCCTGACAAACAGGCGAAACAGTTGTAAACTTGAATAGTTCATATAATATTGCTCAGGCAAGTAAAAGATGTATAAATATGTCATTTTTATAGTAGCAATCAATACGGTTACATCAACATAAATGACTTTTGTAATTTCCAGTAAAATTCCACTCCCCATTTCTTTCTATTCAGACCATCAGTAATCATATCCATAAAATCACGGAGTACAGATTGATTTTTAACCCATTTTACTTTTCACAGATAACTTATCAGCCTTGTCTTCAATATTTATTCAATATCGTTTGAGAAAGAAAACAACAGATAGTAGAAAGTGTAGAGTCAGGTAGTGTAGTTCGGTACAAAATGTGAATAAAAAATGTACCATCGACGTTAAGTCACATTCAGTTGCAGAGATAGTCCGATGTAGCGACCATGATTTGAAGTTATTGTTTTTTTAAATGCGGTCAATATAATTACAAGTATTACTATAAAACTACAGTCAATATAAACTACAGTCATGAAACGTATGTCAAGTAGTGTGTATCTTTAGACAAGTGGTTTGGAGTTGTAAAGTTTGTTTGCTTTAAATAGGTTATGTATTGTCTGGTATTGTCAGATAGTTACTCTATAAACACAGGGTATTGTAAATTTAGTCCAGTATTATCAGAGTAGAGAACAGCTGTTTTCACAAACTCCCTCTTTTCTTCAGAGTTAAATTATTATTATTTTTACTTTCTCACATAAACTTAATATAGAGGAAATTATGTTAATGAAGTAGATCAAGACAGACATACGCTGAATATATGTAGACGTGTTGCGTTTGTTCATTAACGTAAATGGCTATAGACTAATGGTCAGAGATTAGATAAACATATATTTTGTTAAAATTTATAGCTTTCATATAGTGGACCGAAAGTATGATTTTTATTAAAGTATGAATTTATACATTTACTTTTTACATAAGATATAAAAATAAGTTAATTTTGTATAAACAGTTTGTTCGGCTAAATAACAGCTTTGTGCTGCGGCTCAAAACTCCCAACAATGGCGTTCAGCTTTTAGGCGTAAAAATAATATTTTTCCGGTCATGCCCCCGAATTGCTTAATATACTTATACATTATGACAGTGTAAAGATCTTAAGATTGCCTTTGGTATTATTTCTTCATGTTTCTCATTACAGTTGTTTCACCGATCATTGCGGCATCATCAGGTGAAAATTACAGAACATTAAACAAATTACGTACATTAACACAAACACTGGACATTTAGATTGGTTTCTGTTCAACATTGTCAAAGCAGCAAGAAGATGGGTCATTTTCATTTAAATTTTAATAACTTGACGTTCTAGAAAAGAAGCCAATTTTGTGTCCAATGTTTGTGTTAGTGTACATATAATTGTTGGTGTACATATATTGTGTTGTGTAATGTCGTGTAATTTTCACCTGATGATGTCACATTTATCGGTGAAACAGCCACACAAATTAATTCTATTATTTTAATTCTTTAATTTGTTTGTTTTTGTTTATATATGTGAATTATGCTTGTGTGCACTTTTTTAATATACTGTATACACTATATAAAAAAATATCCTGTCAAATGTATTCAAAAGTTAATACTGTAAAATGTTGTGATGGATAGGATGGGCTGGGCAAGTAATACAATGGCGTTAGTAAATAATTTAAATTGTTATGAATGTACTTATACTGTATACACTTTATTAAAAAATATCCTGTCAAATGCATTCAAAAGTTAACACTGTAAATTGATGTGATGGCTAGGCTGGGCTAAGCAGGTAAGACAATGGCGTTAGTAAATAATTTAAATTGTTATTAATGTACTTATACTGTATACACTATATTAAAAAATATCCTGTCAAATGCATTCAAAAGTTAACAATGTATGTAAAATGATGTGATGGCTGGGCTGGGCAAGTAATACAATGGCGTTAGAAATTAATTTAAATTTTTATAAATGTACTTATACTGTATACACTATATTAAAAAATATCTTGTCAAATACATTCAAAAATAAACACTGTAAAATGATGTGATGTTTAGGCTGGGCTGGGCAAGTAGTACAATGGCGTTAGAAATAATTAAAATATTTATAAATGTACTTATACTGTATACACTATATTAAAAAATATCCTGTCAAATGCATTCAAAAGTTAACACTGTAAAATGATGTGATGGCTAGGCTGGGGTGGGCAAGTAAGACAATGGCGTTAGTAAATAATTTAAATATTTAAAAATGTACTTATACTGTATACACTATTTTAAAAAAATCCTGTCAAATGCATTCAAAAGTTAATACTGTAAAATGTTGTAATGGCTAGGCTGGGTTGGGCAAATAATAAAATGGCATGGGTAAATAATTTAGGGAATTTTATACAAAAATTTTATTATGGAAGACTAAAGAAGGAACAGAAGATGATGAATAAGATTTCTTTTGTAACTACCGACAAAAAAAAATTGTTAAATTTGACAAATACCGTAATGAATCAATAAATTTATATTTGAATTTTTTTTAGTTTGTTATTGATGAAGCTTACCTTTTAAATTATTTATATATTAAAAATATTTGAAAAAAAGCATTTAAAAAATTAAAACCTAAATATTTACTAAATGAGTGGAAAAAGGGAATAACTTTTAAAAATGTAACTTAAAATATTCTTGTGGGGATAAGGTAAAATAAAATGTTCTAATGGTAATGTATAATCATTGTCCATGTAGCGATAAACATTTTTCATGTGCAAAGTTTTTTTATAACTAGACTATAACAATTACTACGAAGTTTTTTTAGTTTCCTGAAAAATTGTATTCCAGTGAGTTATTCCCTTTTTCCACTCAGTGGTTCAATTGATGTACTTATACTGTATACACTATATTAAATAAATCCTGTCAAATGCATTCAAAAGTTATTAGGCCTACTGTAAAATGTTGTGATGAGTAGGCTAGGCTAGGCCAGTAGTACAATGGGGTTAGTAAATAATAATTTCATTTCGCACTTGCTTAGAATAAAAAAAAATAAATATCACAAACTGGAGTTTTTATTGTATAGGTTTTATTTTATTGTGGAGTTTTTATTTTATAGACATTGTTATATTGTATAACACTTGCCTTATATTACAAAAAAAACTAATTTTTTATTTATGGTCAAATTAAGTCATTTATTTAACAGTATTGGTATTTATTTTTTATTTAATACATTTTCGAAGGTTAAAATTATGGACTTGAAATAAAATATTAGATATATATATATATATTCAATGTTGGAAGTAATTTTATATAAGTAATTTTGGTAAACCAAACTCTAATAAATATATATAGGCCTAAAGAATATAGTATATAATTTCTTGTTATGAATGTAAATTATAGGATAATTAGTTTTAAAGGAAAGAAAACTGAATTTTTGATCTAATGACAGTAATTAATAAAACAAATTCAAAAAGTGATTTATTTAAACGACTTTTTTTTTTAAATAATAAGTACGTGAACGTTAAATTTTTATTATTTAATTTTAATTCGAATAAGAATATGGAATTTTACGCAATTTTTTTCCCAAGTAATATCAGCATGAAATTAATATAATCCAAAAAAACAATAAATAAAAAATAAAAAGTTAAATAACGTAATGGTAAATAAATAAGTATAAATCAGAAAGTTTATCTGCCAGCATAACATTCCTGCCGTGTCATCTACAAGCACGACTTTTCTGCCTTCTTTCATCTACGTGCATGCTATTCTCGCCGCGGCGGCAGAAATGTCATGCTCGTCGAACTATATATATATATATATATACAGTATATATATATATATATATATATATATACAGTATATATAAAACCACCTGGCCAAACCATCCGTACGTTTATTGAAGTGAATGTCATGAGTATGAAAGATAACACAGAGTTAATTTTTTCACGAAAAAACAACTTGAGTAATTATATTATGTAATCATCTTTCCGCCACTTTTTTTCGATAATAAAATATTTTTCCAACATTTATTTGACGAATAAAACCAATAAAAATTGATTTTGAAGTGAGGCTACTCTGCTATATAATTACCGAGTAAAGGATTCATTTCGTAAGTCGGTGGTATACAAAAAGCTGTATAAAGCCTAAAAATTAAATGTTTTCTGGTCCCAAAATGAATAAGAAAAATTGTATTCTTTAAATAATATTAAATTGTTATCATCTGTCACCAATTAACACTAACAAGTCTGAAGTTGTAGCTATTATGAACTGTAAATCTGCGTTATTTTAGCTAGGGTGAACCTTTTGAGGTCGGGATTGCGGAATTGTCTTGCACTCATAAAAGCCTTTAATTCGATGTACAACTCGAATTATGCTCTCATTTTAAGATATCCTACTTACTCCTAGTGGGCCGTCCCCAATGGAAGGGTAGCGGTCCTCTGAATACGTAATGAAATACGTTTTTGGTGTCCATTAACAATGTGCAAAGTTATGTAGCTCTATCTGTATTGGTTAAAAACTATTAAGCCGTCCCGAGACACAGGGTATATAAAGGTTTATTTTACGTAAAAATTTCAATCACTCTTTTACAGAATTGTTAATAAATATATATAAATAAAGTTAATATATAAATGTTATGTTTAAATACATGTATAATCAAAATCCGACGTTGGTAGTCGGTCTAATAACAGCTATTCTCTTTGTTCTTTTCTTTTTACTGTTTGTAAAGTTTCCGTCATTATGACTAAATAAAACTATAAAATTAAAAATTAAGTCCGTCCCTATTGAACCTGCTATTTGTTCATTGTTCATATTTAATTACAGCCATCAATATACCTTGTTCTTGGGAAAACTTCTCAGTCCTTATTTATTAAATGATTAATTTTAATATTTCATAACGGAGTCAAAGTTTCCTTTAGTTTGTCGTCAATTATTTCGGAAATTATTTTATTTACAAAATGTTTGTCACTTTGGTTTATTTTATTAAGTGTACCTTTTGACAACATTTAATTACAAAAGTTTTAGAGAAGTCGATCCAAGAGTACTTTTCACGTCTTTAAGAAAATTGTGTTTAAGCATAGTTTTAAGGAAATGCCTGGTGCCTATTTGACAAAACGACATCTAAAACAAGAGAGAAGTAAAAATACGGACTTAAAAGAAACAAATTCGTCCCTTTTCCACCTTAAAATTTCACTTTTAAATAAAATTGTTGAAATACACTTTTTTGCAATGATGTATTTTGTTGAAAAGGTGACAACTATATAATGATAAGTTCAACCACTTTTTTGAACTAGTTTGGGTGTTACCAATTTTAAAAAAAATCAAATCCCTATTTTTAATTATATTTATCACTTATTTCAATATTGATTTCCATGTCATTTTAGAGCTTAGAAAAATAAGGGGAGTTCTACATTAAAACTTAATTGTACCCCCAACGATTCAAAAGTTAGCTATTGTAACATTTTAGTTGGGAATCAATTATTTGTAGGCCTATCAAACGTTTAATTTTATGAACTTTAAGCGCCTGTAATTCCTAAACGGGTAAAGATTTTTTTTAAATACTCAACTGTCCAGACTAACTGACAGTATAACAAAAACTTTCTTATTGACTTCAAATATATATTTTCCAAACTATTTTTTCTCTTAAAAAGTTATGTAACTTTTACCTATCTTCATATACCTTTGTATTGGTAAAATACATGAATTATAATTTTCTCGAAAATTATTAATACTATTAATTACGATCAGATTAAGTTCAACCTTATACAATTTATAAAGAATGGAGCTCGTAAACCAATTTATCCAACAATTATTCTCTCAATTTTACACCGACCTTGAAGTAGTTTAGTAATGGAAATAAAGCTATTCTTTTAGAGATTATAGGTATTTAATCATTGGAAATTAAAGTAATTCGAATAGAGATAACATGAAAATAAAAATAATTACAAGATATATTAACATTTGATAATCCCGTTTATATGATTAAATGATTTTATTAATTTTATATTATTTAAAATATTTGAATGACGTAGAATTTCTGTTTACCTAAGTATAATAACATTATGTGGTATTCACCTTAATATCTTAGGTCTCCTTTAAAAAATAAAAGAAAATATTTTTCAATTGGGAAAGTTAATCCAATTTTGAGTTCAATCTTTCAAGTCCTGAACACAAAAATGTTGTTTGGAGTTGCTATCATAATAAAGTCATAATAGTTGTACATAGATCTTGTTACAAATAAAGGTATTTAGAAATATTTTAACTATTGGTACGTAATAACTTTGTAATAACAATAAGTAAATATTACAAAATAAATATATTATTTATAGCTCAACCTCGATTCAAATAATTTATTAACAAAAGATAGTTAAAGGTAATTTATTTTTCTCCATTACATACTCTCACTTGAAATTTTATATTTTCAAAAAATAAATAAGATTTGAAATATAAATGCAAATCTTAATGAAAAATTCAATTTATGACAGCTTATCTTCTTATAAGTTATAATATCTTAGCATTTATGATATCTTCAAGAGCTTATCTGACTTTACCTATAGAACAGCTTCTTTAATCCTCATCAAGACATTCCTGTATTTATGAATAAATGAACGGTCCAATTATTTGAAAACTTTTAATGCAAATTAAAAATTAGTACATATATTCAGATTTGACAATTGTCATTAATATTTTTAAATTGTTGTAAATTAGATTATTTATTTGTGAGATTATTAATATTTATTGAGTTCTTGTGTTCGAGTTTTATCCTATCTACGGTTGTGAGGATAAATATGAATTTCACCGCATTACTTTTGTATTAGTATTTCCCATATAGTCTATTTTGAAATAAATTCTAACTGATTGCTAATATGTACTGCATTAACTAATCTAAAACTGAATCTTCATGAGTGATTATCGTAGTAATGCGCGTTTAAAAAAGTTTTAAAATAAGCTCGCTTGTGTTTTTTGTGTATTACATAGAAAAATAAATTCTATAATAAACACAACATATATTATTTAGTAGATTACGAATACATAACAACGTTTAGTTGAAAATTTACATTCAAATTATACATTTGAAGAGAGGATCTAGAGATAACAAATTAATATTTCTTTATCTTCACATTTGAAATGTTCACTTTATTGTTACATTGATGTTATTTTATGTTTCTTTACACATGTGTAACTTATAATTTAATGGATTTATATATTTATGGCTAACACTGTGAAATTAGTGGCATCAATTTGAATATCTTTAAGAACTCAAGGGGTTCTGTGCAATTTAGATCTTTGTAATATGTGATAGCTCAAAACGATTGCCCATTGTCCACATCTTTATCTGTTGAGAGACAGTTCTTCATCCAATCATTTTCCAAAATAATAATAATGTTTGTATTAGGCAAATATTTTAATTTAGATTTTTAATGAATCTCAAATTTTGAGATTCTATTTTTCTATTCAAACATACTTTTATACAATTAATTTTAGTATGTCTATCTAACGGGATCATGTTTCTCTTTTAATGATTATTTCAATTGTGAATTCTGTTATTAGTTCGGAATTCCGTTTTAAGATTTGAATTAAATATTTTTTGTATCACACTGGGCTATTGTATTTGAGTTTTGAAGAGTCAGGTTCATTAAACAAAGTCCGTGTAATAACGGACCCACAATTATAACCAAAGAAGCTGTACAATTCACACAAATTTGTTCTAAATAGAGTCAGCTGAATTTTACAGTAGCGATCTTCTACATATTTTATTTTATTGTTAACTCCCAAAATATATCTCTTAAAAAATGAGTTTAATAAATTTGAATTAGTCATTCAAAACAGTGGTAATTATATAGGAAATCTTAGTTGATGATCTTGTAGTGGAATCGATCAATTTTTTTATTGCTATGGAATACGATTTTAAAAGAAACGAATTATTATTTTACACAAAAATCATGTGACGTATTTGCACCATGATTAATCTGAACGATTAAAAGATAGATACAATTATTACTATTTGATCATCAAACACTAAAGTTGATAGTACAATTAGTTATACTCTATACTTAAAAAAAAATAGAATATTTGTATACATTTTGTGTGTTTAAAAAAATATTTTATTAATTTTTAGCAGAGAAGTTTTTAGTATTGAAAATTTGTCAAGATATTATTCAAGTTAAATTTGAAAAATCCGGGGGTTTTTTTATTGGACTTTTTTCTTCTTTTTTTTTCAATTAAACATTATGCGTGTAGCCACCAGGATTGCTGATTTAACTAAAATTATCTAATTATTATAAATTACCTTATTTCCTCCGTCTAAACGATCCTTATTATACAGATTATGGATTTCGGTGAGAATAAACCACCATCTTCAGGTCATCACAATATTTCGTTGTAATTCTTTTCACATTTTATGCTTTGAATGTGAAAAATAATTAAAACTAATAATTTTTGTGATGATCTGATGATTGTGGTTTAATTTCACCGAAATCCATAATCTGTATAATAAGGATCGTTTAGACGGAGGAAATAAGGTAATTAATTTATTATAATGACAAAACTTTAGTGTTTTTCAATGTCATAATGTTTTTATAACTTTTTTAACGAAAAAAGTTAAATTTTACCTTTAGACGCTATAAAATTGCACTTTTTATCATTCTGGTTTATTAGTTCTAAAATAACTCCTAATTCAAAGCCATCCACAACTTACAACATTTAAATAACCATTCCCTCTTCTAAATAGTATCATTACATATAAACATATTTTGTTGTTATAATACAGAGAACTACAATTATTCGTAGATAATGGTCGTACTTTGAATTCCTTTTAATGCAAGGTAGAATGCTTTTTTTAAGGAAAATTTTAATTTTGTTTTCATATTACGTATATTTCTATCCTGGCTTGGGCGGTATTACATTCTATTAGTATTGTCTAGATTTTTTGAGAATGATTTTTGTGATTATAGTTCATTTGTATGTATTTTTATAAGAAACTCAGGTTTTTATTAAAATAATTAGAAAATTAAGAGCTTTATTAAAGTAAATTAAACAGTAAGAACAGGTGCTTGAAAAATAGTAGGAGAGAAAGTGTGGGACAAATGTTGTTGAAATAGAGAGAGTTTGTTGTCGTTGATTCAAGCAAATTAGATTGAATGAACTCGATGATTAAAATTTACGTTATAGAAAAAAAAAGCTTTAAATTGATAAAGAGTTAAACTTAAAATTTAATACCAGAGCTTTGAATCGCTGTAATATTCGTTTTACATTAGAGACCATAATGGTTTTACAATGTATTTTAAAAATAATTTTATAATGTTCTCTTTCTTTTAAATATAAAGAATAAATATTTGGAATCGTTCAATATTTAATTACTGTACTTTTATTTATATTTAAATTAAATCGATTTTTCTATTTTTAGACACTATGATCCGTAAAGTTCATTTGAGTTAAACAAAACTTTCTAACGCAGAGATTTTTTTTTGCTTGAATAAACATTTAAATACAATATAACTTAAGACAATAAAAATGTTTCAAAATACACATATTTATATTCCTTTATCGCTCTCTGTTTTAAATACTATTTGTGGTTTATGGTTGCATTAGAGTATCAGACATTGTTTAGAGCTATTACTTTCAAACAGTGTAGTTTGTTGAATGTTTCTAAACATGTATCTATTTGACCAGTTTGTTGAATGTTTCTAAACATGTATCTATTTGACCAGTTTTTAGAACTCAATATGTTTGATTCTATTAACCGTTTTGTCAATTTGACTTTCTTATAATATAGTGTGCGTACAAAGTTTTGTGATGTGTCGAGAATATCCGTTTGTAAATCCTCATATTTGTCGTCTTTGCTTTTACTCTACAGACCAATCTGGAAAACTCATTTTAATAAACATTGTTATATTGACATATTTTGGTCATATGTGACTTTTTATTGTTTAAAATTATTTGTTCTCTAACTCAAAATTCACGGGTATATAAAAATTATTAATTTTGGATCTAAAGATTTATATTGTATATTGATGAAGTGTTGCTTCTAAGTAACCAAACTAAATTGAATGATCCCAACTCTCTAAATTCGTATGTTTTTGAGTTATAGTTAAGAATAAAAACTATCAAACATAGGATTGTTAAAAAGTACATAATTTCCATGCATAACCGGCTTTACAATTTTTTTATAATTTTAACTTAAAGTAAAAATTATTGACCAAGTTCTGCTTGAGAAATTGCGGAATTTTCAGTAATATTTGGTTTTAGTAATAAAAAAAAAAATGCATTTCAAATGTTTGCTGGAAAGGATTTAGCGAGAATGTTTGCGGCACAGTTTATTACACTTATGTTAGTAAATTTAGTTAATTATATAGTTTAATATTTATTAATGAAAGAAATAACATAGAATACATAAACAAAAAATATCAAATTTGTACAAAATAATGTAAAATATATTATATTCCTTTGCTTAAAACTAAATTTTAAAATTGATAAATAGTTTAAAAAATAGTTTATTATGATCAATTATATTTTTATAAAGACATTACCAATATTATAACACAATTAATAGTCTAACAACAGATAATTATTAAAATGTTTTATCAATTTATACATACCCGAAATAATATTGCATCGAAATCATTTCATCTCACTCCAAAAATAGTCAATCCACACCCATATCTTAAATTTTAAATTAAGTATTTTTGAAATTTACCCACGGCTTATAAAATTAGTTAATCAGTACATAAGTGTTATCCTTTGATATCATTTTCATGTATACACCTTTTGGTGGTGCGCACCTATGTGTCAACACATTCGTGACGTGCTATTACCCATAGGCAAATCTGACCACATTTCACGGGAATGTTTCTAACGATTTCATATGATTGTCCGGCTTTGACCAAAAGCCCCTTGCCGAACAAACCCCCAAACTAATAACATATTTTTTCCTATCGTATAATCTCACCGAACCGATACTGAAACCCAGCCAGATTTTATGAGTTTATTAATTGTAATATTATTAAAAACAATTATTTGGTAAAACATAATAGGCTGTTAATCAACAGTATTTAGGATTGTCCGAATCTGACAACACGTTTAATTAACAACCAACTATAAATGTATATGGTCTCGTTTGTTTCACAAAACCCCGTTTCCCATTACCACCCAATTAATTAATTAATTTTGTGTTTTTAAAATTCAAAAAGTAAAAACCTGTTACCCCCACACTGTAGTACCGGCACTGGCTCTACTGCCACAAATGGTCTACTCATTTCTTTTTTTCTGGCTTGTAGATGAGTCCCAACACACACAGATCAAACCCTTGTCACAACCTAAGATTTGACAAACTAATCCATTATAACATATAGATATAGAGTACCTTATATTCTATTCGAATAATTTAATAAATTTACATAGTATTATCGGAACCAAATACTCGTCAATCTACTTAGAAAAACAGTTTTCAAAATATAATGAAATTGAGGTGGAATTGGTAAACAGATGGGGTCCTGGAAAACCGATTCCATTTTCCAAGGTAATTGAAATAGAATAATTAAATTTATAAATTACCAGAACTTGCATTAAAAAATATTCATATGTAATTCAAGGGTGGGATACGTCCGACAGCCAATAGGTGTTAAATAGGCATACTTGTAATTATTTTATTTATCAGTGTTCAAATTATTTGTTCATTAATAAACATTGAAACATTAATTTCCGTTCTCTATGAACACACAATCTAACTATTTGTTATCTTTGACTTACCGCCAGCAATCCTTGATTAGTTCTTTTTTTCAGTTTATATTGTCATATATCTCATTACACTACACGTGTTTCGGACATTGTCGTCCATCGTCGGGTGATAACACTTAGTTAAAACATTCAACACAAAATACAAATATACACATAACATTCACGCACAAGAATGTTTAAACTAAGTGTTATCACCCGACGATGGACGACAATGTCGGAAACACGTGTAGTGTAATGAGATATACGACAATATAAACTGAAAAAAAGAACTAATCAAGGATAGCTGGCGGTAAGTCAAAGATAACAAATAGTTATTCAAGCATATCCGGTTACTCTAGACTATCAATATGATGAATTACACAATCTAAATTAAAGAATAACACAATTCACCAACATAATAACGTAATTCTAAATATGTAACCTGTCATTAAATTTATTGGTGTAAATCCAAAAACCCCTTTATTTTACATAATCAAGACGATACTGTTAATTATTGCTATTATAGGTTTACGTAAACAAAAATAAATTGAATCCCGTTTTCTCAATCTAATATGGACGCCAATCCATATTACACCATTTTGAAACTCAGCAGTTGATTAGTCGAGGATTTAAATTGTTTGTTTGCGTGTTTGAACAGATTGAAGCTTAATTAGGAGAGCTACATTTTGCATCAGCATATGGAATATTTAATCTGATTTCCATACTTTCCAAGTCAAGTTCACAGGTGGAGTTTGATGGTCGAAACAAAAGTAGATGTGTCCGGAGCATATTATTTTCGACTGTTTTACAATAATATTAGCGATAATTTCTCTTAATATTCATAATATACATAAGCATACATGAAGAATATAAAATTTGTTAATTTAGATGCGTCATAACGTTATAACATACTTCCAAGAGATGCGTAAAGTAAACAGTAAAATTATATAATGATTATTTACTGAGTCACTTTGCACTTCTGTTTACTTAGGTCTGCTGTTGGAGGAGGATTATTGTATTCAATATTTTAACTTATCATTAAGGACGTTAATTGACTGTATTTTAAAACTAAGTTTGATACTCCTCCAAAATATTTAAAATGTGGACCTTCTTTAAAAATAATAGATCTATGAATGTGGTCGTTGTTATTTCAGGTGTTTGGCAAAACCTGATATTTTTTTTATCTGTTGTCCATATTTGCTAAACGTTCCCTAAATTTTTTTAATTTTAATTTTCGACATAGATATAGCATTTTTAGACAACTGAAGCAACTTATTCTGTAAAATAAATGTTGTGTGTATTTATAAAAGTTTGCAAAAGGAGTTTATTGTAAATTACTACACCTGATTTTTAAGGTTTTATATCTTACTATGACACCATGTTTTGTTTCGTCTCAATAATTAAAACAATATCCTACTTTTGTAGATGTTCAAGTGATACATACGTCGGTTTTCCTTTTTTTTAACTAAACTTTTTTGAGAGTTTGTAATTATTTTAAAATTAATCTATCATAGTTGTTTTACAGTTATGGGATGTATCTATAAACTTAATAATTTCGAATTCTTTTTTGTAATCATGTGGGTTTAGGAGTGTTTTAATCAAACGTTGGATCAAACTGTAATTTGTGGTAAGTTTATATTGAGTTATAATATTTCAAAGGACATGGAAGGTAAAACACAATCAACGTTCTTCATAAACTTTGATAAATACAACACAATCAGTCGTTAATAATCTTACGTTAATAATTAGACCGGAAATGTTACGAAATGTACAACATGCTTTTGAGTCCAGACTCAATTTCTGCCAAAAAGTAAATGGTAGCCATTTCAAGAACTTAATATGAGCTAATAAAAGAAGGTAAGGCTCTTACCAATATTTTCCAACATAGAGCAGTTTGTAATGTAAGAAAAACAACCGGAGTTTGTAGGTTAACATTCACAATTTGATTGGTCGCTATGCTGGGTAGGATGAACTTAGAGATCTCTAGTTTGCGCCATTATTCTTATTTTTAAAAGGTCTTTAAAATGAGGTATCACTCAATAGGGGTTGCTATTTAAAATTATTGACTTACCCCAAACTACCCCATTTTGGGGGTAAGGGTTGAAAATTTTGATACTTCAAAAAACTCCTCCATTGCTTATCTAAACTTTCCCCAAAGCAAATCTGTCTATTTCCATTAATAAAATTAATAAGAGGGGGGTGGGACTTTTTTGGACACATGGTATATTTTCAATGTTATTTGTTGTTTTTTTAACAAAAATTGTGACCAGTAAAATCATATTTTACGCCATAATAACTTTGTCTAAGTGAAGATATGTAAATAATGCTTCTTTCGATTGTGTTTTGAGAACTTTAAATGAGTACAGATTTTATGATGGCAAAATTGTATCGCCGAAATCGGTAAACTGTGAAGATCAAAAAAGAATTTTTGATGGAAATTTAAGCTAATTTCATTTGTGCGTTGTTATATTTAATAGAAACAATCCTGAGGTTAAATTGTTTTTAAATATACCTCAATATTAGTTGAAAATAAGTTCACCTTCATAGAACTTTCCATAGCTTTATATAAAAAAATTAATTAATTTAAAAAAACTACCTTTCCTAAATTAATTTACTTCATTTAAAACGTAGTTTCTATTCTTTGTCCTCTAAGTAAATATTAAATTAAAATGTAACAAAACAAAAGAAGACAAGGAAAGGTGATAATATTCAAATTTGAAACATGCAAAATGATAGTGATGTTTGGAAGAGAGAAAAGTGTACTTAAATAAAGGTTAATTACATTTCAAATAGTTTAATGTTTTAGCGAATAATTATTAGATGAAAATTGTTGCTATCGTTTCAGATGAAAGTTTGCCATAAATAGTTCATTATACAAAAAAATGTAACTCTCCGAATGATGTCTTTTAATTTTTATCAAAACTTGTATGTGGAATTTTTTAAAATACGTAAATTTTACTAACAATACAAAAGTAATAATGAGCTGATTAAATTTTTACATAAATCGAGAAATTTATTTAAAACCTTATGCTGAATTTCAACGCAGTTTTTGAGCTTTATGGGGAAGAAATTAATAACTCTTGGTTAGTAAAAGTTTTATGAATAATCCTTATATAAAAATTATTTTTGGTAGTGAAATTATTTATGGGAGACACCTTTGTATTTCCTAAAATATACAAATACGAAAATTTCAAACACTTGATGACTCCATGACTAAAACTTCCACTAATTACATAAACAATCGCGTCTATTCCTGTTCTTCTCATAGTTTATATGTAGACTTCTTGATGAAATAAAGTTGTGAAATAGTGTGATAGACTTTCTGGCCCCAAATTGAAGACGAATAAACATTAAACCATAAAAATTTGTTCCAATATAGAAGTAAGATCCGATATGGTCTCTTTAAAATATTTTACATGAAACTTATGTAGACAAATTTATTTGGCTCTAGTTTCATATCTCTTGAAGTTTAGACACATTTTAATATAATTATTAAAACACATTGTCTTTTATCTAATTCCTAACAAAATGTATCAATTCGAATCTTAGCAATTAGTTGTAGGACAAATTGGATCATTGGTTATTTCTTACAAAATTTTTGCGACTTAATCAAAATATTTATGTGGAATTACATTTAAAATTAAAATACAAAAATAGTATTTAGCTCGTTACTAGTCTTTACAATTTTTAAGAATTGTGATGTTTCAAATAATAAAACGAAATGTATATCTCAACTGTGAATAATCAAATATGAATGAACAATATATTTCCTCTTTTAATTTATGTGTTTACTTAAACAGCTGTTCTTGTATGTACATATTCAACTCGCAAACAGTTGATGTAATGAAACACAAGTTAGAATTGACAGTCACTTTTTCAAACATTCTGTTTTGTTCAAATTTCATTATTGGAAGTACATTACAAAAACAATATATGTGGTACATGTAACAGTTAATCAATATATTTAATTATCAACTAATTTTCCCTTTTATTCTTCCTTATTTTGATAGATATACTACTTAACAACTCTTAATCATGCCACTGTAAGCTGTATGGGTCAGGGTAGATGAATTTATGAAATTCCTTCCAAAATTCCTTTTCATTCCGAAAAACAATAGTTGTTAGCTGTCTCTTCAAATTTCGTCAATACAATTATGTTGAAAATTTATCCGTGGATTAGGCCTACATCTTAAAATATTATTTAACTGTTATACTGTGAAGATAAAAGGATCATTATCAAACACATATTATGTATATAAAATATTTTAACGAAAACAACATCAGTTAGTGTTTGTTTTATATAAAATATAATTAAAAAATATGTAGTCCATAAAATTCGTTTGTAATTTTTCAAATTTCATTATGGTTTTCCAAATAATAATATAAGTTTTGAATAAATAAAACACTAAAAATCGTGTATTATAAGTCTCTAAAAAAGGAAATTTATATGTAGTGTAAAGTTTATGAAGATAATTTGATGAATATCGTAAACAGATAATTAAATTTCTAGGTCAATTTATTTATTTTTCGTTCCTTAAAATTGTTGAAAATTTTAAAAAGTATTAAACCAATATTACCTTGTTAAGTTGGGCTAATTAATATTGTAAATATTTGGGGGGGGGGGGTTGTATTCGATATATAAAAGAATGTAGATTTTACTATTATTTTTTTATGTTATACAATTCCAACTTTGTGTCAGCAATTTACCCATATTATTATTTGCAAAGTAGATCAATGGTTATAAGTAAGATAATTTTTTTAATGATTTAAACATGAATTAAATTTAAAGTATATCCTAAAAAGTGGTTTATATTCTAATCCTCCATCAGAATTTCCTATTAAAAGTTTTCAAAAAAAATTATTTAAGTTTCAAAACTTCTACAAATAAAATTATAATAAAATTTATGTTTCTAAAAGTAGTGTAATAAAATATTTTATATTACACCTAATGTAATATTTATATTTACCTTATATTATCCGTAATGTGACTTTGTTCCTACTAGGATTGACGCGTTTCGGAACTACGTTCATCTTCAGAAATTTCTCACTCGTAGAGGTCTTCAAACATTAAAATATTTTAACACAAAAACACAATACTAAACACAACACACAATGTGTAAAATATCTTAATGTTTGGAGACCTCTACAAGTGAGATATTTCTGATGATGGAACATAGTTCCGAAACACTTTAATCCTAGACGAACTAAGTTACATGACGGATAATATAAGGTAAATATAAATATTATATATAGTGTGACTTGGATACTAACCATCAAAGTTTAAATCCAAAATAAATAAAACTTTTATATTGTTACATCTGATTATTTTTTATTTACATATCCTAATATATGAAATAATGAAAAAAATAATGTTTATATAAATAATTTTAGAAACTGTTATCTGTAGGCTTAGATTCGCAATTTATTAGTAGGAAAATTAGGTCGTTATGTTCAGTCAAAAAGTTACTTATTCGGGTTTTTTAATTTTTGAAACGAGTAATAAATTAAACTATTAAACTATAAGTAAAATAACTTGTATAGTATATTTTATGTGAAGTAAAATATTAAAATGCTACTATGAATACTGATAGATTTTATTTTTGTATAAGGTTAAAATATTCTGCTAATAAACAATGGCCTTTATGTTTTTCAAAAAAATAACAATAATCCAATAATAACTACACTTATTTAACTTATTTATAAGTGTACACTTATTTTTAAGGGAGGCAAGAACTGGAATGCGAATGACCAAGCTAAGGGATCATGCACATCCTGATTTGTCATTAACAATTGGATTTTCGTCTTAAGCTATAGAAACATTCAAAAATCAAAAACTCACTTTTTCGCCTAAAAAAACTGCAAGGGGGGTACCTTAGCATTTTGCAAAGTTGGAAAATTGGCTGTTTTCACGAGTTAATTACTCAGAAACTATAAGAGATATTTTCGATTTGAAAACACCACAGTAAAATTTCAACTTTCTCCTTTCTTAATGTAAATTTTGATATCATTACGACGTATAGTTAGGGAGCTACAGGCGATTTAAAAAGGTATTGCAAGTGGCGAAACGGGAAATGTTAAAATCTGGTATTTTTATTAACGTATAAATTGCAATAACTCTTAAACCATTTGAGATGTCAAAGTGATTTTTTCAGGGTTTATTCTCCTTTCAATTCTGCATCTTTTGATACATATATCGTTAGTTTAAAAAATTTTTGATTTTTTTTGAAAAAACTTTGAACTGCAATTACTCGTAAACCCTTTGAGATTTCAAAGTCATTTTTTCATGGTTTACTCTCTATTAAATTCTGCATCTATTGATGTGCATATCATTGGTATTGTTAAATGTTGAAATTTTTACAAAAAATTAGATAAAAATGAAAATATATTCAAAATTTTGAAATTTCAATAGCACCACTCGACTCCAAATTTAATTCTGCTTCTATTAAGCTATAGAAACATTCAAAAATCAAAAACTCACTTTTTCGCCTAAAAAAACTGCAAGGGGGGTACCTTAGCATTTTGCAAAGTTGGAAAATTGGCTGTTTTCACGAGTTAATTAATCAAAAACTATAAGAGATATTTTCGATTTGAAAACACCACAGTAAAATTTCAACTTTCTTCTTTCTTCATGTAAATTTTGATATCATTACGACGTATAGTTAGGGAGCTACAGGCGATTTAAAAAGGTATTGCAAGTGGCGAAACGGGAAATGTTAAAATCTGGTATTTTTATTAACGTATAAATTGCAATAACTCTTAAACCATTTGAGATGTCAAAGTGATTTTTTCAGGGTTTATTCTCCTTTCAATTCTGCATCTTTTGATACATATATCGTTAGTTTAAAAAATTTTTGATTTTTTTTGAAAAAACTTTGAACTGCAATTACTCGTAAACCCTTTGAGATTTCAAAGTCATTTTTTCATGGTTTACTCTCTATTAAATTCTGCATCTATTGATGTGCATATCATTGGTATTGTTAAATGTTGAAATTTTTACAAAAAATTAGATAAAAATGAAAATATATTCAAAATTTTGAAATTTCAATAGCACCACTCGACTCCAAATTTAATTCTGCTTCTATTAAGCTATAGAAACATTCAAAAATCAAAAACTCACTTTTTCGCCTAAAAAAACTGCAAGACCTTAGCATTTTGCAAAGTTGGAAAATTGGCTGTTTTCACGAGTTAATTAATCAGAAACCATAAGAGATATTTTCGATTTGAAAACACCACAGTAAAATTTCAACTTTCTCCTTTCTTAATGTAAATTTTGATATCATTACGACGTATAGTTAGGGAGCTACAGGCGATTTAAAAAGGTATTGCAAGTGGCGAAACGGGAAATGTTAAAATCTGGTATTTTTATTAACGTATAAATTGCAATAACTCTTAAACCATTTGAGATGTCAAAGTGATTTTTTCAGGGTTTATTCTCCTTTCAATTCTGCATCTTTTGATACATATATCGTTAGTTTAAAAAATTTTTGATTTTTTTTGAAAAAACTTTGAACTGCAATTACTCGTAAACCCTTTGAGATTTCAAAGTCATTTTTTCATGGTTTACTCTCTATTAAATTCTGCATCTATTGATGTGCATATCATTGGTATTGTTAAATGTTGAAATTTTTACAAAAAATTAGATAAAAATGAAAATATATTCAAAATTTTGAAATTTCAATAGCACCACTCGACTCCAAATTTAATTCTGCTTCTATTAAGCTATAGAAACATTCAAAAATCAAAAACTCACTTTTTCGCCTAAAAAAACTGCAAGACCTTAGCATTTTGCAAAGTTGGAAAATTGGCTGTTTTCACGAGTTAATTAATCAGAAACCATAAGAGATATTTTCGATTTGAAAACACCACAGTAAAATTTCAACTTTCTTCTTTCTTCATGTAAATTTTGATATCATTACGACGTATAGTTAGGGAGCTACAGGCGATTTAAAAAGGTATTGCAAGTGGCGAAACGGGAAATGTTAAAATCTGGTATTTTTATTAACGTATAAATTGCAATAACTCTTAAACCATTTGAGATGTCAAAGTGATTTTTTCAGGGTTTATTCTCCTTTCAATTCTGCATCTTTTGATACATATATCGTTAGTTTAAAAAATTTTTGATTTTTTTTGAAAAAACTTTGAACTGCAATTACTCGTAAACCCTTTGAGATTTCAAAGTCATTTTTTCATGGTTTACTCTCTATTAAATTCTGCATCTATTGATGTGCATATCATTGGTATTGTTAAATGTTGAAATTTTTACAAAAAATTAGATAAAAATGAAAATATATTCAAAATTTTGAAATTTCAATAGCACCACTCGACTCCAAATTTAATTCTGCTTCTATTAAGCTATAGAAACATTCAAAAATCAAAAACTCACTTTTTCGCCTAAAAAAACTGCAAGACCTTAGCATTTTGCAAAGTTGGAAAATTGGCTGTTTTCACGAGTTAATTAATCAGAAACCATAAGAGATATTTTCGATTTGAAAACACCACAGTAAAATTTCAACTTTCTCCTTTCTTAATGTAAATTTTGATATCATTACGACGTATAGTTAGGGAGCTACAGGCGATTTAAAAAGGTATTGCAAGTGGCGAAACGGGAAATGTTAAAATCTGGTATTTTTATTAACGTATAAATTGCAATAACTCTTAAACCATTTGAGATGTCAAAGTGATTTTTTCAGGGTTTATTCTCCTTTCAATTCTGCATCTTTTGATACATATATCGTTAGTTTAAAAAATTTTTGATTTTTTTTGAAAAAACTTTGAACTGCAATTACTCGTAAACCCTTTGAGATTTCAAAGTCATTTTTTCATGGTTTACTCTCTATTAAATTCTGCATCTATTGATGTGCATATCATTGGTATTGTTAAATGTTGAAATTTTTACAAAAAATTAGATAAAAATGAAAATATATTCAAAATTTTGAAATTTCAATAGCACCACTCGACTCCAAATTTAATTCTGCTTCTATTAAGCTATAGAAACATTCAAAAATCAAAAACTCACTTTTTCGCCTAAAAAAACTGCAAGGGGGGTACCTTAGCATTTTGCAAAGTTGGAAAATTGGCTGTTTTCACGAGTTAATTAATCAAAAACTATAAGAGATATTTTCGATTTGAAAACACCACAGTAAAATTTCAACTTTCTTCTTTCTTCATGTAAATTTTGATATCATTACGACGTATAGTTAGGGAGCTACAGGCGATTTAAAAAGGTATTGCAAGTGGCGAAACGGGAAATGTTAAAATCTGGTATTTTTATTAACGTATAAATTGCAATAACTCTTAAACCATTTGAGATGTCAAAGTGATTTTTTCAGGGTTTATTCTCCTTTCAATTCTGCATCTTTTGATACATATATCGTTAGTTTAAAAAATTTTTGATTTTTTTTGAAAAAACTTTGAACTGCAATTACTCGTAAACCCTTTGAGATTTCAAAGTCATTTTTTCATGGTTTACTCTCTATTAAATTCTGCATCTATTGATGTGCATATCATTGGTATTGTTAAATGTTGAAATTTTTACAAAAAATTAGATAAAAATGAAAATATATTCAAAATTTTGAAATTTCAATAGCACCACTCGACTCCAAATTTAATTCTGCTTCTATTAAGCTATAGAAACATTCAAAAATCAAAAACTCACTTTTTCGCCTAAAAAAACTGCAAGACCTTAGCATTTTGCAAAGTTGGAAAATTGGCTGTTTTCACGAGTTAATTAATCAGAAACCATAAGAGATATTTTCGATTTGAAAACACCACAGTAAAATTTCAACTTTCTTCTTTCTTCATGTAAATTTTGATATCATTACGACGTATAGTTAGGGAGCTACAGGCGATTTAAAAAGGTATTGCAAGTGGCGAAACGGGAAATGTTAAAATCTGGTATTTTTATTAACGTATAAATTGCAATAACTCTTAAACCATTTGAGATGTCAAAGTGATTTTTTCAGGGTTTATTCTCCTTTCAATTCTGCATCTTTTGATACATATATCGTTAGTTTAAAAAATTTTTGATTTTTTTTGAAAAAACTTTGAACTGCAATTACTCGTAAACCCTTTGAGATTTCAAAGTCATTTTTTCATGGTTTACTCTCTATTAAATTCTGCATCTATTGATGTGCATATCATTGGTATTGTTAAATGTTGAAATTTTTACAAAAAATTAGATAAAAATGAAAATATATTCAAAATTTTGAAATTTCAATAGCACCACTCGACTCCAAATTTAATTCTGCTTCTATTAAGCTATAGAAACATTCAAAAATCAAAAACTCACTTTTTCGCCTAAAAAAACTGCAAGGGGGGTACCTTAGCATTTTGCAAAGTTGGAAAATTGGCTGTTTTCACGAGTTAATTAATCAAAAACTATAAGAGATATTTTCGATTTGAAAACACCACAGTAAAATTTCAACTTTCTTCTTTCTTCATGTAAATTTTGATATCATTACGACGTATAGTTAGGGAGCTACAGGCGATTTAAAAAGGTATTGCAAGTGGCGAAACGGGAAATGTTAAAATCTGGTATTTTTATTAACGTATAAATTGCAATAACTCTTAAACCATTTGAGATGTCAAAGTGATTTTTTCAGGGTTTATTCTCCTTTCAATTCTGCATCTTTTGATACATATATCGTTAGTTTAAAAAATTTTTGATTTTTTTTGAAAAAACTTTGAACTGCAATTACTCGTAAACCCTTTGAGATTTCAAAGTCATTTTTTCATGGTTTACTCTCTATTAAATTCTGCATCTATTGATGTGCATATCATTGGTATTGTTAAATGTTGAAATTTTTACAAAAAATTAGATAAAAATGAAAATATATTCAAAATTTTGAAATTTCAATAGCACCACTCGACTCCAAATTTAATTCTGCTTCTATTAAGCTATAGAAACATTCAAAAATCAAAAACTCACTTTTTCGCCTAAAAAAACTGCAAGACCTTAGCATTTTGCAAAGTTGGAAAATTGGCTGTTTTCACGAGTTAATTAATCAGAAACCATAAGAGATATTTTCGATTTGAAAACACCACAGTAAAATTTCAACTTTCTTCTTTCTTCATGTAAATTTTGATATCATTACGACGTATAGTTAGGGAGCTACAGGCGATTTAAAAAGGTATTGCAAGTGGCGAAACGGGAAATGTTAAAATCTGGTATTTTTATTAACGTATAAATTGCAATAACTCTTAAACCATTTGAGATGTCAAAGTGATTTTTTCAGGGTTTATTCTCCTTTCAATTCTGCATCTTTTGATACATATATCGTTAGTTTAAAAAATTTTTGATTTTTTTTGAAAAAACTTTGAACTGCAATTACTCGTAAACCCTTTGAGATTTCAAAGTCATTTTTTCATGGTTTACTCTCTATTAAATTCTGCATCTATTGATGTGCATATCATTGGTATTGTTAAATGTTGAAATTTTTACAAAAAATTAGATAAAAATGAAAATATATTCAAAATTTTGAAATTTCAATAGCACCACTCGACTCCAAATTTAATTCTGCTTCTATTAAGCTATAGAAACATTCAAAAATCAAAAACTCACTTTTTCGCCTAAAAAAACTGCAAGACCTTAGCATTTTGCAAAGTTGGAAAATTGGCTGTTTTCACGAGTTAATTAATCAGAAACCATAAGAGATATTTTCGATTTGAAAACACCACAGTAAAATTTCAACTTTCTTCTTTCTTCATGTAAATTTTGATATCATTACGACGTATAGTTAGGGAGCTACAGGCGATTTAAAAAGGTATTGCAAGTGGCGAAACGGGAAATGTTAAAATCTGGTATTTTTATTAACGTATAAATTGCAATAACTCTTAAACCATTTGAGATGTCAAAGTGATTTTTTCAGGGTTTATTCTCCTTTCAATTCTGCATCTTTTGATACATATATCGTTAGTTTAAAAAATTTTTGATTTTTTTTGAAAAAACTTTGAACTGCAATTACTCGTAAACCCTTTGAGATTTCAAAGTCATTTTTTCATGGTTTACTCTCTATTAAATTCTGCATCTATTGATGTGCATATCATTGGTATTGTTAAATGTTGAAATTTTTACAAAAAATTAGATAAAAATGAAAATATATTCAAAATTTTGAAATTTCAATAGCACCACTCGACTCCAAATTTAATTCTGCTTCTATTAAGCTATAGAAACATTCAAAAATCAAAAACTCACTTTTTCGCCTAAAAAAACTGCAAGGGGGGTACCTTAGCATTTTGCAAAGTTGGAAAATTGGCTGTTTTCACGAGTTAATTAATCAAAAACTATAAGAGATATTTTCGATTTGAAAACACCACAGTAAAATTTCAACTTTCTTCTTTCTTCATGTAAATTTTGATATCATTACGACGTATAGTTAGGGAGCTACAGGCGATTTAAAAAGGTATTGCAAGTGGCGAAACGGGAAATGTTAAAATCTGGTATTTTTATTAACGTATAAATTGCAATAACTCTTAAACCATTTGAGATGTCAAAGTGATTTTTTCAGGGTTTATTCTCCTTTCAATTCTGCATCTTTTGATACATATATCGTTAGTTTAAAAAATTTTTGATTTTTTTTGAAAAAACTTTGAACTGCAATTACTCGTAAACCCTTTGAGATTTCAAAGTAATTTTTTCATGGTTTACTCTCTATTAAATTCTGCATCTATTGATGTGCATATCATTGGTATTGTTAAATGTTGAAATTTTTACAAAAAATTAGATAAAAATGAAAATATATTCAAAATTTTGAAATTTCAATAGCACCACTCGACTCCAAATTTAATTCTGCTTCTATTAAGCTATAGAAACATTCAAAAATCAAAAACTCACTTTTTCGCCTAAAAAAACTGCAAGACCTTAGCATTTTGCAAAGTTGGAAAATTGGCTGTTTTCACGAGTTAATTAATCAGAAACCATAAGAGATATTTTCGATTTGAAAACACCACAGTAAAATTTCAACTTTCTTCTTTCTTCATGTAAATTTTGATATCATTACGACGTATAGTTAGGGAGCTACAGGCGATTTAAAAAGGTATTGCAAGTGGCGAAACGGGAAATGTTAAAATCTGGTATTTTTATTAACGTATAAATTGCAATAACTCTTAAACCATTTGAGATGTCAAAGTGATTTTTTCAGGGTTTATTCTCCTTTCAATTCTGCATCTTTTGATACATATATCGTTAGTTTAAAAAATTTTTGATTTTTTTTGAAAAAACTTTGAACTGCAATTACTCGTAAACCCTTTGAGATTTCAAAGTCATTTTTTCATGGTTTACTCTCTATTAAATTCTGCATCTATTGATGTGCATATCATTGGTATTGTTAAATGTTGAAATTTTTACAAAAAATTAGATAAAAATGAAAATATATTCAAAATTTTGAAATTTCAATAGCACCACTCGACTCCAAATTTAATTCTGCTTCTATTAAGCTATAGAAACATTCAAAAATCAAAAACTCACTTTTTCGCCTAAAAAAACTGCAAGACCTTAGCATTTTGCAAAGTTGGAAAATTGGCTGTTTTCACGAGTTAATTAATCAGAAACCATAAGAGATATTTTCGATTTGAAAACACCACAGTAAAATTTCAACTTTCTTCTTTCTTCATGTAAATTTTGATATCATTACGACGTATAGTTAGGGAGCTACAGGCGATTTAAAAAGGTATTGCAAGTGGCGAAACGGGAAATGTTAAAATCTGGTATTTTTATTAACGTATAAATTGCAATAACTCTTAAACCATTTGAGATGTCAAAGTGATTTTTCAGGGTTTATTCTCCTTTCAATTCTGCATCTTTTGATACATATATCGTTAGTTTAAAAAATTTTTGATTTTTTTTGAAAAAACTTTGAACTGCAATTACTCGTAAACCCTTTGAGATTTCAAAGTCATTTTTTCATGGTTTACTCTCTATTAAATTCTGCATCTATTGATGTGCATATCATTGGTATTGTTAAATGTTGAAATTTTTACAAAAAATTAGATAAAAATGAAAATATATTCAAAATTTTGAAATTTCAATAGCACCACTCGACTCCAAATTTAATTCTGCTTCTATTAAGCTATAGAAACATTCAAAAATCAAAAACTCACTTTTTCGCCTAAAAAAACTGCAAGGGGGGTACCTTAGCATTTTGCAAAGTTGGAAAATTGGCTGTTTTCACGAGTTAATTAATCAGAAACTATAAGAGATATTTTCGATTTGAAAACACCACAGGAAAATTTCAACTTTCTTCTTTCTTCATGTAAATTTTGATATCATTACGACGTATAGTTAGGGAGCTACAGGCGATTTAAAAAGGTATTGCAAGTGGCGAAACGTGAAATGTTAAAATCTGGTTATTTTATTGACATATAAATTGCAATAACTCTTAAACTATTTGAGATGTCAAAGTGATTTTTTCAGGGTTTATTCTCCTTTCAATTCTGCATCTTTTGATACATATATCGTTAGTTTAAAAAATTTTTGATTTTTTTTGAAAAAACTTTGAACTGCAATTACTCGTAAACCCTTTGAGATTTCAAAGTCATTTTTTCATGGTTTACTCTCTATTAAATTCTGCATCTATTGATGTGCATATCATTGGTATTGTTAAATGTTGAAATTTTTACAAAAAATTAGATAAAAATGAAAAAATATTCAAAATTTTGAAATTTCAATAGAACCACTCGACTCCAAATTTAATTCTGCTTCTATTAATGATACTTTATTTACATTTCTGTGTTTATTAAATTGGTTTGACCAAACGTCTTTTCCAGTCGCTATTATACTTAGAGGCTTTGTAAGAAATACGGTGATACATATACGTTAATTATTTTAATATCATTATTTATATTTCAAAATGGCGACCCATCAAAACAGTAGTTCAAATAAAAACTCCTGTTGTGTTCCGTAGTGTGGTTACAAAGAATGATACATATTGATCTAAACGAAACATAAAATCCCATTGTAAAATAACAAAAAAATGTTTCATTCAGTTAACATGTTTTTTGACGTATGTTGAATATAAATATTAAAAACATCACATAAACCTCCAATTAGGTTCAAATTATTCACGTAAATTTTATAATCAGTGCAATAAAAAACATTATAAAATGTTGGTAAATAAAACTTTAATAGCAGTGAAAAAACAACAGGTTGTTTTTCAAAATATTTAACGGTATGAAATAAATCAAATTTATTAAAGCAGCTTAGTTCCTTGTAGGGAAGGTGCTTATTTCCAACACTATTGATATATACTGACGTAGGCCTACTATGTAAAACCCTTAATATACCACTGTGAATATGCCTATGATATATATTCGGAGATAAATTCGCTTTTATTTATCGGTATCTAAAGAGGATGTAATTTTTGTCCGTTATTTATTTCATTCCGGTAAGAAGCTATAAATTTGTTTAATAAAAACCGATACTGGAGAGAAGACGTAAAATATAACGTTCAAACACCATTTTATAGGTCGAGTTAAGTCCCTATACTTAACATTGTATTTGGACAAGTATACAAGGTAACCTATAAGAGAACACATGTATTTGGTTCCAACTGAAAACTGATAAAAATAGCATTACATTATGTATATAATATTCTGATATTATGTAATCCAAATATATTTTTATTTTTGGGCAGTTTATTTGACTGATATTTCATCCATATCTTTATCTATAACTAATTGGAAATAAGAGAAATTTAAGTATATCGTATATGAATAGAACAAAATATTCAATAAACATTGAAAATTATCCAAACTAGATTTATTAAAATTTATGCAACTCATATATATTTCTATTATTTCAATTAAAGTTTTAATTTACACATAGATTTGTATTCAAAAAAATTTGAATATGTCTTATAATTTGCATATGTTTGGTTTTACATTTACAGTTACGATATCGCCTGCCAGTGTCTATGTTTTCGGATAATAATATTTAAGATTATGTGGCAGATATAGTTTGGTCATATTTTTACATATAAATTTTACCAATTCTGGAACTGCCTTTCTTGATTATCATGGTGAGGAAGTGTTTTCTTTTTTCAATTTTTAATAAAACGTTTTAATCTCAACAAGTACAATAAGATGATATTTTTTCATGCCAAAGTCACCAACTTTAGTTGTAACAAAACACTTACATTTTGCGCCACTGAACCATTAGAGCAATGATTCAAGCAATATCCAATGTTAAGAACATTACAACTGTCAAGAATTTTGATTGAGTACGGTGTTTGTAATCATGATGAAACGAAAGATGATGGCTAATAGTTTTGAATAAATTTTGTTTGTGTAATTCATTTAAACAAAATTGAATTGTTATGGTAATTACTTATTACGGATTCTTCTCCATGTATTTTCCTAAATTATTTTCTTTAATATATAAATTTTCATTTTAATGTAAAAATATTGAGCTAGAGTTGTGAGATAGTGCTAGATAGAATAAAACTCGAAAAGAATATTTCACAAAACTTACGTTTACCAAACCCGTTTCAACGACAAATTCGCCATCCTCAGTGATACATGAGCTACAATTCTACTAAACTATAGCTCATGTAGGCCTATCACTGAGGATGGCGATTTTGTCGTTGAAACGTGTTTGATTAAGTAAGCTTAATTATTGTGAGATTTTATGTTTGAGTTTTATTTTATCTAACATTTTACTAGTGATAAGAAGAGTGTATTAGTCCTATTTTGTGGAATGAGTTTATTATTCTGGTTTGACTAGAAACAAAAATAACCTCATTTGACAACGACTGGTGTGTTACGAATAACCGAAATATTTAAATATTATTTATAATATATTCGTGTAACAATGTACATTTGTAATAAGTAATGGATTATCATTCATACAGAATATTTCTTCCAATCCCTTGTGTTTATGAAGCACTACAGATGTGTCAATATTCTCCAAATCCAATTTGAAACTCTCATAAACTTTGTACCATTGAAGTCAACTACTATTGATTCCCTGTGGGAATTTATTTAAGTATTGCTATATATCTCTTATATTGGATGTTACTGTACACATTTTAAGAATTCAGTAAGAATTATCGTAAGTTAAGAATGGTTTATATACAGTGTGAGTCAAAAGTATGGATACACCCTGTTAAATTTTAAATGGATAAAGATAGAAAATGAAACTCAGGACACCTTTCTAGGAAATAAAAATGAACGTTTTAGTCACTATTACAACTTTGCCAATTTCCCCAAAATGGGATTTTTGGGGGGCAGCTCAAAATGTTTATATGTAAAGACCCATTAAGTGACACCTCATTTTAAAGTCCTTGATTAAAGAAGAAGAACAGTGGAAACCAGAGCTTTCTATCTCAACCCAGTACAAAACGGCAGCTCATTGAAATTTTCAGAACTTGGTTCTAATTTCTAATACTTGGGAAATTTACTGTTAATTGAAAACAATGAATTTGTGAAACATAAAATCAACTTCTTTTTATAATGTATTAATAATTTGTAATTACAATAGCATAGTAATTAATTACATTAAACAATAAAACGGCTTAAACTTACTATCCTGTGTTTTTATAGCAGGTGTTCAAACTGCTGCCCCAGGACAGTTTGACAATGTCCAAAAAATAAAATATTGAGATTCATTAAAGAATTGACATCAACATTTTCAAACTTTCCCAGAGCTTTTCGTATTATTCTATATTTAAAAATATATTTCACAAAATTTGATATTTTGTCTCTAGCGATTTAAAAAAAAAACAACGTTAATTTTATGAATATTTCAGGTACTTTTTATTAATTAATTTGTGCAATGGGGACGGAGAGGTGAGGTACTGGACCCATAAAGAATTCAATTTCAACCTAACCACATTTCGAAACATGCTAATTTATGACATTTACCGCAACTGTTACTGACTGAATGTAATTTTAGTATCAGAAAGTTTTTATGTACATTAAAAGGAAATTAGTAATTTATTATAAACAGTAATTATTATACGAAATGTAATAATGTTAATAACTTACCAAGTGAAACTTTATTTCGTGCTGCTTTACAATAACACGCATTTCGCAAATTATTATCCAATTTTACAAGACGCGAAATTTGTGCCTTGTTTGCACTGTTAGTTTACTGATTACAGCCAATTTTAAAATATCATGTGCAGATCAATTGGGTTTCTTGTGTTAGACCTACAGACATCATGGAACTACAAAACATCCTAAATTCTTCTCTCCATTTTGTAATTTTCATGTCACATTTTTTAAATCTTTTTATTAATGTTTATCAAACAGTAAAACGTAATTCACACGTCATATTTGACTAAAATTGATCAAAAATTTAGTGAAAGAGCAATCTTTATTTAAATCTTTGTTGAAAGAATGTATTCTATATATTTTTTTGTAACAAAAAAGAAAATTGATTTAAACGTTTAGGGTGTATTTGGACTTATTTGGTTTAAAGTATATAGAAATATTGATGAAAAATTAAAAACCGTTATTTTCTTCACCCAGGCTTAAAATAGTTATTTGTGCAACTAGTGAACAAAGTGGCACTTTTTTAAACGAGAGGAAAATGTTGACGCACGAGGCTTGCCTAGTGCGTCAATTTTATCGAGTTTAAAAAAGACACTTTGCTCACGAATTGCACATTATACTTTGTCTACAGTTGTTATTTTGTTACCATTATTTTCCTTTAGCCATGACAAAAACAGTTCATACTGGCGGTCGTACTTTTTCCTTGATTTGACAGGAAGAAGATTTAGTACAACGTTGTTTGCTTTTTCCGCTAATTTAGGCGGGGTATTTGACCGGTTTTCATCCTCTGAACTATCCATATTTTAAAACATACTACGCAAAATATAGCAGTAGTGCTAAACAACACATCAACACTGAGTAGAAGTTCTCACGTCAAAACTGAGATTATTTATGAATATTACAAATAACTTAGGTGTATTGTTGAGGAAACGGGATTGCCAACTTCAAAACTCGGCAAACAAAAAATACTCTCCGTGTACATACACTGTAAATCATCTTTATGAATAATTACTTCCTTTTTCAACTTTTAAAACGTTGTTTTGTTGTTTATTTATGTTATTTTACATGTAAGAATTAATCTAACCTAGATACGGGACATTTCCTGTATATTACAAATCAATTCAAATAAACTTAACCTAAATTTCGTTTTGTTCGGTTACCATTCGGAGTGAGCAAAGTAGTGTGCAAAGTAGTGGGCAAAGTGAAACTGTTGAGAAATCAGATGTTTTGCAAAATAATTTAAATGGACAAAATGCCATTTTGTCAACAACTGTAGACAAAAGAATTTTTCTTGAATACATATCAATTTATACCCAAAAGTGGTTTAAAAATAATAGGAAATTAAAAATTTTATTATTGTTGGAAATCACTTGGGGTAGAAATATAATACTCTTCCAATAGTTGCTACGGTATTCTTTATTTTACTTTATATATAGTGGAGGAATAGGATTGAGTATTTTTTTCTGATAAAAAATCAATATTTTTAAACAAAGCTTTAAAACAAAAATAACAAAATACTTATTTCTTATTAAAGTTCCCCTTCTATGCTTTTACAATCGTCAAAATGAAAAATAAATAAACAGCAATCGTTACTTCTGAGTTTTCTGTTTATGAAGTGGTATTTTATGTATTTGTTTACGTATTTTTGTCTATGCTAACATTTTTCTTCTGTTGCAGCTTGATTTAAATTTTATGTAATATGTATGTGTATATGTATGTGCCTCTAAAGACATTTCCGTTCTAGTGAATTACCAGTTTCCTCCTAGATGCTGCTCATCACTCTCCCCAGTGCATGTCCGTGGGGGAGGGGGGGATGTATTTTATTGGGAATGCCTTTCGGGGTGAGTCCCACAGTATCTCTCAGGAGAGAGATCTGATAAATATGCTTTTTTTTCCTCCCTAAAAAAAAAGAAAAGAAAGAAAATAAATCCCAATCAGAAAGAATTTGCGAGTGGGGTTTGTAAGGTGAGATTGACCGAAGCAAAGCCGTTTAAGGCCGGGGAATTGGTGTGTTTTTTGGCGGGTTTTGTCGTGTGAGTGTCGGGAAACTCGTCGGGTGAACTAGTTCCCTGTTGTGGTGACTTTAAGAAGCTTCCATATCAGATAACAGAGAATAATATTTTTAATTTAAACACTGAATAAAACTATAGGTTATTGGGTTTTAAAGGTGAAGGAAACACTTATTATAACTGCTTTGAGCCTCCATATCAGATAACAGAGAATAATATTTTAAATTTTAACAACGAATAGATCTGTAGCAAGTTTAGGTTAGGTTATTCTACTTGATACGATATAAAGTTTTGTCAAAGTTGTCAAATATTTAGGTCGAAAAAATACGGTTTTATTAAATTTATTATATTATACAAGTTCTCATATTATTAAATTTGGTGATGAGTAAACGTTTCATATAACGCGTTTGACATTTTATAATCAACCTTGTTGGTAGTTTCCACGAAGAATATCATATTAACTTGAAATTCTTTATCTAAAATTACAAAAGGATGAAAAGTTAACGGAACAAAAATAACACTAGCACAATAATCACTGTTTTTTTTTCTTTTCAGTTGTATGTTTTAGTTTTAAGGGACAAACATAACAATAAAATGATTCCAACAAGAGTCAACTCCATTAATAAAGAACAAACAAAAAGATGTTGAGGTAAGTCCTCGGAAAAGATTAGGATTTGATTGTTTTGTTCAAGGAGGTATGGGAGAGGGGAGATATTAAGTGCTTTGAGATTAGTTTTGTGGTCGAAGAGTTACGTTTTTACGACAATGAATCCACTATGTAATAGATATTAAATGTTTTCGTTTTTAGAATACGAAGCGAACTATATCTTAAACATATTTTTGTAGATGTAAAATTTGTTTTGTGGTTTATGTTTTTAATTATTTAGTGAGACAAGTCCGTGTTAAGCAATCATAGTTGTGGTAAACTTAATTTTATTATATTGGTTGTTTTGAATTTGAAGTTAAATAGTTGAAAATCACTCTTTTAAATTTGTTTCATTTTTGATTGAATAATTATGAGAATATTATTTAAGTCTTCAATTCCCATTTTCAAATGAAGGATTGTTGCTACATCTATGTTTATGTGTATTGTAAGTGTACTGTACTATAGAAAGAACTGAGTATACAAAATTAAATGACAATAATTAGTTTAACTTATTAATCCGATTCGTGTGACTTCAACAATTTTTTTTGTAACATTTTAAAGGTCGTACCAGATACAAAAAATGACTTTTGACATAAGATTTCATTGTAATCCCTTATTAACTAATTATTTCTCTATTTACTTTAAAAGATATTTCAATGACAAAAACTGAAAGTTGGTTATTTAGTGAAAAACCGCTATAATTTGTATAATAACCTATTTGAGATTAATTTTTTCTTTCGTTTACTTCATGTGTAAACATTTATTTATTAGGGGTGAATTTTATCATTTTGTTTAATTGATTTTGATTTTTTTTAAATTTATAATCAAAAATTAAATTTCGGTATAAATAGTTCTTAAATTATTTTTAATGAAAACACCTATCGTGTACCATTACCTCATTATGGAGAACTAAACTTGGAACAAACAGGTAGGTACTTCATTCATGCACCATTCCTAAATAGCTTCAACCTCTGAAATGTGTTAATTGATACGAAATTACTTTTAGGAACTACGATGAAAATTCATTTATTTTAATAGTGCTTTTTTTTTTTAAACTGCGTGTATGCGATAGATATTTTCCTTTCGTGTTTGTGATCCAAATTCTTTTGTTATTTGCTTTCATCTTTCTCTCAATTTTTATTTTAATTACAACTGATGGTACCTATATTTGGTGCGAAGTTGAAATTTCTTCTTTTTTGATGACGAAAAACTTGGCGGTCATCATTGTCTTTAAATATAAGAAATTAAACAAAACATACATCACTAGCCCTCAAAAATTATAAGATAGTCAGGATAGGAAGAGAACAAGAGTTGGTCAAGAGAGAACCGACAGGAGAGAAGAAAGATAGGGATATAACAAAATAAAATTGAAGAATAATGAACATCCAAAGTGGATTACAAAACACGTGAACTTTGTGAGGCACTAATTTAAGGTTTAAGTTTTAATTAGTTATTCAGGGTATTTTTATTCTTTGTACTTTTTAAGTAGTTTTTCACTTTTTAAGGGATACATAAATACTCATATCGTTACTACATAATTTGACATATCTGTATATTGACGTAATGTGTTAGATTATAATTCCCTTAACATAATAAGAAAAGTGTATGTAAAAACCCACTCTGAACTGGAGGACACGAAATAATTAAATTTTTATTTTTTTTTATCGATTTTATGTTATCGTTTATATTATATTTATGCTAATGTGTTGTAATAATTGTTTTATGGATTGTGTGAATAAAAATTTTAATAATATAAAACACTAAATCAATAAAAATATTAGCAACAGTTTGAATTTGTAAAATAAAATACATTAGGTTGTAAAACTAATTTCAGTACTGGTTGTCCGAAAAGTCTTAATGTTGGCTAATACCATTGGCGTTGGTGATCATATGTGAACCGAATTTTGGTAATTATATTGATAACAGAAAATCTACTTTCCAAAGTCATACTCATTTCACTGTCTCGGACACGTTTTACAGTAACACGACATTGTATTCAAGAAGGCAGCCACTTCAATGTTTACCAAAATCTCAGAAATCTAATTGCACGTATGATTTATTATTATACAAGCTCGTGATGGAAAACGTCATACATTTTTATTTTAGTTTTGGATAAAGTTCACTGTTATCTCATATTTATTCACTATTTCCTAATCAATTCATAGCTTTTTTATTATCTTCATACTTTTGTTGCTTAAAGGCAAACAAACACTCGGTAATAACTGTCTTACAGAAAAAGAAAGAAAAGATCATAAAATAAATCGGTGCGGTGAAACTGCGCAAAGTCGTTCTCAGAATTCAAGAAATACCCTAACTAATTGGTGAAAGTGCGCAGGTGTACTAATCCGGTGTCGTGCCATCTCGTCCAGGTGCCATCTCATTCAAGTGCCATCTCATCCAGATTCCACGGACGTAGGGCAGGGGGTTAATTCTTTACCCGCCAACTAGTGCCATCACGTCCAAAAACCTATGCTATTGTTTACTTGACAGGTCTACAAAAACTACTGGAACGTTTGTAGTAGCCTACCTTTATAATTTTATAAAATTCTAATTATTTATAAAATTTCGGGTCTTTCATATATTCTAGCTTCATACTATTTAAACCCCCCTAAATGCTCTTTGCGTTTTATATCAAAATGGTATAAATCATGTTAAAACTCGCCTTGTATGTAATGCAGGGAGAAAACTAATCTTCTTGCAGGTGCTCCTTACCTAGGCTCCAGGTTGCGCAGTTCAGCAACAGTCTGTTCTAATGTTCCACCTCAAGGTTTGTAGAATATGAAGCCGCTTGTATATTAACAGAATTATTTGATATAAATTACAAATAAAATCTGGAAATATTCAAAGCGGCCGTTAGGTTAGGTTAATCAACTGTAAAACTGCACTGGACGAGATGGCACTTTTTTCTAGGAAATTGGATGTTGGATGAGATGGCACTGGGATGAGATGGCACTGGGATGAGATAGCACTACATCGAGTGGCTATCCAAAAGCGGACTATGCCTTTAGGGGAGCCGGGTTTTTTTTTCTCTTCCAGAGTAATGTCGGGTTTTCTTTGAACTATATATTTTTTATTAAAGTAAATGTTTTTTATACTTTAGATAAGCACATGTTATAATTATAAAGCTATGTATATTAGTCTTAAGTATAGGTGTGTAAGTATGATTGGGCGTAAGTGTATATATTTACCTAGGCTACAGGTAGCGCAGTTCAACAACAGTCTGTTCTAATGTTCCACCTCAAGGCTTGCAGAATATGAAGCCGCTTGTATATTAACAGAATTATTTGACATAAATTACAAATAAAGTCTGAAAATATTCAAAGCGGCCGTTAGGTTAGGTTAGGTTAATCAACTGTAAAACTGCACTGGACGAGATGACACTTTTTTCTAGGACATTGGATGTTAGATGAGATAGCACTGGGATGAGATAGCACTACATCATTAAGTCGAGGGTTAACACTAAATTGTTACTATCGTAAAATATGATTTCCATTCATAGGCTATACTTTTTTATCCATGCGATGGTTAGTAAATTGTATGTGATTCTAATTTAAAACCAACTTTTATTGTTATATAAAAAATAAAAGGATGAAAAGACTAACACTACTAAACTTATATAAAAATGAAGTATCTGATTAATCATTTACTCACCAAGTAGGTAGAACAACCTGGGAAAACTGCTCACATCTCGTCGAATATGATTATCCGCTCATATATCAAACAAATTGACCCAATTAATAACACAGGTCAATTCATTCAATATAATAGGCGGCCTTGTCAATATGCTTATCTACAATATAAACATTTAAGCCATATACATTTTATACAAGTGATTCACATTTTTAATCCTTTTTTCAAACAATCATTATCGTCAACAAATTATGTAGCCTACATATATTGGTAAAAACTACAAACAAATTAGTTTGTTGTTTTGGTAAAAACTACATGAGTATCATTAGATATAGGATATAGTGAGTTTAACTAATTTAAATTTATGTTTGTTTAATCAAATTTGTATGATTTAGTACAACAAAATTTGAATAACAAATTCTCATTTTTGTTAATTGAAAAGCGATTCAATGACAAAGTCGCTATCTTCAGTGAAGCATGAGGTAAAACAACTGAAATATAATTGAAACATAATAGTTGCTTCAGTTTAATAGCGACTTTGTCGTTAAATTGGTATGAAAATAAATATTATATTTTTGAAAAATTGTGTAAAAATTGTATTACATTAAGTATACCATCTCACAAGTCATGCTCAATATTTATTAACAGGACTGATTTGATTTGGTTGTTATTAAAAGAGTCCATTACTCTAACATATTTCAAAAATCAAATCTTTATGCAATTATATACTAATATTGAGTTACGTATTAAATTATTGCATTATCTGAGCAATTATTATTATTATTAACAGAAAACGTAATACATCAAATCACTTGAAATAAAATTCAAAACTAAAAAAATGTCAAAATAGAAAGAACAATATATTAATTTTTTTTTTTTTTTTAGTTTGATATTATAATATCAACGGAAATAATTTTGAAGACTGAAAACAGTCGTAAGGTTTGGAAGAATGATAATGATTTTATAAAGTATCAACAAATAATAGGAAAATATGATGAAAACATTATTACAACATTCACTTTTGCGTAATAAATTAGTAAAAATGTGTTCGCAATACAACATAAGTTCAATTAAATCTTGGAAAAGTAGTTGTAGGCACTTTCTTGAACGAGTAGTACAACTGTATTAAGAAAAGAAAAAAAACACAAGACAGGCAAGCATAGCAAGCAACTTAGTTTTTTTTTTGTAGGTTTGAAATTAAAATTCAAGTTTCATGTTAAGTTTTGCAAGCTACAAGGTAACATTATCTCACGTTACACAAATAAAAATTTTAATGATTTTACGTTAGGCTGTAATGCAAAAAATATTCTTAACCTGGCGATAAATTTAAATTACAATAATTTTTAAACAGAAACAAAATAAACTATTTAACATACTTCAATCAGTGATAGAAAGAGAATACTTAGACAAAAATTTACAGTATAAGCAAAATACAAAAATGTATATATGATAGCAAACCCAGATTTTATATTTCATTTATTTAAATTTATCTTACTAAAATAAATTGATGTTCTTATTTACCTGGATCACAGAGAATTAGCTTTGGAATTTAACTTGTGAAGCTTAGCCGGCATTACGAAGCTTGCGATTTGTATCACTTTTTATTATTTCGAAAGGTTGATAGCTGAAATCACACATGACACTGATTCTATATTATTATCAACATTTTTTTTTTTAAGACTCTTTCACCGAAGAGATTTTACTTAATCTGGTGTTCCGAACAAAAAAAAAATAGTTTAGTTTACTTTATGTTTCTATTAGCAATCTCGAGAAGAAAGGAAGTGCCTTTATCAAGACGAGAAACGCACGCACAAAGGAAAAACAGCTGATATTTCCAGTGGTTGCTATCTCAAGGTGATAGTGTATTTGTTGGAACTTAACTTCGCGGTGAAATTAAATATCGCTTCGACGTGTACCCTAGTTCTTTCACTCCTGTCACTTTTTCAATTAATTGTGTACGATTTTTAAAGCTTTCTCTTCTTAGTCGAAATAAAAATTCAGATTATAAATATAGTATAGAATTCCAGCTTATCTATATACTCAGTATATAGATTATCCAGTAGTATATACTTATCCAGCTATACTATATTTTTTAATCTGAATTTTTTATACAGTTTTCTTCTTTACAAAATTACCATTCTCTCTCTCTCTCTCTCTCTCTCTCTCTCTCTCTCTCTCTCTCTCTCTCTCTCTCTCTCTCTCTCTCTCTCTCTCTCTCTCTCTCTCTCTCTCTCTCTCTCTCTCTCTCTCTCTCTCTCTCTCTCTCTCTCTCTCTCTCTCTCTCTCTCTCTCTCTCTCTTTGTATGCTTGTGTGATTGTATTTATCTGTATCAACACATGTAAGCTATAGCATTTCACTTTATTTTTGTTTCTAAGTTCTAAATTTTATTACGTTGTTTAAATTTAAATTTGTTAATTTTAATTTTATTTTAAATTATTTTGCAGCTAGTTTAAATTTAAGTTTGGTAATTTTTTATATTACCTTAGTTGTTTTTAATTGTTTTAAATTTTTTAATTTTTATTATTATCAAGTTGTATTTTATATTTTTATATATGTTGTATGGGCTTAGGTGGTAGAGAGGACTATACAGCCCTAACCTCGCCCTTAAATAAAGACAATTCAAATCAAGACAAATCTCTCTCTCTCTCTCTCTCTCTCTCTCTCTCTCTCTCTCTCTCTCTCTCTCTCTCTCTCTCTCTCTCTCTCTGTCTCTCTCTCTCTCTCTCTCTCTCTCTCTCTCTCTCTCTCTCTCTCTCTCTCTCTCTCTCTCTCTCTCTCTCTCTCTCTCTCTCTCTCTCTCTCTCTCTCTCTCTCTCTCTCTCTCTCTCTCTCTCTCTCTCTCTCTCTCTCTCTCTCTCTCTATATATATATATATCACAAGTTCCCTTCCTAATTGAAATTAAAACTGATATCAACTTTAAGAAGTTGAAAGGCTTATAATATTTCAGGTTTACTTTCAATATAGAAGGGAACCTTGCAAATATTTAGTTTTTTTTTTTTAATTGTAAACAGGTATTGTTAAACTTATCGTTAATTTATAAAAAAGAAAATATGATTCTATTCAGTATTGTTGTTAACTTAAAATAGATTTTTCTCTCTGTAAGTTCTCACATCCATTCATGAAAGGAAAATTAATGAAAAATAAAAAGTAGCTAAAATATGTTGTTTTTCTCGCACTGTAAATTATTAGAAAATGTAGTTGGCCAGATTTGACGAGTTTTACATTTAATATCCGAAACTCGTTAAAAAACTTAAATCAAAGAGTTTTGCTAATATATGAAATATATAAATATTTATTATACTTATTATTTAATGGAGGATTGAGTGTAGTTTACAATTGAGATATGTAATTGCTACAATTTTGTCAAACTATGTTACAACGTAGATTACAAATAATCTGAACTAATGTTTCCAATAAATTTTATTATTGTAATTGTTTTGTTTTTGTTTCAATCCGAATTTTATTTTCTATAATAATAGTTACATAATTAACTGAAAACATTTAAGTCACTCACAATATAGAGAGGCACTTCCTTTTAATGAAAATTCCAATTCCATGAATCTAAGATTTCTCACATTTATGTTTTATTTTTAATATAAACCACATATCAAATTGTTTAGGTGCTTAATGAATACTTGACCGAATTACACGCTACGCGGATTCCGCTCTTCTCAACATTTTCTGCGAGTTTCGTCATTGTAATTTCCCACTATCTCATTTTTTTTTCGTGACCAGAATTACTTATTCTTTTGTTATTTGCTAGGAGTTTCTCATTAGTTATCAATTCTTATGCATAAATTCCTCACCGTTAATGACTTTCTAGAAACGTATAAGCTATACCTCAGAAAATCTCTCATTTTTCCTGTCTCACACAAGATAATATATTTTAGATAAGATAGTAAATTACTCTAAAACATTTCTTAAATTAAGAAAATGCATTTTTCTAAAAATGAATATTATGAATATATTAAGATTTTGAGGTCATTCACCAGAAAGGAGACTATTACTACAGCAATTACTACAATTACAGATAAATTGATCATAAATAGATGTTCCTCCAATAGAAGACCTCAGTAAACAGTTGTGCCCATTATTCAGTTCCAAATCTACTGTTTGGATGAAAGGTCTAAAACTTAAACTAGATCATCCGGAGTTTGTTTTGTTTTTGTGTAATTATTCTGTGTTTTTTCAATGTTATGTGACAAGTTAAAATATGTTTTACGTTATATTACCGGATCTAAGTAATGAAAATTCAAATCATGTTTCCCTTAGGTGTTTTTTTTTTTACTTGAGTATAGATCTGATGATGGTTGTAGGCAGTTGAAACACGTAATCTGAAATTACCATAAAATGAATGTTAGATGGTAAATATAATTTAATTTTTATAATTACATTATTATTATTATGGACAAATCTGGTGGGTATTTTACAAATCAATTTTAGAATATCATTACATTTTCTCCATGGTAGTTAGTTGTGGGTATATGAAGTAGGCAGTTGCAGACAAATATGTTATAACATATCATATGTTGCAGTAGGTTATATGTTATCAAATATACAAAGGTAAGGAGATGTCTAAAAGAGATACTGTATAAAGATAGAGAGAGAGAGAGAGAGAGAGAGAGAGAGAGAGAGAGAGAGAGAGAGAGAGAGAGAGAGAGAGAGAGAGAGAGAGAGAGAGAGAGAGAGAGAGAGAGAGAGAGAGAGAGAGAGAGAGAGAGAGAGAGAGAGAGAGAGAGAGAGAGAGAGAGAGAGAGAGAGAGAGAGAGAGAGAGAGAGAGAGAGAGAGAGAGAGAGAGAGAGAGAGAGAGAGAGAGAGAGAGAGAGAGAGAGAGAGAGAGAGAGAGAGAGAGAGAGAGAGAGAGAGAGAGAGAGAGAGAGAGAGAGAGAGAGAGAGAGAGAGAGGGAAAATGCTTTCGTACTGTTTGTAGGTCTCCGCTTATTTTGCACAGTGTCAAGTTCATCTTGTTTCACATTAATCCCTATGTAACGTTCACTCATCAAATTTACATATCGTATATTCTTCGTCATCACATTTCTACTTTCATACATAGGGCCTATATCAAATAAATATTGAAATGTACATAGTTTATTTACCTGTCAACTAATGACTATGCTAACCTAATTATTGACTGGTCATATTATTATTAATTTTTAATTTTTTATTCATGTTTCTTAAAAGGGTTTTTGTTTCATTAATTTGTTGAATTATTTTAGTTGAAGAATTTTTCTTTCTATGTGAATAGATGTTGAACAAGTTTAATTTTTTAAATAAGAAACTTATAAATGGGAAATTGACTGTAGAAAAAAAAACATGCAACGTAACGGTACAATGTGTGTAACTTTAATAACTTTGTTAATTGATGAAAAATTAAGGACAATAATATATTTCAATTTTGTTTTTACGGAACCGAGTCACAATTAAATAATATAGATAAGAATTACCTTAGTAGGTCCGTCTTGTGACTTCAATTTATATCTGGTTTTGCTATGACATGTTTCAAAGTTCAAGACTTCATCATCAGATACATGTAGATTAATTAATTCATTCACACGATGAATGCGTCACACATCAAATGTTAAAACACAAAACACAAACACAAACACAATTAAAATAAATATTCCCGTTCGGCAACGGTGCGCATTATCCTATGTCTGGTGGAACACTGTCGTTGCTAGGAATAAACCCTCTGATAGTTATCTCTATTGAGTCTAGATAAATGCTTGAGAGCTGTGTCGTATAGATACGACTTTGAATACAATTGATTATCATGACGAAGTAAACATAATAAAACACATAGCTGTAAGCAATGGCTATAAAAGTTCTTTAATTGATAAAATGATTGAGAGGTATAATAAGACACAGAAAAATAGAAACAATTTAGAAACAGGCTTAACCAAAACCAACAAATTTATTCCATCTGAGTACACCAACCTTCTACCCAATGTTTTACGCAATATTTTTAAAAAACTTAACATCACCCTCGCCTTCCGCACAAGCAACAATATCTCCTCATTTCTTAAACGCAGAAATAAGATTCCTTTAGAAAATAAATCTGGTGTTTATAAAATAACCTGCCCTGATTGTAACAAATTCTACATTGGCCAAACAGGGAGAACGTTCCTTTGTCGATACAAAGAGCACCTTCCAACTAATAAAAGCAATATTACAAGCTCTAATTTTGCTAGCCATTTGTTCGAAAACAAACACATCCCAGATAATTTCCATTCCAGTGTGGAGGCATTGCAAGTGTGTACAAAGGGAAGATTAATGAACGCTCAAGAAGAGTTTGAGATATATAAAGCGTTCAAAAATAAACCAGATGAAATTTTAAACGACCAGTTATCTTTCAACTCACACTATCTATACGACACAGCTCTCAAGCATTTATCTAGACTCAATAGAGATAACTATCAGAGGGTTTATTCCTAGCAACGACAGTGTTCCACCAGACATAGGATAATGCGCACCGTTGCCGAACGGGAATATTTATTTTAATTGTGTTTGTGTTTGTGTTTTGTGTTTTAACATTTGATGTGTGACGCATTCATCGTGTGAATGAATTAATTAATCTACATGTATCTGATGATGAAGTCTTGAACTTTGAAACATGTCATAGCAAAACCAGATATAAATTGAAGTCACAAGACGGACCTACTAAGGTAATTCTTATCTATATTATAATATATTTTGACTGCATTTGCATTTGACTGCATAATCTAAAAGTGTAAAAAAATTTGTAGGCATAGTTGCTTATAGTATTTATTGTCTATTTAAATTAAACAAATAATTGATGTACCAAAAGTAGTGTATTTTAGTTTATTTTGTAAAAATTATTTGTTAAAATTGACGCTATCATAAAATCTAATACAAATTTAATGAATTTAAATTAATTTATTTCCACGTCATCGTATAAGCAGAGTATTTATTACTAAGTGAATTTAAAATTATTAGTCATTAAACATTGTTCATAAAATTAGCATGCATTTGTATAAAAGAAGTAAATACAAAGGTTTGATCTCTTCGTCATGGTTATAAAGTCTCATTGTCCACGTAATAACAGAAAATATAAACTAGTTTTATAATTAATTGCGTCTTTTTTAAAATACGAAATTATAAAAAAAATAGGAAGATTCTAATGGAAATTACCCTGCATATATACATTTTATGATAACGTCAATAAAAAGTGATTTACCAATATGTTTTATGTATATTCCTCAACACCTATTTTTGAAAAACATCGACTTTTTGTTCAAGTTTGACGTCATTATTTTTTTCCTTTACTTTAACAATGAACAAAAAGTGTAATCATTCTAACTTGAGTACATTCCTGGTTAACTGTAACAAAAAATAATAATACATAAGTTAACCATGTGATTATTAGGTTTAAAAAGATTTCAGTTCATATTTTTAAAAAATGCAAAAAAGAATACAGGGTATCTTTTGATATTTTGTAAAGTCATTTATTCAAATTTGTAAATGTATTTATGCCAAGACTAAAGTCGTTAAACAAAAAGATGAAATAATTCCTAAATATTCACGCCTTGGCCAAGCATTCACAAATGTGCTTTATGGACCTTTCTTACATATTCTAGTACCAAGCGTCATTAAAATAATCGCCTTTGAAGACGACGGCATGATCAATGCTAAAGTTTAAACTCGAAGATTCTCTGCAGCGAAGAAATGATAAGACATTCCCAGATTTAGGAAATTATTAACTAATAAAACATGGAAATGGCTGGTCATAAAACAGTGCCATAAGCATTGCTGGTAACCAGGATGAGGGCATTTAAAAAGCCAACAATTTTAATAGACGGAATGACGGTGGAATTCATAAATCGACTTACCTAAATAGAAATACACAAAAATTTGAGATTTGGTTCACATATTGTAAGAGTATCAAAGAAAACCACATAAGTTGACAAAATACCGACGAGGAGTTGAGTAACCTCAAGTGCAGTGCTGGTCCTGCCAAGTATAACATCAGTCAATCTAATATTAGTGGAGAGGAAAAAATACAAAGTATCAAATCAATTCGGAGAACTTCGGTGGTATGAGAAGAGATCCAATTAGAGAAAGGGTAACAGAGAGACTAATTATAATGTGGCAGAACATTGGAATAAAGAGTAGAGTAGAAGATGGGTTCACAGGTAAAAAAAAATGTAGCTACTACCGTCAAAATCCTGTAATTACCTACAATTGTAAAAACGTCTACAATTTTACAATGTGCTTATGTTGAACACGGTTGTGAAAAAAGTTACTAAAAATAATTCACGTCATTTCATAAAAGTACTTAGTTACTTGAAGTGTATTTTCAATTTTTATACAAACATAATATTGTTTTGTTGTACGTTTTGTTATTTTTTTTTTGTGGTAAAATAAATAGATACGTGCAAAATTACTTATATAATTGATCTAGTACACCATCACGTCTTTCATTATGCTCCTTTTTTAATAACAATGACATTTTTTATTAAATGTTATTCTATGAACTTAATTAAAGAACAAGAGTGTGTTTTCACAAAGATAAGTGTGATTTTCATTTAAAAGTGAACATTAATAATATGTGTATGAGTTTAAACTCATGTATTTTTTTATTGCATCATAAATAACATACTATTTGTATATATAATTGAATAACGATCATCTGTTATACATACAACATTTCAACGAATACAATCAGATGAGTACTTATATTACAACAGTACAATTAAAATTACAGTGACTCAAATTTTCTTTATCTAAAAGCGGCTGCCAGTATTATTAGGCTCGTTATATTACTTTGTTTATGATTGCTCTCGTTTTATATAATACTCAATTTATGTTTTGTAATACTTTAACTTTTAATTATGAAAGTGCTGTAACACACATGTATCTATTTATTATATGTACGAAATGAAATATGCAATTTGTAAAAATAAAATATTAGATTTGAGGTTATAAAATATTTCGTGATCATAACAATAGGAGTAAGTTTTATTATTATACATTTTTCGGACATTTGCCATCATTTGTGTGTTAAAAATCAAAACACGACGTTTCGGGAATAAGAATCAATTTCCCGTTATCAAGTGACTAAAAACTAAAGAAACTTGAAACTAGAAACTAAGCCTATGTGAGAAGTAAAATTAAATAAGAATACCACCAACCTTAATATCTAAGCATGCATCTCAGAGCTAAAACTGAGAAGTCAAAAAACACAATCACGGTACGCACACAACTAACGTCAAATACGTGTTGTTGTATCAAAGATACAGCAACAAGTGACGTGGTCCAGAAGGCGTGACAAACTATTAGGGGAGTGGCCTATTGTTAGTTGTATTAAGCTTCCTAGCACGAGAGCGGGTTACAACCCCTTGTGGCGATTTAACAGGTAAAATTTCAGCTTGTTTTTTAGTTGTAGGGATATTATAATCAAATTTTAGTTCTTTTTTTAATAATGGGACTAAAAACTAAAGAAACATGAAACTAGAAACTAAGCCTATGTAAGAAGTAAAATTAAATAAGAATACCACCAACCTTAATATCTAAGCATGCATCTCAGAGCTAAATTGAGTATTGATTGTTATTCTCAATATTCGGGAATATTATGCATTCGGGAATTGATTCTTATTCCCGAAACGTCGTGTTTTCATTTTTAACACACAAATGATGGCAAATGTCCGAAAATTGTATAATAATAAAATAACTTCCATCATTAACAAATAACTTCAAACAGAGAAAAGGAGTAAGTTATTACAAGTAACTAAATGTGGAAGGCGACTATGTGGAATAACAATGTAGGTATGTATGTAACTTTTGCAAATAATAGGCCTACATATTTTTTAATTTGTAATTAGTTTCATATAAATAAACTGAAGATAATTTCTGAATAGCCCTCGTCCCAAAATAGAATATCATATTGAAGCTGAGTTTTTCTGATTACTAAATATTGAAACAGCAAAGGTGAGTAAACTAGTCATCATATAACACAACGATGTAGACATTTGCACTAAGCACACACAAAAAATAATTTTGACGGATTCCTCAATTATTTTTAAGCTCCATAAGATTTTTAATTTATTTTTCTTATACGTTACCCATACCAAATGCTACTATAACTTATCTCTAGGTATTATTTCAATATTTATGTAGATAAAATCAAATCTACTGACTGACTCATTATTGTTCAACTAAAACCGATGGATATAGAATCATGAACTTCGATGAGTATATTCTTTCCATAAAGTAAGAAGGCAGTTTTGATATACCATGTGTCCAAAAAGTCCCATCCCCCTCTTATTTTTTTTTTATTATTGGAAATAGACAGATTTGCTTTGGGGAAAGTTTAGATAACCAAAGGAGTTTTTTGAAGTATCAAAATTTTCAATCCTTACCCCCAAAATGGGGTAGTAGTTTGGGGGTAAGTCAAGAATTTTAAATAGCAACCCCTATTGAGTGATAAATCAATTTAAAGGTCTTTTCAAAATAAGAATAATGGTGCAAACAAGAAGTCTCTAAGTTCATCCTACCCAACAAAGCAACCAATCGAATTGTGCATTTTACGTTAATAATTAGACAATTAGACCAGAAATGTTAAGAAATGTACAACAAGCTTTTGAGTCCAGGATCTATATCTGACAAAAAGTAAATGGTAGCCATTTCAAGAACTTAATATGAGCTAAACAAACAATGTAAGGCTCTTACCATCATTTTACCAACATAGAGCAGTTTGTAATGTAATAAAAACAACGGGAGTTTGTAGTTTAACATTCACAATTCGATTGGTCGCTATGTTGGGTAAGATGAACTTAGAGACCTCTGGTTTACTCCATTATTCTTATTTTGAAAAGACCTTTAAAATGAGGTATAACTCAATAGGGGTTGCTATTTAAAATTCTTGACTCCCCCAAACTACCCCATTTTGGGGGGTAAAGGTTGAAAATTTTGATACTTCAAAAAACTCCTCCTTTGGTTATCTAAACTTTCCCCAAAGCAAATCTGTCTATTTCAATTAATAAAAAAAATAAGAGGGGGTGGGACTTTTTGGACACATGGTATAACATTAACGGGGTTTACTAGGGTAATGTGTTTTCATAGATCTTTCAATATTTTTAAAGTTTCAACTTTATTTTTGCTTAGCAAGATTATCAATACAAATGCTCAACATTCAAACATTCAACAACCTGACATCACCGAGGCTAATCTATAAAACGCTTCATAACATAAACACAATATATTTTGGTGCATGATAACACACATTTATGAGTAAAAGAAATATTTACTTCACTTTTATTGCTGCTATTCAGAATGAATAACAATTCCCTATTTTTAAAATTAAACTAAACGTGACAATTCTCTCAATAAGTAATTAATGAAATAACTTTAATTGTATTGTTTAATTATCACAGAGCCATTGTTTTACTATCGTATTCAGAAAGTCATTCAATTGAACATTAAGGATATAAATAACATTTGCTTTTCTCTATGGAACAGTAATCTAGATACTATTGAGATCTAGATACTGCCATGAAGGTTTTTGGACTATTCGTCCTTATTTCATTCTTCGCGATAGCGTTGCCGTCTTCTAACTATCAAGTTACTTCAAAGGTACATTCTGGATTTCATACTCCAGGCTGTAAGAACAGTTTAGATAGAGTAAGTTACATTTGTGTTTAATTTTTAATGATATTTATAATATTGTCGAAAATGCATAAAATAAAATATACTGTGTTAAAAATTTTCATAAAGTTCTCACCACCCCTTCACAATTTCAATAATAAGTGACAAAATCTTTAAATTTTAAGGTTAATAAAAACTCACATGTAAAATTTCACAAAACAACATAATATATTGTGACAGCTAGCAAAGAGCTTTTATATTTTCTATCAAATTGGAATGTAGAATTCGTGTCCCACTTTGTTGGGCCACTTACAATGAACTTACCTATACTTGGGTGCCACTTTTATTGCACTATTTGCAACAAGCTTAACCATCTTCAGTGTAAGATTTGAAATTTTTTACTTTTAATCTTAAATATTTCTAGCTCCAAGTTTATTTCCACTTTCAACAATCTGTCTTACTGTTTTATTCGATTTCATGAAGTTTTATTCTTTTGAAGCAAAATTTATTCATGATGTTAAGTTTAAAAAAATAAATCTATTTATTTAATTTTATTGACTAACTTTACTTTTCACTTTCTATTCGACCACTCTCTCAAGGAGTGTCATTTGAAAAGGCCGTTTGCAAAAACTATAATTACTCAGGCATTATAAAATATGAGCACATATAATTTAACACATTAATAAATAATTCTGGATAACAAATAAGGTTAAATTTAGATCATAAATAAATATATAAACACAAATCATATATATTTTTTTTCAATCTTAATCCATAGATTAAATAAGTAATACATATAACATAAAATAACATGTATTAAACCTAGATATTAACTAAGTCCTGCGGTTTATGACGCTTTCACACTTTTTAGGTTTAGTTCAGAATGAAGGTCATCATTCCTTTGATACCATCTTGCATTTGTAATTGTACGAATAATACGATTTTGTATTCGTTGTATAATTAGTTGATTTGAGGGTTTCGTACATCACCATAATTCTGCACCATAAGTCCAAACAGGTCTAATAATTGAAATATACAATAATCTCTTGTGATACAAAGCCAATTGGGATTTTCGTCCAATCAACCAATACAGATCGCGCAGTTTTTGTTTTATTTGGTCTGCTTTCATACATACATGATGCTTTCAAGTAAGACGTTCATCAAGATGCATTCCAAGATATTTAGCAAATCTGCTAAATCATAAAATTGATTCAAAATTTATTTTATTCGATGTAATTTGCTTTAAATACTCTTTTAATATTGCTCAGTAATTAATTTTTAACTCTCAAGAGATCATATAATTATTTATAATTGCAATAGAGTACACAAATTTACTTTATTTAAAATATTATTTTTCTGATTGTCAAACAAAACAAATATACATTAAAATTACAAAATTCCTAATCTCTAAAATTCTAAATTATCTGTTTGACTAATAGCAGCATAAATATATATATTAAAAACAATGACTCTATTATTTAATGTTTCCCCAATTTTAATTTAATTTGCCTTTTGATATTAATCAAAATTTTGCGAATATTCGTTTATTATTAATATGGGTACCTTGGTTGTACAACTTAATTCTGTATACTCTTTATCCACACTATACTTTCTCCGTATAACGCAACTTTATCTATAGTACGTATCTATACACTTTCTCCATACTAATGTATCTGTACTATACATTTTCTCTACTGTGTATTTACACTATACATTCTCTATACTATATATCTAACCTATACTCTCTCTGTACAATGCAACTGTATCTATACTTTCTCTGTACTATGTGTTTACACTATACTGTCTTTATGCTATGGGTCTATACTATACAATCTTTACACTAAAATATCTTACTATTCTTTCTTTATAGTATGGATCTATACGTTAATGGATCTCTATATTATGTATATGTGAGAATGAAAATATTGGGGGCAATTATTTAACACACTGTATATTGTGGGTGTATTTTACTGTAATTTACAAAATATGTTTATAGTCTTTTATTGTTTTACAATGTTTCAGTGCGAGGTTGAGAAGAAAGACTGTTGTTCAAGAGTTTGCATACATACGGGGTTATGGGTAAATCAAAACAGATGTTTATAGATTTAAATATATATATATTTTTTTTATACCGAACAAATGTCGGCTGTGCAAAAAGAATAAACAAAAATTCCATTGTAATAATGTAATTGTCAATTTGTATTACTTATTCACAAATATATAGAGAATTATGTGAAAAGTCAACAAATCAATTTTGGCAATATTTTTATTGAAGTTACCTGAATCCCCAAAAAAAAAGTATTTTAAATGACTCTTGTCTGTCATCTGTGCGGCGCTGTAATACCCAAACAAGAGAAACTATTTACATTTGAATTTTTAAGGTAAATCAAAACCTGGAAAGTGCTGCCGTAAAGAAACTTATACAAAATCTATGATGTATATTTTTTATAAAAGTATTTTCATAAAACTTTCCTAAAATGGGATCTCTTAATGAACTAAAACATTGTTCGTCATTTCTCCAAAAACTACAGTTCTACTCCAAACAAAGAAAACGTCTCTGTTAATATATTAAAATATTGATGAATTTTGTTTACTTTTTGTTCATTGATTTGGGTCGTTATGTCCTCCTTGGTACCGCCGATTATGCGATAAATACGACTTTTAAAACAGAAACAAGATCGATTTTTTTTTAGTCATAACTCACGAACTAGCATTATTTGGGAGTTGGCGAGCAGTACGTTTTATTAGGGTACGTAAGGGCTATATATTATCACAATTTCACCAAAATCGTTCAAAGGATTTGGATAAAATGTCAATTTTACATGTCTTATGGAAGGTAGCGAAACATTTAGCGTTATCGAAAAATTGTAATAAGCTCCCAAAATGAAGATATGTTAACAAATAGGTCCTATATTAAATTTAATTAAAATCAGTCTACTCGATTTTGATGTAGAGCAGACAGACAGACAGTCATAATTCCCAAAACCACTTTTAGAAACCTTCAAGATAATTCCAAGATGGGAGGAAGCAAAAGTTTATCTTTGTATACACACATATCTTAACTTGAAAGTAAGTTTGTCAGAAGTAAGACACTTGCATATAATTTTCTAGACACTAAACCACATTGTTCTGGCTTGGTTGAGAGCACCCCTAAATAACAAGACGAAAGTATTGATCCTTTCACTACAAAACATGGAATACCAGTTCCATGGATATTCTGTTAAAACTGTTCCACGACGCTCAACATTCCTAAAGTGTTTCACAATCTACAAATGAGACGGTTTTATTGCATTTCTATAAATTTACCTTATTGCGATCCCCCCCCCCCCAACACCACGAATATAAAATCCCCCCAACACAATGAGTAAAATAAATAAATAATTACAATGAACTTATGGATGTTGAAACAGATAGAAAACTTAAGACAAAAAACAAATTCAAGCATATATATTCCAACGAGAAAATAAATATTATGTTCACATATACAATTCATCGAAAATACACTAGTACCCAAAACACTCCTAGGTCATATAAACAGAAATAATTAAGAGCCACAAATCTTGGAGAGCCTACATTTAGAGAGACACAACGAAACAATACACCTACACAAAATACAATACAGGAAAATTTAAATAAAGAACAAATTTATGACATAAATGGAGTAAAATTCGAAATTTGTGAAAATTTAACAGAATCACAACATAAGCAAGTAACTGCCATGATACAAAAATATAAACGCATATTCACTACAGAGGTCAAAGACCTCTGTAACAGCCCAGCAAATATCAAACCAGGAATTCAGAAATAAATACAAGTAATTCAAGGAACATCAGGAGTTATTGTTCCACCATATCGTCAAAGTAACCGAGAAAGAAAAATATTAAACGAAGAATTAGATATCCTAGTTACGGCAGGAATTTTAGAAGAATGTACAAATTTCACAGAATATGCGTCACCAGCATTTATAGTTAAAAATCAAGATAATACACATAGATTTGTAGCAGATTTTAGAAAAGTTAATGGGCAAATAAAACCCAATACCAAGTTTACAACTAATGTTCAGCTGTTTAAGCGACTCACATTATATCACAAAGTTAGATTTAAAATACGCTTTTTTTAAATTACAAGTACATGAGGAAAGTAAACTATTGTCAACCATTAGAACACAAGATAAAAATACTTAGATATACTAGATTAACACAAGGATTGAAAGTATCTAGTGCCATATTTCAGAAAAACTCAAATTAAACTCTAGCAAAGCACGTATTTTCAAAATGCCTAGCATATCTAAACGATACAATAGTATTTGCACCAAACTTTGAAGATAAATTAAACATAAACCGTATTATAAGAATTAGACAAAAAAAATTTAAAATTAAATATCAAAAAATGTAAATTTGTCTATAAAGAAATAGAGATATTAGTACACAAGGTCTGAGTGTGTGTGGGGGGGGGAGTGTGTGCATATCTTTTTAAAAGCTCATCATTAATTCTGTAGTTAGGTATTTGTTACTGTTCATTTAAAAAATGAAGGTTTTGTTAGGGGATAAAAGACCATTACGAATTAATCCCAAACAATGTTATGTTTTCCTCTTGTAATGGTTGTAAACAGGAGTCATGCCCATTACTTGGACAATAGATAATATCCAATATTTTTTTAATTATTGAACGTACTTCATCCTTTATCCAAATTTAATAAGCTTGCACAAAGTACGACTATTAAATCCTACATAAAACTACTCTAAAGCATGTTTAGTGATTAATGAAAGAGTCTCGAAATAATAGAAGACATAAATATATGTAATTAAATGCAAATTGTATTTAAAATTCAAGGAAAAACTTTTTTTCTCTGTAATAATATATTTTTAAAATAAAATAAGTTAGTATATATATTTATATAAGTCAAAACCCACTGACTGATCACGAAATCTCTAAATCCAAGAGCTATGCCTTTTTTAACATAGTTTGGGGTAGGTCTGTAGACGCGTACTAAGAAAGGGTTTTATAAAATGTTCCACTCTACTGGTTTTTGTACCCCTAAAATTATATATAAAAGACAAAAAACCACTGACTGATCACTAAATGTCTAAATCCACACAGTCTAAAGCTATGGATTTTTTACACGTGGTTTGGGGTAGGTCTGTAGACGCGTACTGTACTAAGAATGGGTTTTGAAAATGGTCAACTCTAAGGATGTTTGTACCCCTATATATATATATATATATATATATATATATATATATATATATATATATATATATATATATATATATAAGGCTATAAGTCAAAAACCACTGACTGATCACGAAATCTCTAAATCCAAGAAGCCTAGAGCTATGTATTTTTAACATAGTTTGGGGTAGGTCTGTAGACGCGTACTAAGAAAGGGTTTTATAAAATGTTCCACTCTACTGGTTTTTGTACCCCTAAAATTATATATAAAAGACAAAAAACCACTGACTGATCACTAAATGTCTAAATCCACACAGTCTAAAGCTATGGATTTTTTACACGTGGTTTGGGGTAGGTCTGTAGACGCGTACTGTACTAAGAATGGGTTTTGAAAATGGTCAACTCTAAGGATGTTTGTACCCCTATATATATATATATATATATATATATATATATATATATATATATATATATATATATATATAAGGCTATAAGTCAAAAACCACTGACTGATCACGAAATCTCTAAATCCAAGAAGCCTAGAGCTATGTATTTTTAACATGGTTTGGGGTAGGTCTGTAGACCGATAATAAGAAAGGGTTTAGAGAATGTTCCACTCTAAGGGTGTTTTTTACCCCAAAAGCATATCTCTGGACCCAAGAAGCCTAGAGCTATGAATATTTTAACATGGTTTGGGGTATATCTGTAGACGCATACTAAGAAAGGGTTTAGAAAACGTTCCACTCTAAGGTTGTTTTTTACCCCTAAAGCATATATTATTATCTGCATCCAAGAAGCCTAGAGCTATGAATATTTTAACATGGTTTGGGGTATATCTGTAGACGCATACTAAGAAAGGGTTTAGAAAAAGTTCCACTCTAAGGTTGTTTTTTACCCCTAAAGCATATATTATTATCTGCATCCAAGAAGCCTAGAGCTATGAATATTTTCACATGGTTTGGGGTATATCTGTAGACGCATACTAAGAAAGGGTTTTGAAAACGTTCCACTCTAAGGTTGTTTTTTACCCCTAAAGCATATCTCTGGATCCAAGAAGCCTAGAGATATGAATATTTTAACATGGTTTGGGGTATATCTGTAGACGCATACTAAGAAAGTGTTTAGAAAACGTTCCACTCTAAGGGTGTTTTTTACCCCTAAAGCATATCTCTGGATCCAAGAAGCCTAGAGATATGAATATTTTAACATGGTTTGGGGTATATCTGTAGACGCATACTAAGAAAGGGTTTAGAAAACGTTCCACTCTAAGGGTGTTTTTTACCCCTAAAGCATATATCTGGATCCAAGAACTATAGAGCTATGAATTGTTTAACATGCTTTGGGATAGGTCTGTTGACGCGTACCAAAATAGGGTTTTCAAGGGTGTTTTTTACCCCTGAAGCTTATATCTGGATCCAAGATGCCTAGAGCTATTAATTTTAAACTTGGTTTGGAGTAGGTCTGTTGAGGCGTACTAAAAAAAGGTTTTGAAAGTGTTCCACTCCAAGGGTGTTTTTTACTCCTAAAAAGTATCATGTATTTTTTATTTATGGGTAGGTTTTGATGAAAATTGTTTTGTTGCTGTTTTTGGACATAACGTATTTCCATAACACCACCATTAGGGTTGAGCTAAACAAATGTTTTCTTTATAAAACTATCTCAATTACAACCAGGTGAATCTGGGGCCATCAACTAGAATATAATAAACCTTATCGGTGATTTGTTAAACATTGTTTTAGGAATAATTTTACAGAATTTTATTTATTTTATAGAAAAATTATGCGTTAAACTTATTCCTTATCTATTCAGTAAATGTTTGCAATTTTCTCACTGACAGATCCTACGACACTCTTTGTTTTTTATATTTAATTTTAAATTGTTGTTAATATTCAGCAATGGATATTTTATTCTCTTGTACAACTGATTTTCATTCAGCTTGATTACAAAATAAAATGTCTATTGTGAATGTATGTTTATTATTATTTTTACATAACTCATTATTAGTATGTTCATTTTTGCAATTCATACATTAAAAAAAAAAAACAATCAACTAACAGAACAATTCAAAGGAAGGGGACAAAAATGATTTGATGACAGTGATTGTTTTGTAACAATAAAATGAGGTAGGGATATGTCAGTGTTGGTGACGAAATCAGGTTTGTGCTAGAAAATCAATTTACAAGATCATGGATATTTTTATTCTTTACAATGAATTGTAAAATTTTACTTATGAATATTGCTCAACAATATTATTTATAACCTATAAAACAATAACAGTTAAGACGTTAATTTTATAAGAAGTAAAAATTAATATAATAATTTGTACAATAATGTTTCTTATGACCAATAATATACTATCTGAATAAGTCAGAAAAAAGGAACAACGATAACTACATAACAAAAAATTCCTTAAGGGCGAAAATTTGACTTTCCTTTTATTTATTCCAGTAGTACTTGTAATAGGTGGAATAGAGGGGTATATTTTGCTAGATACAGTCATTAATATCATTGGAAATAATATAAAAATTTTCATTTTCAAAATTAGTAAAACTAAACATAAATTAAAAATTTAAAAAAGAAGGAGGAGGGACAACACAGCAGGAGATACGAACGGGTCGTGGCAATATAGACATGAAAACAGCGAAACTCACTAATGATCAAGTATTTATTTAAGTATGCTCGGTGGACATTTAATTGTCTGTAGCGTCAATGTACATCGTAGTAGATATAAGTTTTATAATATAAGTTTGCTAATTCAATCATGCTAATGCAATAACATTATTTTCATTTATTTGTTATATACGTGAAAACAAAAGAATTCCTATGAAATTCATTTTACTAATACAAATCACAAAGTATAATAATAAGATAATAATATTAAAGACAGTAGAGTTTAATTATCTTGTATGTAGAAAAGTGACAGAGATGAAATTTTTAATTTTGGAAGTTTTTACATAACGTTTGTGGCAGACGTTTTTCTATAAAATTAATTTTGATAACAATTATCTTTGTAGAATAAGTAGTAAATTAAGTTTAAAAATATTCCTGCAGCTAATAATATTTTCATGATTTTATACTTACTATTAATTTTTTTTTTAACTTTCCATGCGACAGATGTTTTGGTAAAAGACATAAAAGACTTATTTTACAATTAAAACCAATAATCATTTCATTTTACACTTCTTTTTCCAAAATAAATGCTTTTTATTTTACAGTAATTAGTACTGACTATTTTAAAAAGTAATTATTTATTTTCTTATTGATGGTAAATATACTAAACAATATATTACAGTTTTATATATGTGTTACCTCTAAATTCCCTTTATAAATAATTATAACCCTCAAAAATGTTTTATAGAATTCCATTTATTACTATATACAAATATATCCTCTATTTTGATCGGGCAAAGATGACAATCAGTTTTTCCTCTGTCTTTGAACATTTATGAAAAGTATGTGTTTCAATGTATCACATGTATTTTTGAACTATATATACACTCCTAGCAAACCCCACATTCCAAAAATTAACTCATAATCCAAACGTTAATTTCCAAATAACAATTCACACTTACATTACTCTAACATTAAATATATTAATAATATTCTGAGTAAACTGAGTGTATAATATTCCTTTACGCTCTACAGCTGTATCGAACTTAGGCCTACTATAAAATTTTGTGAAATTAAACTTTCAGGTTCAACCCTATAGTCTCACTAGATTCAATTTGTTTCCAGTCTCTGTCAATAACGAAAAATAATAAAAATAATGACTTGGAACACAACTGATAGCAAGGGTGGTTACGACTGCCATAACAACGGCAGTTATGTGATCCAATCATTGATCATACACCAATATCTGAACCCCCTCATAAAACATTGGATATCATAGAAATGATGGGATTTATACCACAATGTACTGATTATTTACAGGTAGGTTCACGTATAGTGTATGATAGTTCAGAATTGCAATGAAATATAAAATTATTTAAATATATTGATCATTTTTTGAAACTTTGGAAACCAATAATTATTAAAATTACAAAAGTTTTCAAGTATAAAAAAGCTCAACAACACAACGTTTCACCAACTAACGTCATCCTCATAATAAGATTTGTGTTAATTGCAACCTTTCACGTTTTAGAAAAATATGTTACTTTTTTCATAATAATTTATTTGATTTACGAGTAATTTATTTATTTGTTTTATGAATTTCTTAGATTTTCTTCACATAGTTCAGAAAAAAACGTTTAATTAAATACAGTATAAAACCAATGCGGACAAAGTCAAAATTTTAGAATAAATAAGGTTGCATTAGATAAATTACAAACATTCCAGTTTTCAATTTAATGTTTGTTCATTATTTTATTACGATGGATGTAATATTTAAAACAAAAGAAAATTAAAGGATTTTTCACCAAATTTCAAACATAACGATCTAAATTGTAATTTAAAATTTATATATAGCAATTCTAAGATTATGGACGCAATGATTGATATTAGGTAATCAGTTTAAGGTATATATTATATGATTCAAGGATAAAATAAAGCAACATTGCCCGATGATGCCGCAAGGCGAAACAATTGTAGCTCATTTATACTATTAAATATTTGAAACTTTGGGCTTTTGCTTTATTTTATCCTTGAATATGGAGTTTCAACAAGAAATATCTGCTATTACATTAAAGTTTATTATATGATTTGTTATAAAGATAGAGTGAATCAATGGTAATGCCATTTAAGTAATTTCCTATCCAAGTTAAAAATAGAATTTTTTTAAAATAATTACTTCCTGAATAATGTTTACCAGTAATGAGTTGAAATTTTTAATAATCCATAATTTCAAACTTATAATATATTTGTTTTACATTAAATTAGTAATTATTTAAAAAATAAATTTAACTAGATTAAAAAAAACAAAATTAAATCCATAAAACATTTAAACACATAAAATACAAAAATTTGGGGCGTTGATTTTGTTGTCTATTTACATTTTATTATTACTTTTAATAGAAATAAATATGTTAATTGGATTTCGAGTACTTTTACATAAAATATTCACTTTTAAATAATTCATAAGAAAATAGTAATGGTTTTAAACTGAATTATTTCAAAATGTGGAACGATCGTAATTTTGTAATTAATTAACAGATTTTTAACATAATTGAGTCAAAGTGTATATAAAATAACTTCTTGAATTAACCAGTTTAAAGGAAGACGGAATATCCTTTAATAAGGAAAAAGTACCCTTTAGAGTTTTATAAAATAATAATGTATTTTGAATATTATAAAACTCTTCTTTGAAAATTACATCAACAGAGAATCTTTCGTACATTAACAAAAATTATCAAACTTTTAATTATTTAACTCTTAGTACATAATTAAGTGAAATAGCCTGTTTTACTAATGTAGTTCACTTATCCGCTTTTAAAAACCATTAGTGTTAAATGGTGTCTTATACATTTTAAAATCAGATAATATATGCTAAACATTGTTGTAGGTTTTTTTGCTTCAAATCAAATAAATGTCAGTACAAGACTAAACTGTGGCTATCTTTTAACGGAATTTCCTTCTTATCTGGAAATCGTTAACATAATATATTTAAGTGCAGTTTTCAATATATTAATTAATACCAATATAGAGTTTAATGATTTAATAGATAATCCTGGATCATTAGACAAATGAAATTTTTATTTTCTTATTTTAGCTTAATTGATTGTTTAAAAATATATATTTTCTCATACACAACAGTTATGTTTTGATATAGAATTTTTTGATTCATGATTGATATTCCCCACGTTTGCAATATGTTGCATGCATACGTTATCAGTTGAATACCAATTGATAAATACAGAAACTATAAATATTGTTATTTTGCTGAAATAAAGATCAATTTCATATCTCTGTTTTTAAAGTATAAATGTACGATTAATGTGTATGTATAAAAATACGATTAAAAATCATGCACTCTATCATATTGACCAAAAACGTACTTTAGCTTGTTATAAACCGAATTTAAAAAACTGATTCTTCCTTGTTTTTTACTTTGTTAGATTTGAAATCGCTGTCAATATTGTCAGAAATGATGCTGGATTTTTTTACATAAAAAATGTTTTTACGTCTATTGTAATATTACCTACTTATGGTTGGATGTGAGTATTTACTTTTTGATCCCTTCCATATGTGTTTTATAATGAACTAGTTGATGACCCCTGTTTCACCTGGGGATAGTTGATATAATTTTATAACGTAATAATTTTGTTTAGCACAACCCTAATGGTGGTGCTATAGAAATTAATTATACCCAAATACAACAACGCACCCATTTTGATCAAAATCGACCCACAAATAACAAAGATATGATACTTGTTTTAGGGGTAAAAACATCCTTGGATTGGAACATTTGCAAAACCCTTTCTTAGTGCGCGTCTACAGACCTACTCCCAAACCATGTTAAAACATTCAGTCAATAAGAATAAATTATACATCATTTTATTTGTCTTAAAATTGTCTAAATTTTTGTGTCATAACATTTTTGATAAAATTTATAGTTTATTAATTATTTAACTTTGAATATTTTGAACTGCCGCCATCTTGAAACGGAAAGTTGTATGAAAACGAAATTTTATTGGCATTTATAAACCACCTACATTAACAAGCATACCAAGTATCATGATTTTGCCTTAAATAGTTTCAAAGATATTAAGGTTTATTAAAATAAAAACAAAAAAAAAACACGTACAGACAGATACATCGAAAACGGAATGAGAAAGGACACATGTTATTATATTACATTTTTTGTTTCTTTTGACATGCTGAATAACGTGACAAAGTTTGTTCATATGGTTGCAAGACACCCTGGAGAGAGAGAGAGAGAGAGAGAGAGAGAGAGAGAGAGAGAGAGAGAGAGAGAGAGAGAGGAGAGAGAGAGAGAGAGAGAGAGAGAGAGAGAGAGAGAGAGAGAGAGAGAGAGAGAGAGAGAGAGAGAGAGAGAGAGAGAGAGAGAGAGAGAGAGAGAGAGAGAGAGAGAGGGGGAGAGAGAGAGAGAGAGAGAGAGAGAGAGAGAGAGAGAGAGAGAGAGAGAGAGAGAGAGAGAGAGAGAGAGAGAGAGAGAGAGAGAGAGAGAGAGAGAGAGAGAGAGAGACAGAGAGAGAGAGAGAGAGAGAGAGAGAGAGAGAGAGAGAGAGAGAGAGAGAGACTATCAAATTTAAATAATAGGTGAGATTTTTATAATAAAAAGTGAGTAAAATTCTATACAACACAACATCAATTCAATTTCATCTAGAATGATTCAAACAATAAGTTATAGAATATTAAACAAAAAACATCAACAAGCTATATCAAATTGAAATTACATAAGGAAGTTGTAACAATTTCCCATTAAAACAAGAAATTACATAAATGTTAAGAAGAATGATTATCTATTTAGTTAAAGAAAATTGTAGCTACTAAATTAATCAAAAGTATATTATTAGTTAGTTGTATTCAACTTGTATTTCATTTGAATCAACAATATTTTGTTTGGTAAAATATTTTAGTAAAAAAGATAATTGTTTATGTTTTTGTGTGTAAATTTTAAGAATAACTGGGAATTTAAAAAAATAATAATAATTTGTCTATTTTTTATTTGTTTCACAGTATGCGTGGAAATATAATAACAAATTACTAAAATTATTTTTTGAAATAACGTATACCTACAGACAGTACAATATCTATTGTCTGAATCTTTACATTTGAATCCTTTTTTGTATAAGTGTTCTACTTTTAAATATAAAAGAGTTTTTTTTTTTTTAAAGATAAAAGAATATAGTAAGTAACCTTGGTTTCTGTATCATTGTCAACAGAAATCTGGAGACAACTTCCAAAACCTTTAGGCAGTGACATTTATTTTTTTCAGGACGTTTCTTTTCACTAGCAGTGCTTCCAAAATCAAGGTTATAAAACAAGGTAAATAATATCTATTGAAACTAATTCACATGACCCTATCAGCAGTTTACAGAGAGTTTATTGTTTTTTTTTTAAATTGTATTGTAAATTAATTGCTGGTTTTATTCAAAATGTTACATTTTAATATAAATATATTAAAGGAAATGTAAAATAATGTTTATTTATTTGCACTGAAATAAAATATTAGAGATTCAAGTATTATATCTCACGTAAAGTAAATGTTGAATTATTGTTGAGTATAAAATAAGTTAACTCAATAATAATATATAATAAGGGTAATCAATATTGGATATATCTATGACCTAACACTCTCACTCCTAGCGGCTCTTACGTAAACTAAAGTCACACTGTTTCCAGATCGTTTTACATCGTGCTTTTCTCGTGATGGGTCGATTGTTTTTAGAACAGATTTGTATGTTGATTTTTTAACTCGATTACACAAAACAATAATTCTGGTTTAAATCCACGTTTTAATTTTTAACCAATCAATATATAACATTGACATAAGACTTTAATATATTATAGGAATCTTCGATAAAATTCCTTCAATGTAAAATTTAAGAGAAAACTATCATTTACTTCACTAACATTGTATAATAAATCATTAATAGAATGAATGAATCTAATTATATAACTAACCCTGAATTATACATATAACTATATGTATATCATCGTAAGTAAG
>OY740765.1:164595284-164986354 GCA_963513935.1 Aphrophora alni | reverse complement strand
GGTGTAAAAATCATTTATAACATCTATTTTGTTGTTGTTGAAAACAGTTATGTTTCTTCTATAAATCGTCCATGTAACGTAAAAGTCTAAGAACCAGAATACTAGGCCTCAAATGAGATAAATTTTAGTTTCTGTTTTACAGATTTCCTCTTTAATCAACCATTTCTTTAACGCATGTCTTTTTTTATATGTTGTTGTTGCAAATCGACACAGTAAAACATAAAATTGATAACACTTACCTATTTTCAAATAGTTTCAAATTCTAAGCCGGTGCTTAGTTATATTTTAATTTGTGTCTACTTCTCTTGCTAAATAATTTAATGAATTTTGGTGAATTTTGTTTTGTAATTGAATAAAATATTTATACTTTACTGATTATATTGTTAAACATTATAGTAATTCATCTAATACAAAACTCCATAAAATCTATTTTAATTGCAAGTCTTTAACTATAACAATTAACGGATGTGTCTTCTGGATATAGTAACATTTAATTTCCACTTTACCCAAGGTTTACAGGGCATTTTTGTGTGAATAAGTTAAATAAGTAACAGCAGTTTATCAAAGGATTATCCGCAGCTGTAAAGATAAAATACTAAATCATATTTCTAATTTCTCGCTCTAGCGGATTAAAACCATAAAGGGATGTAACCATATATTCAGTAAGTCCCTGGGACACAAAAATGCTCTTTTTGTAATTCGTTGCAAAATAAATAGTCCATTCTAATGTTATAAGATATTAAATTTTATCTTTAATTGTAACACAAAAATAAGTTGTGGACAAATAATCTGAATCTAACTTAAGTACAGAAAATAAAATAGATTATGTGATTTGATATTACGCTGTCCTTATATTCACTTCAGAATTCATGCCGGTCATGCGGTTATTGATGGCCTGGCAATATCAATCAAGCAAGAAACTAAAAAAATAATTAAGGAGGGTAATGTTTTTACGTTTTAGAATTAAAATTCACTCGTGACTGTAATTCCGAATACAAACCTTGAATTTAATTCACATTGAAATTAAATTCCAATTATTTTGATTGCTTCAAATATTTTGACGTGGTAATTTGAGTGAAATATACTGAAAGAAGTTAACAACGTTGTACTATTTTTATGTATCTGATATATAACCAAAGATATAGAGGGATTTTATACTTCAAAAACCAGTTGTTATCTTATTTCAAAGATCTTCTTTCATTAATATTATTTAAGAAGTTACAACTAATTTATTTCTGATTCGTTAAGGTTTTAATAATTCCACAGCAATTTGACTACTTCCATGTTTGTTCCTCATGTATTATTCTCTTGTATACTATAAACAAAACAAATACCTCATGTGACATACTTTCTGTAGGAATGGAGACTACTCAATTACATGTTGTTACTATTTTCCTTCAAGCTGAAATGTAAAACAATTTAACAATTTATTCTACTTTTTGTTATTTACTATAATAAAACAAGAGACATGACGGTATAAAAAAAAGTTCATTTAAAGCTTTTTTTTATAGCTTAGTTATATATAAACTGTATGTGTGTATGGTTTCTATAAACACTAAACGATAAATAATTACTTTTTTTTAAACATATTTACATCTTAAAATGGAAGATTATTATCGTTTTCAAATTCTGTCATAAACTGTATAGTTGGGTATAATCCATTGATAATATCACCAAAATCTTCCAGATATTCATTTTTATCAAACACTGTAAAAATGTCATCCTCACCCACGCTCGCGGAAAATATTTTAAAGAACTTTTAGCGTTAATTTCAAACAAACTTATAAAATAATTAGTGATGAAACTCGACAGGGGGGTTTCCCGTAGCATAGTTATTCCAATAGTTATTTTTCAAGTTTTTTACGCCTTATTTAAATCACAAATAATAGGATATACAAGACTAAATAAGTTATCAATAGGTCGCTCTAAATCGTGCCAAATGTAATTATGTTTTATGGATGTATAAAAATATTAAAAATACAAATATTTTAAGGATTAAATAAAGCAATAAAGCTATATTATTAAAATAAATAAATAAAATTAATAAGTTGACCAAGTTCATATATTATTAGGAAACTCTCAAGAGGGTATTATTTTTGGTAGAAACTATATAACACTACGCATCTTACACTTCTAAGTAAATTTTAGTTACAGTGGAAAATTGGATTACCTCAACAAATGCATATTCCTGTGTTTTAGTGGTTGTAATATTATTTTCATTTATCGACTATGTTACAACACTAATTCCGTCCAGTGCTGAAACCTAATTTATTGTATTTCCATAGAATGAATATTCGAAAATAAAAATATCGTTTTCACTCTTATACGATAGCTGCAATTAGCAATCGTATTCTTTAATAAAGGAATATAAATCATTATTATTACTGATCAGAATCATTACGATGTGGCGACGTAGAAGATACTTTATAAATGTAAAAAAACAAACAACTAATTATCAGTTATTGTTAGTGGACGTTCATATAGACGATAAAATTATAATTAAAACGCATTATCATAAATTATATTTGACCACTAATGTAAAATCAATACTACAACAATTCGAAACTCATGGATTGGGCAGGGGATGGATTGAATTATTTGTTTGCGTGTTTCAACAATTTGAGTCCCTTTTAGGGAGACCGAGTACTTCAAATAACCATTGGCAATAATTTGTATCTAACTTATATACCTACAAAAGTAAACTTTGGTGATACTGCAATATACTCTAAATTTTATCTCTAAAATAGTTGAATTGGTTTAACACAACTTTAATATTGATTTTTTAAATAATTTTTTTTTTGTAATTTAATAAAATGGTTCTACTTATTTATGTTATTATTGTGTTATCTTCCAACGACACTATAGCTAGTGTATTTAAAATATATTGATAATCTATTAATGTTTTTCATGCACTATTTTAATACAGATCCCCACCTAAAACGGTATTATCAATATGTTTTTCTTTGAATGTCGTAATATATCCACCATTTACTTAATATCAAAGAACTTTAATTTGTTGTTAGTATATAAAGTTGCAGATAAGAATTACGAAAAGATTGATTTTGAATGTTCTGAGGATTCAAAAATATACGTCTTTTTTAAACTAACTATATATGTATTAGGAAAATGTTTTACGGTATTTTCCGTTCACATGTAAAATTTTTTATAAATAACACTTTAGAATATCAATTTGTAAAAAAATAAGACTCGCAATAAAAGTTGACCGCATTATATTTCCTTTGAGATCAGAAATAGTTAGATTGGATTTAGTGTTTTGTTGCTTTGAACTAATATAACTAATTGTCTTGTAATGCACTCAGAAACAAATCTTCAAAAAATAATTTTAAAAAACCTAAATAAATTGGAACTAAAATTTAGAAGGTGATTATAAAATGGTCCATTACATTCATAGCTATTAGAATGAACAATAAACATATATAAAATACTTTTAATTATTAAAAAATCACAATAAAGTATTTGAAACATTGTGTATTTAGGAATTACTAAAACTGCGGATGAGGTCAAAAGTTCGCTTAAAAATCTCCAAAGCATTGTTGTTAATAAAACAATTTATTATCCATAAAACTAATTTATAATTTATGTACATATATTATGTAGTTTTTGTTGTTTTGGAAAATCTTACATGAACACGTCTTTCCACCATAGTTTGTATACAAAGTGCATTGTAGGGCATATTTACAATTAAATATTTGAGCTATATATGATACTAGCTGGTGGTCCCAGTTTAACTGGGGATAGATGAAATAGTTTTATAAAAAATATTTAATTTAACAAAACCATAATGGTGGTGCTATGGAAATAAATTATGCCCAAATGCAGCAACACAACAATTTTTATCAAAATCACCCATAAATAACAACGATACGATATTAATTCTAGAGCTAAAAAAACCAGATCTACCTAGGCTTCTTGGATCCAGAGATATGATTTAGAGATAAAAAATACACTTGGTCTGGGACATTTTCAAAACCCCATCATTGCACACGTCTACACACCAAACACCAAAACCATGTTAAAAAATGCATAACTCTAGGCTTCTTGGATCTAGAGATTTCGTGATCAGCCAGTGGGTTTTGACTTTTATATAACTAATGTAAAGAGATCATTTCAATAACTTTGGTATACTTTCCATAACAATTTCTTTGACTGTGTTTATACCTCCTTTCAAAATTTTACTACATATTTTCATAATAATTAAGTCATAATTACCCTTTAATATACTTAAATAACCTTAAAATATATAATTTGTAATTATTTGATTGTACCTTTAAATTAGGTACGACAGTTGCAATTCAATTTCAGGTCGTAATTTAAAATTTGATTCATGGATTCGTAAATGAAATCCTCATGCTTTTAAGCTCATTTAGTGAATGTTCTTGAAAGAAATGTAAATAAGTAACTGCATGAGTGATTTGATTCTGACCTACGTCCTCCATACTTGTCCAATATTTCTGATAATTCCATATTTGTCGAGTTATAAACTGTTGTATTTAAATATGTATTCCTGAGAAGTTATCTAGAACTATGTTTCTGTTATTAAGTAAAATATAGAACTTCCCAGGCTATTATACAAACATCTTAAAATTATTGGTAGAGTTAAATTATATTGATTATTTATTTTTAAATAAAAACTAAATTTATAATTTATGAAAACTGCTTTTATTATTTTGAACAATAAAATTGTTTAATCACTGACATGACCATATGGGTATTGAATGGAAGGAAAGAACTGGGGTGTTAGTTGATTATGCGTTAAAATATCAAAGCCTCCGATTTATTTACTGACATTTAGTGATTAAAATAGTTTTGGCTTTGTTGTGAATAAGGTTAGTAATTAGTTATTATAGAAAGAGGATAACACTACTGCTACCAGAGGTGTTACAGGAAATTGATTATCTGTCATGTATTCGTGTTGATGATGATCCTAAGCAAAATGAAAAATTGTAAAGTGACTTTACACAAGATTGACTAAATTTAAAAATGTAGTGGTAAAAGTGGTAAATTGTTTAGTGAAAAACAGCAAAAATAATATGCAGATCAGGAATTAAAGTCCAATGAAATTCAGAATAGGTCAATTGTTATTTCAGTTGTTTTATATCATTCTATTAAATAGGAGAAGAATAAATTATGTACGAAAATTTGTTTTTTACATTTCGATTCCACCCCCAAATTAAATAATAAATCTTAAAACTTAGACATTTAAAATTACTTTTAAATGCTACTTAAATGAAGCTTTATTATTTACATTATATTGTTCCTACATCAGATGTTCAAAATATTTATTGTATCGTAAAAAAAAGCATGATAGGGAGAGAACAATAAGAGCTATTTAGCAATACATACGAACCATCTTTTATAATTTTGGTAGTTTTGCAATATTTGAATTGTTTAAATTATTATATTTTATCATTACAAAATAATTTTAACATGGGTAAGTGAATATGACTATTTGTTCATTCATAGGACATTGATAAAGCATTAAATTCAGAGGTAATAATATACACATAGTATAGTCCTAAAGGTTGTAATTAAATATTGATTGAACTAGAAAATTGTAAATCAATATAATCTTTTTTACACTTTGCTTTTTATTGTTTTTATTATATAGCATTTTTAATGCTTGGAAAGCATGTGCTAGTAGGGTTATAAGAATATAGAAAATTTAAAATTGTATTTTAACTATATTTACATTAATTGTTTTTCTGTATTTGCTCATAACCAGAAAGGATATTTTAATATTCTATATTAACTATGCAGCCCTAATATTATACACAGATTGAGTTATATAATATAGTTTTTAAATTATTTAAAAAAATTTCATATGTTATTGTTCTAATGAAGTAATTTTTTTTTTAATTTTGGACAAATCATTCTGAGTATAAAATCGCTTTGAAACCAACATTTCATATTAATACACATATTTTGACAGTATTTTAAATTTAGATGGTCTTTGTTAAAATAAATAAAATTGGAAATTATATAAACTTTATATTTTAACAAATTTTACTGGTTAAAAAGACAGGAAACATACAAGTCTCCTTTTGTCAATAAAATATAATGTACAGATTTACTCTGTTCCTGTATAATAAATGGAATCTCTTTTAATTTCATTTACTTATGTCTGTATCTCAATTTTATGGAACACTTCCTTCCTTATGAAGCCATTAAATTATTTCCTCACTTGTCATTTTCTCTTTACAAACCATTGTTTCATTCTAACATTGCATTCTAGTTATTCCACATCTTACATATATAAAAAATTAATGACACAAACTTATTGCACTACATTTCAAAATTTACAATTTGATTTAAATTATTTATATTCCAAAGTAACTGGTTCGTAACTCTGTATATTAAATTTTTGTAAAGTGAAAGCTATAATTATATATTCACCTGAGATGATAATTGCACAAACAAATAGAAAATAGATTTACAAAAATCTATTAACCGTTTCAAATTATAGTCACCGACACATTGTTTATCCACTGCAGTAGGAAATTGTATTATTTACAAGTAAACATATAATTGAATAGCGATAAGGAAAACTGACAAATATCTTTCCATGCAATAAAAATGAAACTGAATATTAAAATATTTGTTCGGACTAGTCAAATTGAAAGTAACATACATTCAGAAACTTAATAAAAAAATATTATTTCTTGCAATCAATAGTTGCCTCATTAGTTCCTGCGTGCCATTCGATCAATTAAACACTCCCATTTGTCGATCAATCACTCAGCAGCACATGTGTTTCAATCAATCAACAGTTCCTGTGTATCAATCATCATCTTTTTTTCGTCAAGTAATTGACAGTTCCTGTTTTTCCATCAAGCAGCTGCTCTTCTTGTGAATTAATATGTAGTCTGTTATTCAGCAATTCTCGGTTTTTTAATCAATTAGCAGTTCAGGTTTTTCAATCAATTTACATTTCTTTTGAGTCAATAAATCCGCAGTTATTTTGTACCTATGAATCTCTTATATTTCAATTAATCAACAACTCGTCTTTTGTCAAATCAATCAGCAGCATTTCTGATATGTAAAATTAAACAGAAGTGCATGTGATAATAAATAGTTTCATTATGTGAATTAATCGATCAACAGGACCTGTGTTTAAACCAAGTGTGTGTCAATCAAACAGTGACTATAATTAGGTAGATCGTTGGTTTATAAACGGAATACTTTGGACAACTTAGGTACGATAATAAATAGATAGAATTATCTCTTAATTTTACAAAAAAAATCTATGATAATTTGGTGGGTCGAATGTCAGGTATTCTACTTAAATAATTAATTTTTATTATACTACTGATAACTATCAAACCAGTGTTTTTAAACTTTATCATACGTTTTCTGTTCTTTTATTATTGGTAATAAATTGTATTAACGCCAATTATAAAAAAATAAATCAATATTAGAGGCGCCATCAACATCTTATTTACAGTGCAGGTCCATTTGGTAAGCCCAAAACATATTCTGACTCACCACAACATTCCTCCATCTCTTGTGGGTATAGCAATTGTAGCGTTTTAACATCATTTGGTTTAATGCAAATATTATAAGAAACATCTTACTCTAATGGCATAGATGAAAACAGTTAATAAAAACAGGAAATAATAATAACATTGTCTAGCAATAATCGATCGGGTTTATTTTTCGTAAAAATATATTTCTCTTATTCCACGAATAAAACACAGGTCAAAAAACGAACTGAACATTAAATATGTCAATTTATCACATACTTTCGCCGTATATGGACTAGATAGACTATGCTTCTTTACTTTACATTTATAAAATAGCATGTACAAAGTATTGAGGATAAAAAAGTTATTGTAAAAATTAAAAATCATAACCTTGTGTTCTTAACTTTAAACAGTTTAAAGTTAGAGTCGCATTACCATTTTCTTTTTTCAGGTTACATTGCAAATCTTACAGCATCGAAATTTCAATAACCTTTACAAATTATTATCAACTAACCAGTAGAAAGAGCCGATCTACCTTAAATCCAATCAAACGAAAAAATTATTTGCTGTTAGGTAGAACTCAAAATTCATCAAGGAATAACGTCACTCAAAAGGAGACAGTCACTTCAGGAGTGAAAAGCCTCAACACAAAAACTTTCAGTAGTAATCGATATAAATTTAAATAGGAGTGATTCATATAAAATGATATTTTTTAAGTTTATTAAAAAATAAACTTATAAGTTGTTTTATAAGTTTATAGTTTGATTGGTGTAGCTCGTGATCACTGAAGAGGACGACCTTGTCGTTGAAACGCGTCTGATACTTGGGCGTATTTTTTGTGAGAATTGTGTTCTGTGTGTTTGTTATACTGTATAATGTTTCTCATAAGTCAAGCTCAACATTTAATATAATCCATTATTAATCAAGTGTTCTTAATACATGAAACGTCATTTATCTTTTGAAAATTAAAATGTTAATAATTAATTATGAGATAAATTAAACTTAAATTATTAAACACATTGAAAAAAGGCGGGATGTTTAATGCATAAATATCTCCCACCATTATTATTTATAATATCTGCAAGAGTAAAATCTTGTTTATTTATGAACGAGTAATTCAAATGAATTTAGTTTTAGATTTACTTGAATTTTTTTTAAATAGAGTTGTAGTACTTAGGTGACTAATTTACCTAAACAAATTTTATTACTAAATGTGTACATATAGTATTAACATTTATTATAAGATTTCATAAGAAAGTATCATCTTGGAATAATATAAAATCATAAGTTATAAAAATTACCGTATTTCTATAACAATAAATTATCCACAATTATACATTTCTTACAATATAACTAACATTAGATAATTGCAAGTTACTATATTTTAAATAGCATTAGATAGTGATATTTATTTTTATTTAAATAATTACCACTATAAGCTTTGACGTTGTCGTTGAAACCCGTCTAATGAATAAACGTAATTTGTGAGAATTTCTGTTCTATTTATTGATAAAAAAGTTTACCTTCTTACTTCTAGCTTCATATGAAATTATAAATAGAATTCTCAAAATTTTTAGTTTATTTCTAACTTTTAAAAAGTAAAGTCCAATTTTTCTAAACAGCTACAATGAAAATTATTAATCAAAATGGATAACGAACCCCACTCCTGTGGTTACCAATTAATTAGATGTATTTGTATGATTGTTATTTGAAAAACGAAGATGCATCAATTTATTCTTGTCATATACTTTTAAAATGAGGTAACTTGAGAGTGCCCTATAATTGCACTTGACATTTTTATATAACCCACCCCACCACTGAATCACATAATTTCAAAACCTAAACCCACGTTATTTTATACAAACAGATTGTCGTAAACATGATTAAAATATATAATAAACATAATTTCTACATTGTATATTAAGCTATATTGTATTTTAATAATTGTATCAAAATTTTAAAAAACAATGGAGTACATTTCAGTTGTCAATATTTTAACCCGATTCCATTATGAACTTAAGAATTGACAGTTACTGAATCCAAGTTACTAAGAGTGATGTAAGTGGACATTACTATGATAGAGTATGGAGTCTTGATATTTGTTATCGTGAATTTGTATCAAGTTTTGGAGATAGGTATTGTCAAATATTACGATAAAGGAAGTTCAATTATTTATTTTTTAATTTTTTTATTTAATTACACATATTGAACAAAAAACATGTTTAATACATTTTTCATAACTTGGGCTCGACACAAAATCCGTCTAACGCTTTTCAGTAGAATAAGTATCTCACAAATAAAGATAAAGTTTTGAAATTAAGTACACAATATTAGGAAGGATCTTACGAAGTTTATTTATATTCCTAATATTTAAAAAAATAAATTCTAGTGTGGTGATTATTTATAGATTCTTTTGTTCCAATCATGTGAGTGATCAATTTTATTTTTTTAAACACCTACTATGTACAATGAATAATTGCATTTTTGTTATAAAACCAATAATTGTAAGAACGGACCTCCTATGAAATGTAACAATAGTACCCTATTGCGATGTAAAGGGGAACCAACAATCATATTTTTAGTATAACTTGATATATTTTAAAATGAAACCTATTTTGTTCCTTTACATTTATGATAGTTTTAGAATTGCCACTAGGTGAACATGTGAAGAAAAATGTTGATAACGTGTAATCGAGCTCGGCTGATATTGCCCTACTGATAATAATATGTACAGGATGGTGGTGAAACATTCATGCTGTGTAAGATGAGAACAACATAAAAAGTGTAATTTATAGTTGAAGACTACGACATGTAGATGACAGTACTGTCAGAGATATATTCAAAAATAAATATCTATTATATATTAGAGAAATAAAGTTAATTTTAATACAAATTAATTTGAAGGGATTTAGAACAGTTTAAAATTACAATAAGCACAAAAAGAGTTTACAAGGTAAAATACACTATTGAAACAATGGAAAACGCAATCAGAAAAAAGCCCGCGAATATCAACTTATGAAATCCAAAGGAAAACCAAAACTAATTTTAAATTATTAACCACTTAAAAATAAAGTGTGGGGGTGCTTGAAAACTCGTGGCCAGTCTTTGACAATAATCAAACCAACTAAATGACAAGGTTATTCCAAAATAAAATGTGTTAAGATTCAAAATTTAAACAAGTACATAAATCAAAGTAATGAGTAATGAGTACTATCAGAAAATAAACTAATAATAATTCTCTGTTTAAAGTTATTTGTTAATGATGGAAGTTCAATTTACAGTATCAAATGTGAGTGTGATAGACAATATATTGGCGAGACAAAAAACCATTAAACATTAGAATAAAAGAACATAAAAACAATTTGCGGTTAGGCCTAGTCGATAAATCGAAAATCGCAGAACATAAAATATAAGGTCCGAAAATGACAAATTTAATTGGGAAGAGGCAAAAATCATACACCGGGAAAGTAACCTATACAAACGTAAAATAATTGAAGCCTCGTATATAAAACTAACGGACAATCCTATCAGCCAATCAAGTATAGAAGTAAGGCCATTATGGCTCCCATTATTAAAAAAGAACTAAAATTTGATTATATTATCCCTATTACTAATAAACAAGCTGAAATTTTACCTGTTAAATCGCCACAAGATGTTGTAACCCGTTCTCTTGCTAGGAAACTACAACTAGCAATAGGCCACTCCCCAATAGTTTGTCACGCCTTCTGGACCACGTCACTTGTTGCTGTATCTTTGATGTGTTTACCGTGATAGTGTGTTACCGTGATTGTATTTTTTGACTTCTCAGTTCCAGCTCTGAGATGCATGCTTAGATATTAAGGTGGTATTCTTATTTAATTTTACTTCTCACATAGGCTTAGTTTCTAGTTTCATGTTTTTTTAAATTTTTTAGTCACTTGATAACGGAATTGATTCTTATTCCTGAAACGTCGTGTTTTGAATTTTTAACACACAAATGTTGGCAAATGTCCGAAAAATGTATAATAATTACCGATAAATAATAGTGAAACTTAAAAGTGCTAAGAAAGGAAACACGGCTAATTATGTAAATTAATCAGTAATTTAAAATATTCTCGATAGGGAGATCTCATAACTAAAATCACTTACTTAATACTAAAAATAAAATTAATATAAACTTAAAATCAAACTAAAGTCAATACAACAAATCAGATTTACAATAACTGAATTAATTTTTAAATCAACTATTTTTAACTAACGCTATGCTTTACATTTGAAACACCTTTGTTATAAACTAACTGAAATAAGGGTTTTACGATACATTCCAAACAATTTTAAAGGATATGAGTGTGTAAAAATTTATGTAAATATCATATAGATATTAAAACAGCAGTTAAATGTTGAGTGGGCTTGTTAGAAAACATGGGACTTTCTAGTAGAAATCTCAGTATTTTTAATAATAATCCATTATGTAAATTGTATTAACTTAGATAAGTATTGATGATTAATTTTAATAAAATTTAGCAGTCTTAAAATATTTATAAATTAAAACAAAATTACAATTTATTCAAACAAAATAATAATAATATACAAGTTAATCTAGTTTCTGCACTTATTTAAAATACTAAGTCAGATAAATCCTATCATAGCAAAGGTGTAGTGATTCAGGAAATCGTATGTGGTGGACCTCCAACAACCATAACTCTCTTACAAGGCGAAATGCTAGTAAAAAGTCTTACAATAACTACAGAAGTAATCAGAATTATTTTTCTAACTTAAAAATGTGTAAGTTTGATCAGGAAGTAAGTTGCAACAATACGCCAGACTCTTTGTTTAATTAGCGCAGACAGGCATTTGTATTTTTACAATAAGACTGGCAGAAACTTTATTCAAAATTATTTAATTACCTAATGGAATATATTATTTATATATCATACTCGTCTTTACAACAATTTGCAACATCATTTGGAAGAACGAAAATAAGCTTCATCGGGGTATGGTGGGTGTATAAAACGAACAGAAATGATTGTAGATTTTTTTTTTTTTTAATATTCGATAGTTGTACGGTATTAGTTTGTACAGGGCTTTGGAACTTTATTTCGTTTTAAGGTAGTTTTTTTCCAATCCATTTTGATGATTAAGTAAGTTATTGATACATCGGTGGAAGTTATACAATGTTTTCGAATGACACTAATAAACTTTGAGAAGACAAAGTCATGATACCATATATTTTTCTATAGTTCAATTGATACAAACGTAACTATTTTCAATTCAGCTTGAACCAATCCTCATTGAAATGCATCCCTAGACACCAACGCTTCCAGTTCCGGTTAATGGAATATGTGTGTATTTTCTTTTGTTGATATTTCTATACACACAATGATAAAATAGTGGATCGCATATTCAGGATAAAGTAACAAAACATAATAAAGCCGTCATGGTGGGATTCCTTGAATGCAATTGTTTCGGTTAATAAGGTAATTCATTAAAGTGAAACAATATTTTGATATATTAAGCTCTATGTAGGACATTAAATATTACATTTTTTTTTAAACTTAATGGTTAATTTTAAACTCTGAGACATGAGACTGTTACAGTTACTTGTAACGAAATTTATTTTTATGTTAATACAGGTTCGTCAGACGCTTCTAGTTTTTAGGTGTAGGTTTAGGTTAGGTTAGGTGTAGGTATAGGTTTCCAAAACTTTATATATTATATAATACAAATGTATACAATACAACTTGTATAGAATAGACGGGTTTATCCATTGCTAAGTATATTGTCACAAAAAAATATTGGTAATATCCCGTGTAAATACTCGAATGTCGGTATTTTAGGAAACGGTAATTATATGAAATCTATAAAGTAACAACAATTTATTGTTAAGTAATTCGTTCATTGCAAATCATTATTTGATTCAAGAGCTGAATGGCATCGTATGTATTAACACAAAAGTTATTTTTATATAAATTAAATATAAATGTTACAATAAAAGCATTGAACAAAGCAATTTCTTCATTTTATAATCGGCTGGCACACTGTCATACAGTTGAAAGACACAAATTTGAAAATCTGTTACATAGAACTCTGGTAAGATGACTAACTATTTAAAGATGTAATTTAAAAAAAGTACAGTCTAATAACTATGTATTCTAATTTAACTTTAAAATGTATCATTTTAAAATAAATGAAATGATTTACTATTTAATTACTATTTTTATGTCTATATTTTTGAGGATGTAAATTTAATTAGTTTAAATTAGGTTTCAGGTATTGTGTAGGCCCCATTTTTATTAGTTTGACCCCGAAAATTTTTATTATTGTAGATTTAAAAAATATTGCAAAGTTTTTGCATCCTAAAATGAATACACATGAAATTAATGTGCAACACAATACGTAGAAAATAGAAAAGTTTGAATTTCTAGGCTCTGCCGTTTTGGATTGGGGTATTGAAGATGGGTTTACTTTAAGCCAATTTTCTCTTCTCATTGAGGGCTTTAAAATGAGATATCACTCAATAGGGGTTGATATTTTATATTTTGACTTGCAACCTCCTCACCCCAAACCAAATAATTGTGGAATTCATTCATACCCCTATATGGTCCAGAATTTCTAGCAATATAACTGCCTAAAATATGTTAAAAAATGTATCATTTAATTTCAATTTTTATTTCTATAATTTTTAAATATTTAAATTTAATTAGGTTAAATTAGGTTTTAGGTATTGAGTAGGTATTTTCAATAATTAGACCTAAAATATCCTGCTAGTTATTTTTTTCTAAATCGTAATTAATGTAGATTAAAAAAAAGTTGTGCAATGTTTTTCCATCTTAAAATGAATACACATTGAATTGATGTAGAATACAATACATAGAAATTTTTTTTTAAATATAAACTTCTTGGCTCTGCCATTTTGTATTGGGGTATTGGAGAGGGGTTTACCTTACACCAATTTTCTCGTCCCAACGAGGGCTTTAATATAAGGTATGCTATTTAAAAAATTTGACTCGCAACCCCACCCCTGAAACCAAATGAGACTGGAATTCATTTATACCCCTAAAAGGTGTAGAATTTTTGCAATATAACTGACTAAAAGTTTGGAGTTATTACGTATAACAGGTTTAAAATTACGAAGGGATTGCGGAACTTTTACATCACCCTGTATATATTTATTCAAAAGTCAAAACAAAAATAAATTTTTAAATGAGTACTGTACTATTTTAGAAATAAAAAAAAATTGTACACACACACACAGACACACATTATATATATATATATAATACTTTGCATTTTGAATATTTTAAAATTAAGGAATGTTTCAAAGTGACAATTATTTAGACCAAACCTATTGGTCATATTTTTCAGAGATTATTAGAGATTCAAGAAAACATAAAATGACTTTAGAAAAGTAAAAATTACAATAAATTAGTTGGTAAAGGGGTTTATTTGTTTGGACAACCAATTATGAAAAATAAATACATAAATTAAACAAGAATAATGTTCCTTAAAAGAACATCATTATTAACATCTTAACTAAAAAATAAGCATTAAAAAATCATATATGGAAGGCTTTTATTTTACTGGTCGCACTAAAACAAGGAATCGAACTGAAGAATAAATAAGTAAATAATATGAGTTTGATCGATATCCGCGTATACAAATTAAATATTTCCCCTAATTTAGAATCAAACTCCATTATTAATCTCTCCCTACATACCAGTAATCCAAACACTGTGTGGATCAACAATAACAAACAAAATCAAATATTTTGAGTTAGTCTGAATACAAGCCGTTATTTATAAAATACTTGAAAATAACGCCCATCAGATGTACAATAATAACAAAAACAGAAAAACACTGGCAAGTATAGATGAATGTACTTAGAGATATTTGTATTTAAACGGGATTTTAATATCTTCAATACTAAATAGTTGTAAGTTATGCATCTAAAGAAAGAGGAACAGAAAAAAGAGTTTAGCTTAGATAGATTAGATTTACGCGAATGAGAAAAATATAAAAGAAAAATCTGGATAAAGAGGGAATATAATCATAGTAAAATTATAAAAAGTGGTAGAATAAAAGGGAAGATAAAATCTCGGCTTTCAATAGTATTTTTCATAAAAGAGAGTGACGCACTTTAGTACAGTATAAAGGATGTCGTTTGCATTAGTCTACTACATCAGGCTATGCTTTGACAAGCTGAGGGAAGAACAAAGTGGCGTGCCAATCGTAATGAATGGTATACAAAAAAAAATATGAAACGATGTTTAAACAAGTTTGTAATTATCTCAGTACTAAAGAAGAATTTCAGTTTGTTTTCAAGATGATCTTATAATTGTTAAAATGTTTGAAAAATAACAAGAGAAAATATTAATTATCTGTCTATTTCTTGCTATGTTTGCCTGTTGTAAAATATTACTATTTGTTAATGATTGAAATATAAAATTTTCATTTTTATTGGGATCTCTTGAGAGATTTCTTGGCCAAATTGATTGTTTATAAAAATCGTTAACCACAACCGTTACAACTTTCTTATTTTTTCACAAAATATATATTTTTTTTATGTTTTACAAAATTATGAATAACAACCATTTAATAAAATATTAAAAGTTTATAATGAAAAACAAATCTAATAAATGTGTTTGTTTGAAAACGAAAAATAGAAAATAGTAAAATATATTCAATAATTTATAAAACATTTTACCTAAAATACCCGATATTAATTGTAATATTTGTCATTATCATTCTATTTGGAGTGTACATAAGAACAAAATTAGTTGCAATGAAAAGTTAAATTAATTAATAACTGATTATGTTATCAGTTTTACACTGGTATTGTTATTAGTGTACCTACTTGCAGCCTAAACTAGATATAATTTATACACGTTATTTTACGATAAGTTGAATAATTTGTTCTCCGACACTAATATGAATACATATTAATTAACTTTTACAATCGCTAAATTATGACTTTTGGCAATAAGGAAAAAAGTTGTGTAACTACTGAAGCACGTTTTTTAATTATTTGCTTTAAAGCTTGTACATAGGATCTCTACCTCATGTTTTATATATATTTGTCTTATACAAGTCTATTATTTATTTTTAATTATCTTTAAATCTGTACTTATTCCTCTTTAGATTTTAACTCCAGAGAAATGTTTTCCTTTCTCTTGTGATTGGGTAAATTATGTCTAATGTACTTACGAATAAAAACAAATTGTCGGAGATTACATGAAAATTACTATACGATATAAGAACGTATTTTTTAACCGCTCCTTAATCAAAAAATCTCTTGTTTTGTTTGAAATGTTTTTCATTATATTGGTTGATCATAACTTTGATTTGTATTAGGTTAAAAGTATGATTTTCAAAATGGTTGAAATATAATAATCCAAAGTGGAAGTATATCTTTACTAAAAGTGGAGTTTACTTATGTGTTTAGAAAATCCCATAGAAAACGTCGAGTTGATTGTTATCAGGTGACCTGACCAACCATAATACCAGCCTTTCTCTACCAATCTCATTTATTATCAGGTAGTTGGGAACATTTAAACTGAAATGGAAATGAGCTAAATGAAACGATCTTTTGGATCATGAACAACAAAATTGAAAGTAACTAAAGCCTGGTAGAGAAATTTCTATACCTTCTAAACCAAGGTAAGTTCTATAAATAATTGTATTGAACTTCTCGTAGTATTTTCCAATAATAAATCAATTATTATTAAAATGAAAGTAATATTTTAACACTTATGCTAATGATTGATCGATTTTTTTAAAAATCTATAAAATCATTGAATAAATTTAGAATTTTTATTTTTCGGGTAATTAAGCTAAACCAACTCAATAATAGGAAACTCTGAAGTAAATGTTAATAATATTACCTTTAGAAATATATTATATTTGAATATAATTATATTAATTTATAATTTAATATATCCCCTTTATTAGTGTTCTTGACTGACAGAACATAACCTGATTTTCATCGGTGTGTAAACAATTGCGCTTAATGGTTGTGGGAAAGAAATATTCTCACCCCGCAAATGAATCAAAGAATAGAGTGAACCTTCAATGGAGATGCTGCCGACTGAGCATGTAAGGTCTATGGTCTCTGTGATGGAAGTCGATGACATTACCCTATGTGATTATCCACAGTACCCTGTAGAGTCCTTGTATACTCTCGACAGAAAATCAGTACTAATCATGTTATCTACCTCAAGGTTTGTGATTCACACATGCTATTGCATAAACTAAACCTTCCGAATCTGTGCAATGGACCTCAGCTTCAAGCAAAGACACTGGCACAAACATGTCATAGAAGCGAAGATGTTTTCAAGCGTCAGTAAAGGAGTGATCATCTTCAAATTGATAAAGCATAAATTGCTTAAAGATTGTTGTTATTGTAAAAATAACAGCTTCGCAAATAAGCTATTTCTAAATTGTGATTTAACATTAAAAGTCTTCATTAAAAATTAAAATTAAATAATTTGAGTTTCACGTGGTAACACTATTTATTTAACAATCTTTTAAAAATAAGGATTATTTAAGTATGTTAAATAATTAATCGTCACTTAACAAACAAAAATGTAAACATAACCAAGATTTGACTCCAAGTTTAAATCAGCTGTTCAAATAAATCAGTTAGTTTAACAAATCAACCATTTTACCAATCCTAACCTGTAGATTCTCTAACATCCCTTAAAAGTCTTTATTAAAATAAAAATTAAATAAGTTGAGTTTCATGCGGTAACACTATTTATTTAAAATTCTTTTAAAAATAAGGATTACTAATGTATGTTCAAACTTAATTAATTATATGTGTCAAAATTAATCATCGTAGGAACATAGGACTACTGTTAAGAATAAGGATACTGAGTTTATAAGTTAAAATTATAAGGTAGAGAAAGTAAAAGAAAGTTCTCTGTTTGAAGTTATTTGTTAATGATGGAAGTTCAACTTTATTATTACACATTTTTCGGAAATTTGCCATCATTTGTGTGTTAAGAATTCAAAACACGACGTTTCGGGAATTAGAATCAATTCCCGTTATCATGTTTACCGTGATTGTGTTTTTTGACTTCTCAGTTTCATCTCTGAGATGCATGCTTAGATATTAAGGTTGGTGGTATTCTTATTTAATTTTACTTCTCATATAGTCTTAGTTTCTAGTGTCATGTTTCTTTAGTTTTTAGTCACTTGATAACGGGAATTGATTCTTATTCCCGAAACGTCGTGTTTTGAATTTTTAACACACAAATGATGGCAAATGTCCGAAAAAGGTATAATAATATAATAGAAAGTTGTATGGAACTCAGAATGGGAACAATTATTATGAAAAAAGTGTTGAAATGCTTACATTGCAATGACAACAGAGCGTCACAAGGGGTTCAAAGACAATAAAACGACTGACTGAAAGGAGAGGGGTCTATCACGTTGGAGGGGACCGACTAAGGACAGACAGAGAGAGAAGATAGCCAAATCATTGTTAGGGCATAAGTACACTATCTTACTAGAAACGAGAGCAGTGAAGCTATAGAAAACTCTCATAAAAAAATATAATACTAGAAGTTTTGGAAATTAGAATACTTTGACTCATAATAGTTGGAAACATCTTAGGTTTGTCTTATTAATTCTGAAATTGATGGAGGAATATTAAATGTTATTTATCTATTTAATGAATATTATTAGTGATAAACAAAATTTATTTAGTATTCACTAAATGCTATAATTCAGTTTATATATCATTAGAAAGTAAAATGAAAAAGAATCTTGTAAAAACTGATCCACTGATTTTTTTGAGTATAAAGAAACCAGGCCTAATAAAATTAACTTCTTAAGGGTACCTAAATGGTTTGGTATTGGTTTCAAGCATTTTGTAATAGTTAAACAATAAAATAAGACTAATATAAAATGAATTTCTTGTGTGGCAATTATTACCATCATGGTTAAGTTTGTAGAGAATAGATCGAACATAAGTAAAGCATAATAGAGATTCAAAATATATTAATACAGATTAAAGGTTTATACGTCAAAAAATACAATCAAACGTGTTCAATACAATTGTAACAGTACTGTAGTTATTGTTTCATATTAGTTGGTATGTCTGATTTCTAGACCAAAAAGGGTTTAAATCGATAAAACAAACAGTGTGAATTTTGCAAACATATATGGTAACTTCATATAAAAATCAAACGTTCCTCAGAATGTTTTTTAAAATGAACGCAACCTTGACTTCTCTGTCAAAAATAATTAAATTGGTATTCTTTAAATTGGCTACACATTTCTAAAGGAACACAGATATTTCATATTTTGTTATTATATTCTAATAGCATTGAACAATTCAACCTAATTTATTCATTTGATAAACACTGTAATTCACTGATATAAACTTATTGTCATGTTTTTAAACCGTATGTTTTTATTTTAGGTTGTATTGTTTTCCGTATATCGTATAATGTTGTACTTTTGATCTTTTATTTCACATTCCAGATTACTTTGTCCTTCCCCAGCTTTTCAAAGCAAAGCAGGAAGTAAACTCGTTTAAATGGAGTTTTTTTTTATCTTGCAGTCCCAAAAGCACAAGTTAACTCTGTTGTAAAATAATATTAAAGGCGAAGATCCTATTCCCTCCTAATTCCATTTCTTTAATCTGTTTCTGTTTGCGTCTTGCAACATTTTTCTTTATTTCCTTTTCATGTACTTTTTTAAAATTTTTTTCTTTATTAAAGTCATTTTACTTCCATTAACCTTCTTTCTTTACTAAATATAGATTTCAACTCTACTCTCCGTTTTCTTAACTTTAAGTAATCTAACACGATCACCGATTTGAAAATCAGGAATTATATTTTGAGAACGCAACTTTTGAAGGATAAATTTTTTATTTAACATTTTACATCAATAGGTCTCATACCAATAATCTTTCAATTAATTGAAAAGCTGCAAAATAATTAGTTTTATGAGAGGTTAAATCGTTAGTAAAAAGCAATTTTGTAAATAATTATAACCAAGTTTAATTCTAGATTATATTACGCAATAATACAGCTACAGGCGTACGCCATATCGTTGAGCCTCTGAAGTGTTAATTTTATATGAAACTACCTAAATATTAAATTTAAAGAAATCTACAAATCTGTAATTGGAAATTGAGATAAATTGATCTTGAATATTAGATTATTGTTATTCGATAAGATAAAGTGTAGAATATAGGAGAACAAATGCAAAAGTTTTTACTCGTGTAGGGCTTTAAAAGCCAATAATTGAAATAAACAGATTATGTACACAATTGTTTATTAATATATTTATCATTTGGAATTTTTTATTGTGCAATTTCGAATGTGAAAACCCATAACCATCTACAAACCAATTTAAACTTTGTTCCCACAATCATAATTTCTAACACTTAATGTGATTTTATTTTTGTCCAGTCAGTGTAAATACAGTGGTAATTATTTCTCACATATATATCATATAGAAACACCATATACAAATCTAGTTAAACGGTTCAAAATAGTTACACCTCAAATATAGTGCGATTGTAAACACAGATAAGAGATTTAGTTATTATGTGAGATTAAACATCATAATAAAGTCCATAATGCTTTCAATAATAATTCATTTTATAGGCTTGCTAAAATATAATTTCCTTCGGTGTAGGTGAAAAAATATACTTGTAAGTAAGTGTAGTGATCATAAATCTTGGTTTAATTTCCGCTGTTTAGATATCATGGCGATGTCTTTCCCCCTGTTGACTTTAAAGGAATAGATAAATCCATCTAGTTGACTTTAATATTAGTGGGTGGTTTTTAGAACGGAATACGTTTCAATATATCTCTTTTATTGACTTCAGAACAATTTACTAAAATATGAAATAGTTAATGACATAAAAACATTGCTTTCATTCACACTTCCATGAAAGCAGAAACGTCAGTTTGAAAGTTGTCCTAAAGTGATAATTCAATATTGAAGCATTCATTGAACTATATAGATGTAGAACCTTGACATGCTTAGTTTGTTTCATAAAAATATCTTCAGAACAAATTTTATTTTACTAATGTAAGGTTTTCATAACGATGGACAAAGTTCATATATTATTTGAAATTATTCCAGACTCCTAAATATTGATAACTCGGTTTGTTACATAAGGGTTTGTGTTAATCAAGCTATACTAATTGTTTAAGGTTATCTGTAAACATATTTTATAAATCACTTGTCCATAAGAACCTCGTACCAAGTTTTTTAATATTTTGTTTTGCTACAACTCGCGTATCGAGTAATTTTGGAAAATTTACCAAAACCGGGTGCTTAGCAGCTCTACTTGAGCAAAATGTAATCCAACCTATTATCTAAGATAAAGATAGATCCTATTTTTATAAAATCCTAATTTTATGAGTATTCTTCAATAAATAGGAACATTAGTTCCAACTCTTTCTTCCCTTTTTTCTTCACGGCAAATTTAAGATTAATATACTGTGTCGTTATTGTAACAGGATTTAGTTTTTAATACTTGTACAGGAGGTAATTTACTTGTAATAAACCTACCAAATCTAGACAAATATACTGCTGAAAATAACAGAATTTATTATACACTAGGGAATAAGGCAAATTTAAGATGAATACCTTCTATTGTTATAATAAAAGATTTTTTTTTATTTGTACAGGAGGTAATTTACTGATTCTAAACTAGACAAATATACTACTGGAAATAACAGAATCTCTAATATACTATCGAATAAATGTTCCTAAAAAATACAGTGATGTATAATAGATATTGCACGATTCGTTGTGTGTCGGTAAATTTAGGGAAAATGTTCTGTAAAGTCCTTTCGAAGATAACTATCTATATTTAACTGTGCATAGTTGTTACAAGATTTCTAAAAACACAGATGGAAAGAAGAAGAATTTATCTATCAGTTAGTGTCAAGGTTTATTAGACCTAGCTAAAATAAGACCTTATCCATTCTAACTCAAGGAACATTTTCTCACCCAAAACTAAAGTCTCATCCACCAAATTTTTACCACTGTTTCAATTGCAGTTTTGAAACATTGTGAACAAAGGATAAATAAAATCTTACAAAAAGTTTATCTTTAGTACATATTTGTATTTGTTTTCTCAGTCACCTCACTTTAACGTAGCTGTTCCAAGACACAAAATATCTGGTTCATAGTCAACATATTAAAAACCTACACAATGACAACCCAGTGTATTCACTATTTTTTAGTTTACATATTTTTTCCTAAACAGAGACAGAAAACCAAATTTAAACGATCAAAATCGACCAATAAACAACAAAGTAATGGTACTTGTTTTAGGGGTAGAAAACAATCTTTGGATTGGAAGATTTTCAAAACCCTTTCTTACTACGCGTCTACATACCTACCCCAAACCATATTAATAAATTCATAACTCTAGGCTTCTTGGATCCAGACATTTCGTGATCAGATTAAAACAATGATTTATTTTCTACATTCTATTTCACCTAATGTTTTAAATTAGGTAAATAACGGAATATAATTACAATAACAATGCAATTAATATTGCTAAAAATAGACACAAATTTAAATACCTGTTAGCACCTAATATTATCGGTTATGTTTTGAGTAGAGAAGAGTGATTAAAAATAGTGAAATGTAATTGAACAAGTTTGGTACTAATGGGATAACATATTTGATCTAATTAGTATTCTTCTTTTGTAACTGTATGGCACTGAAGTCTGGATATGAAATAAAAGCTGGTGTCACAAAGAGAAATATTGACAAAGACAAATGAACGAAATGTAAAGCGGACGAGATGGGAAGAACACCAAAACCCTTCTGACATTGAAAAATCTAAGTCTATTACTTTCCACTCTAGGGTGTAGGCGTTACCTTTGTATTCAAAAATGAATTCACTTCTGTGTAGGCGTAAAGACTATTTATCATCAAACATTCATATTTAAAATATTTTAAAAAAATAAGATGTCATTATATAAAGGTTAGCGATTCGTTTCAAAGAGCTACAAGGTTAAAGTTTTGTATTTATTTAAGAATATAACTACTTATTTTTTTATTTGTGTTTTTACGTTAATGGAAAATTCGCCTTTGTTCGTTTAGAATTAACTCAAAATTCTGATTTAGAACTTAGAGTGAGGAAAATAATAGAAAATAATCAAAATTGCAAACACAGCTACTTCGAAATGTGACATCAAGTTTAAGTATGGTAAACAAAGAGTGACAGAAAATATCAATCCAATTATTTGTTAATTATCAACTCAGTATATCCTTGAAAATTAACTCTTTACAATTCTTGTTAATAAACTGGTAGAAAGTTACTATCACGTCTTATATCTTTTTTCTGTCTGTTCACTTCGCTACAGACCTCTAGCTAGGGTAGCAAAGAGTAACAAATCTGAACATACAAAAGTCGTATTACGTACCCGTCAAACTAATGGAACACACTGTATGGGTTGTCTAGCTACAGAGCAGAAATGGTGTGAGCAATAACTATAAGTTGTTTGGCTGGAAAGATTTATCTTGATTAGGGAAAACTGAATTATAATAAAAGACAATATTGCATAATAATTAATATCTTAAGTTGAGATACATTGTCTTAATTATTTTGGTTTTTCTTTTGTCTGTTGGGATGGATTAATTGGTAGCCAAGACAACGAGAAAGATGAGTACTAACAACGGTAAAAATAGTAGGTTTTGAGTTTCATTTTTCAGGGGGGGGGGTGTTAATAAATCTCAGAAGTTGTTATTACAATTAGTATTATATTATTATTCGAACACATAAATCAACGTAACACTACTATCGTGCAATACTATTTAAAAAAAAACCAAAATGCTTATTTAAAACTATAAATTATAAATGTTTCTTATATAAGTAACAATATTCTAATAATAGAAATATATATATTATATCGTAAATTAGTTAGAATCGCCCTATGAGAAGACGTTTGGAGAAGAAGACACTAAATCTAAAACAACAGTAATTGCAGCATCATCTACCAGGACCATCTTGCAACATAACATAACCAGAAACTCCATCTAAACCACAGGTTTGCCGAAAACCAAAATTTTGAATAAAAACAAAAATATCATTAAAATTACCGAGTTGAGTGAAATTTTGTAAATTTTAAATTAATCTATTTTTCCATAATTTTCAAATTTCATTATATTTTGTTTTTGCTTAAAATTAAATACCGTTTAGTCTAGTAAGGTTTAAAATGTTTTTGCTATATAAAGCGTGATCAAAATGAATATCTGTTGTTTCTTTGTCATTGAGACAACCGATAATATTTAAGAACTGAAATTAGTTATTTCCTAAATAGCAGAGAGAGAGAGAGAGAGAGAGAGAGAGAGAGAGAGAGAGAGAGAGAGAGAGAGAGAGAGAGAGAGAGAGAGAGAGAGAGAGTCAATTTTAATTAAATTAATTAATTTCAGACATTCTTAAAATCAGTCATAAATAAAATTTCATCAAAATCCGACAGTCAATTTTTGAAATAAAAACATTAAATCTAAACACATAACTTGCAGATACGTGTGTGAACTGTAGATCCTACGCTCCAAAGATTTAAATTTAAAAAGGGGAAATTAAATTTGGAGCTAGTCGGTAAAGACAAAAGTCAATACAATTACTGTAAACTTGTCTATTTAAGGGGGGGGGTTCCAGTGAGTTTGGGCAGCTGAACTCATTGAATGGAACGTCCAGCCCAGGCCAGAAAACTATCCATCCTAGACCTCCAGTGAGTCTGGGTGGTTCTCAGTTAAAGTGAAACAATTAGTTAATAGAATTAATTAACAAACACCGCTCTAGCCTAGACTACGCCGCAGTAAGGACATTGAATTTTGATATTATTTTCAAAACTGAAATGTAAATAATTGTTTCTTGGCTGCAGTATAAATAAATCTATAACAAAGGTAATCTTGACAACAATGTTTAATTTGTTTTTTGTTGTTGTTGCAGCCATGGAAACCAAACCGACAAGTGATCACAAAACTTATTACTAGTTGACAAAATTGTATGTTTACCTTTTACTAAAATAATTAATCTACAAACAAAATAATGTCGGACTATTTAAATGAAAGGTTCGCTTCGGGAGACAATAAAAGTCATATAATGATGGAAACAATACAACGTCCTCATACTGGACCAAGGAAAATTAAATCAAACCTTACTCATAAATATCGGGAAACAAATTATGAGTATTCTGAATTCATTCTCGCTCACTACGTTGAATCACTAACGCAAAGAAAAGTATTTAAAGTCAAAATCATACGAGACTAAAACAGTTACGTCAGTTGACACATGTCCAGTTAAGAATAGTACAAAATGTAATTCGACTTCACCAAGGCAACACTACAGTATGTCTTTTATATGTCAAATATGTCTAAAAGTAGAAATAACTATGGTATTATAAACTATTATTAATTCAAATCACAAGTGTACCATATATAAGTATTATACAATTATATTCAATATACATACCAAGTGTACAATAATTGTGTTTATTCTTTGTTCGTATTAATTAATTGTATGTAGCAATAGTTATAGTTACAAATTGCATAAATCATAAACAACTACCAAATAATTGCAATTGTAAATAAAAATTGAAGTGTCTGTATTAAAATTGAACGAACGTGACGGTGTCGTTTACATTCTATAGTGTTTATGATTCTCAGATGTTACAATTACAGAGTAGTTAAATTATTTTTCGTTGATATTCTTCATTGTCAACATTCCATTGAAGTCGTGCTATATACCACCTATACAGCATTTCCAAGTATTTTAATTAGGTATAAAATATCACTTCTGCCTTGAAATTCAAGTGGAATTTAAAATGAAATAACTAATGTAACAATTTTAACTTTTTGAAGACAATAAAAGATACGGGAAAAAAAATATTGCTTCCTAATTAGTGAATATCTAGGTAAAATATGTTATATCACTTTAAAAATATACCATACTAAATGATGATATTCACACTGAGAAATTAAAAAAATTAACCTTGCAGATTTTATTAAGTACAACTTTTTTAGAGAAATAACTCAATTAAAGATTTAATATTGATCGCTGATATTGAAACTGCTTCTAATGACTGCAGATACTCCACCAGAATAGAGTGAGATAAACGGTAATATTATGACACAGCGAAATGGCACCGTTAATATTAGTTTTGCGTTTAGTAACGGCAGTTTTTAATTAGCAGGTGTTAATACAACCAATCACTGATTACTATTCACGGTTCCCTTTTATTACGTGCGTCAAAATTTTACTAGAGTTCAGTCAATAAATAGGTTTTATGCAGCACTTCTAAAATACTTAATCAGTTATTGGTAATAAAGAAAATTATTTTGGTCGATGAGTTTAACTTTTGACAATTTAAATTGTCAAAAACGTATAAAATATATGGATTTTTGTTTTGTTTTGATTATATATTTATATAGTTTTACTAAAAAAGCATTAAAAATTGAGAATATTTTGATAATTTATTGAAAATATATTTATGGCATGAATGTTTTTACGTCAGATACTTCTCACTTTTTATTCTAAGCCGATTTTGAGGTGAAATTATGATTATGAGAATAAAACACGAAGAAAACTAATGCACCAATTTAAAATGAATTTTGAGAACTTAATAATGGCATTTAATTGTATTTCGGTTGACAATTTATTTAAAACAAACTATTTTTAACTTAATTGTTTTTACGTGAAAACATTACCAAGTCCTGTTTTTTGTTGTATTATTTTGTGAAAATTTAATAACAAGACGACTGAATTAAATATTCTCAGAATATGTTGAATAACAGTATATATTGAAAACAATTTTTTAATCACGTTTATAATTATTACAGATTTTTTTTATTGTTTATTTTGAAAATACTATGCTTTTCAATCAAGTGTTAAATTATTAATTTTTAGTGAAACGACACAGGAAACAGATAAAACAATACTTTAGACGTAGCAATTAAAGTGAAATGTTATTAAAAGAAAACAATATGGTCAACCATAGGGCAACTATTTCCGGTTCCGCGATAACAGACACATTTACAAAATATAGGGTCGTTGATTTATTTTGTTTTCCACCATTAAAGTCACGTTCAGGTCTAGTTTTTATAAATTGTCGCCACGTTTTTACAAAGGAAGTAATGTAACTTTATTTAACTAAGGATTACACAATAGCAAGTTTTTTTAATATTTTGAACTATACATAAACATGACCTCAAAAAAAAAGTTAGAAAATGTTTAATACATATCCCACAAACGAATGAGCTATCTTTATATGTTTTTTTAAATAGAAAATTAACTCTATAAAGTTTGTTTTTAAGCGTGTAATTTTATATAAATTTTGGTATAACAATATATAATGTATTGTATGTAAAAATATTTTGAAACAACATAGCAAGCAGAGAAAAAATTTTATATAGAGATTAAATTGAAGTGTGATTAAAAAGGAAAAGTAATTTGTTTAACAAATATGCAACTACTTCGAGTTCCGTGTTTATAGACGCAGATAAAACTCATACAAATTCAAGTTGTGTTAATGTGGGAAGAAAAATAAATAAACAGGAAGACCAAATCTTTGGAAGTTTTATTTTTTAAGCTAATACAAAGTTCAGAAAAGAAATTTTCAACCTATTTAAAATACTTATTTTAAGCATCATGTAGTAAAAAACTATACTGGATATTACAAGTTCATGAAAACAACATTGAAAAATACTTACTGTGTTATTCAATAATTCGCTTTTATGTAGTATCACCAAAGAATGTTTTAGATAAAGTGGTCTTTTAGTTGAACTGTTTACTACTGGGCAGGAAAGTATCTGGCCTTTCCATAAAGTGGACTTTAGAATGACCCTAATTACCTAGCGAAAGTGTACTGGGAATAACAAACTGAATTGCAATTACTAAATGATTTGGCCTTTCTATTTGAATATATGTAATCCTGGAAAGGCAAACTTTATGTTTAGAATGCCTGCACTGTGCGGCGTACCTATTGCATTGGGACCAGCATAAGAGTTGCATTAGGTGGTTTACCTGTTTTGTGGTACGGTAAGTAAATCAGTTATATAGTGGTATTTAGAAACGCCAATTTGTTAATATTTAATGAATAACAATTGATTTATGACTTAAGTACGACAAATAACTTATATGCAGCTAACAAAGTACACAATAAATTAAATGTTTGTTTCCATTTATTTCAGTTAGACACTTCGGCATTATTTACTGTAATAGATAATAAATCACTGAGTGTTTTCCTTTTTTAAATATCATTCACTGACTCACAAAATAAAATAGCAATATAGAAAACCGATTTATAATTATCAACTCCATTTGTTCAACCACTAATGATTATATCCCAATTTCTAAAAAAAAGGGAAACATCCGCGTTCACGTGATCTTTAAAATTATCTTTTAACGATAATTCTGAGATGAAAATTGACATCAGTACAACTGCTCAAGTGTAGCATTATTCTTATGGGAGTTGAATCCAATATGGCGGAGGTGGAGCAGAGTCTTAATCATTGTCACTTATGTCATTTTTCAAGACTCTACGCAAATTTCCTCCTTTTTTTGCACAGGGGATAATTTCTTTCCTGGAATCCTATAATCTAACATATTTATTTAAGAGTATTTATGGCTACACAGATTTTTAGTGGTTTTTTAAAGTTCTTAATACCTTCCCCTTCATTTAAGTAATTGGAACTATTTTTATTTAATATTTCATTTATCTGTATTCTTAGCACTCACTTAACACTCATTAATTCCTTTATCATTTCTATACAAATTTGTTTTGATAGAACTTATGATGACAGACTCAATTGAATAACATTCCCCAGCTGTTTATCTCAGGTCATTAACCTGCTGGTATAAGGACATTGCATATCAGTACAACCCCTCATTGTTTACGATACCAGTCAGCTGTGGCTTGATATCGCTATCTCTGGAACTTAATTGTATGCTTTTACCGATACTGTTTAGCGTGGTTGGGATTCTGACTGTACAATTTAAAATATTTTGATAAAAGATCTAGTATTACTAGTATATCGTACATTTCCAAATCCACTAGAAAATCTATTGCAACTATTTTATTTATTCTGTTGGTTATCATCGGATTACTTTCATCAATTTATTATTTATTCACATATTTGGCTTTTTGGTAAATATCACTTTTTTTTATATACTCTAGTATTTTAGTATTCAAGACCTTACTATAAAATTTTTTGTTCATCATATTATGTATTTTGCTACGGTGTAAGTGTCCATAAATATTATTTATTTCCATAATAAATTCTTCTTCTATTTTTACAGAAATTATCGCTTTTCATTTATTTCTCATTAAATTATATATTACATTTTTAATTTGGCTCATTTTCTAGGTTATTTAAAATTCGTTGGCATTCTACATTTTCCCTCTGTTTGTTAAGGAATTTTTTTAATAAATCCCAGGAAAACCTCATATAGGCCCTAATTATAAATCTCGAAATAAATTACAATACGAATTCATAAATAGAGATGTTGTTATTTATGATAGTATTAGTATTTGATTTGAAAAACAAATTTTATAGAACGTAGTATTATTTTCTACCTTAATAGAAACAAACATTTAAATTATTGTATACTTTGTTAGCTACATATAAATTATTTATCGTAGTTAAGTTATACATCAATTGTTATTCATCAAACATTAACAAATTGGGTTTTCTAAATATCACTATAAAACTGATTTACTTACCGTAGATAAACCATCAACTGCAACTCGTATGCTGGCTCTAATGTTGTCAGTACACTGCTTCGTTATTAATTTTGTAGACGTTCTTAAATTTAGTGACAAGAAAAACAATTTATATATCTAAAATATTTTATTTGGTTTCCATGGAGATTAAAATGATTGTTTAATTGTTGCAATTAAATTAATATTACACATACTCACAAAAGGTTTTTAAGGAACATATTTTTAAGACATGCGTGTGAACCTCCATTTTGAGAACTGGCTTAATAATTATAAATTATTTTGATTTCTGTTATCACATTGTTATTTAAAAAATTTCAAATAATTATAATATGATGTTACTTTTCAGCCATTCTTTTGTAACGGACGTGACAATTAGATGACTTTACAGTAGAAAAAAATGGTAAAAATTATTCACAAGCAAAATATTTTCTTTGCTGAGCCTAAAGGAATGAAGGTTATTTAACTGTATGACAAATTTCATGTGGCATGATTGAATAGTCTAGGTATTATTAAACTTTAATTGGCTGTAACGGACGTGACAAGAAATTCACCTGTCTCCTGAGGTTCGGCAAGTCTTATAAAAAATTCTGTTAAGTATTTACAGTTAGGGTATAAAATAAAATATTACTTTATTGCTTAATACATAATCTTTATAACCATAATATCTAGTTTTTATTATTTTATTTTTGTTGAGAGAAAAAAAAAGTTTCCTGTCGTCACGGACGTGACATCGTTTTGTAACGGACGTGACACGTGTAGTGTAGAAATACAATATATGAAAGAAATACTTTTTATTTATGAACTTAAAGATAATCCATAGTTAACTACACTAATTGTTACATGTTATTTTGTCTATACAAATGGAAAATAATTAAATTAAAGAAGTTATTCCAGTAGCCCTAAAATTCATATTTTATCAAATTTCCATAATAAATCTGAGAAAGACACTAGGCCTAAAGTTACAATAACACAACAACTGTAGATGCTCTTGTAGGCTGTGAATCATAGGGCCTATTTCTATTTTTTTTAAAATACTGAAATCAATATTATAATGAAAAATTGGGGGAAAATCATGGTTTTTTTATATTTATGAACTATATGGATGTTTATACATAAAGTCAAGGCGTTGAAATTACAAAAAAATACTATTTATTTTTTTGACATGAGGTGTACTTTATAAAAGAATGGCTGTTTTTCAAATTGTAGATATAATATTTTATGTTTTTCGTAAACTTTTGAGGACATGGCACGTACGAAATTGTCTAGTAACGCGCTCGAAAAGACATGTTCAAATTCATTCCTACACTCTTCCTGCACAAGGAACCATTATAAGAATGTCCTCTCAAGTGGTGTTGCGTATTACACAATACATTTTTACCCATCGAAAACCATTATAAAGTCTGTGAAATTATTATTTTATAAATAATAATTTATAAACTGACACTACACCCAGCTTATATTAATTGCTCTCTTATAAATGGTATTATTATTTTCAGAACATCTGCATTTATTTCTGACTGGGTGAGGTCACTCATTATGTTTTATGTACGTTGAACAAATTTATTATTATTAGTGTTTATTTTGTAAAATTTCAAAATTACTTATAAAATGTAAAGTACTTAAGTATATCGTTTACGTGCAATGAACACTTAAATTTAGCTCTCACAAAATAATAAATAACTTCACCACACTATATTTTGTTCCTTGTAGGTTTTCCGTGCAGTAATGTAAAAACTATACTTTTACTAGTCGGTTAAAGATAAGAGAATGAAGGCTTGTGTGTTTAGGTGGATTTCCCCCGAAAATACGTAACTTTTTATTGGAATATAGTAATAAATTAGACGTTCTATTAGGAAATCTGTATTCATGCGAAAGTTGAGTTATTATGAGAAATTCTTGTTTGTATGTAAGTCAAATGAGATAAGATAGTGAAACCTTTCTTTGTTACGTTCAGTTACAATAAATACTCCTACTATTATTAAACAATGAGAGGTGCCATAGGTTTTACCCTTGCATGAAACTGTAACATCCTAATTCAAAATCACATCCGCAATATAAATTCATTCACTCGACTTCCACATATCCAACTTCCGTCGCTTGACAGATGCTGGCACCTGGCGGCCTCCTCCAAAACTAAGCATCGCATGACATACAAGCGCAAAGTACAACGGCAGGCCAGCCTAGCTGCTTTAATACCCGTTGCCAGTCTATCTAAAATAACTCACGATGTTCTACATTCAATCATAAGCTCCGTCAGACATATTTTTCGTTCTAAAAATTACTTCTCAGTTCTAAACGACATGTTAAGTTACAGTTTTGTGCGCTTTAGTTTTTTTTTTAAATGTTAAGTAAATTATTATTTTTCACGGCACAAGCTCACGTGAACTGCGACAGGATTTTCCAGCTAATACGCTGGTAGGAGATTCTCAGCAATTCTTGCCTCAGATTGCATAGACCAGCTAAGCATCTAAACATGTTTCGTCCTGTTGGCAAAACACGTTTTTCTTAATACACCTTCAAAGTTTCAAGTGCACAAAAGTGATGTTAAAAAAAAAAAAAACTGACTTTATAGAACTTTAATTAAACTCATATTGTACATGTGCCTAAATAGCTTCAGCGAATATTTTTTTTTTAAGCTATCTTTTAGATGTAGACTTGTGTAGTTATTTATAAAATATATAAAAAATTATTGGGTGGAGCCTGCATGCAAACTTTCGGTCCTAACAACCTCCAAGAGGTTATTTTCTAAATTAATATAATTGACGTCAATTAATAAAATTTAATATTCAAAATTTTCATTTCTTTTTTTTTTTTAAATAAACTTCTCATTTTATAATAAATTCTTTGTCTAATATATATATATTTATTGGCCAATATAGCATTTAAGAAATTTATTAAATAAGTAATATTATGTAACTGTTTTGAAAAACTATCATCTCATAAAGTCAAAGGGGGGAAATAAATATCAGTATCTTTTCATCTTTTTTTATTCTAATTGTACATTAAGGGCGTATAATCTTTTTTTTGGATTAATTATAATCCTGTTAATTGTTAAGCTGTGCTCATTGTCTTTTGTTAAATTTTGTAACTATAAAATATATAAACTAAAAAGGGGGGATAAATTTTCAGAATCTATTGACTAATTTTTTTATTTAAATTATAATATGTTACATTAAGGGCGTATAACTTTTTTTTAATTATAATATTGTTAATCATAAGCTTTTATTGATGATTTGTCTCAGGATGTCTTTCTCAGTTGTAAATGATAAAATCTGAAACGTCGAAATTTCTTTTGTTTCAATAAACTTGAGCCTTGTTAATTACTAAATTTGTCTTTGTCTTTTTTTTATTTTTCTATTTTCTAAACATTGTTACCATTTTGGTTCCGCCTTTCTTAAATTTAAGTCCCCTGGTAACAAAACTAACGTTTAATTTAGGTTATCCAAAAGTCTACAAACAATTACCAATTTATGGATGTCATATTTTACCTTTGTGATTTTACCTTTACATGTTTAAACAGGTGATAGTAAATGTTTGTTGTTATTCAAATTTCAAGGTTAGATATACTTTACAAATGTCATCCAATACGTCAACCTAGTATTCTGCCAGTTAATTCTAAAGATGAATTCCATTTATTTTGGGTCTGGTTTAATAATTTAGTAATTTAGTTATTTTAGTATTTTAGTTATTTAGAATTTAGTTATTTAGTAAATTCTTACATGTTTGAAAGGTTTTACTTCAATTAATTAGAAAGATGAATTCCATTTATTAATGGTCTGGTTTAATAATTAGTTATTTAGTTTATTACTAGCTTACATTAAATAAATACTTGTGTCGGGATGTTATGGCAGTTTACTATACGCACAATTTTTCCCTGTTAATTACCTACCCCTTAGGTACAGCGGTATTAAATATATCATGCATTATGTTTTGAAATGGCAAATACTTTACGGAATAAACTAACAAGTTCTTCATCGATCTATAATATGAAATGTTGTCCCTTCTGCTTGGCTACAATTGTTCCAAATCTGGAAATAAATCCAAAACGTAAAAGGGACAGTTTCATTGATTCAATGACAGCTCAAATAACAAAAAAATTAATAAAACGATAAATGTATAAAATCATAATTCAGAATAAATCAAAGTAATAAGCCATGCATATAAATAAGCGTTACAGACAGGTAAGGTTCTAAACAATGGGTTGATCCTAACCCCTCTTAACAAAGCATCATGTCTAGACAAGATCAACCCGGCTGTTACCAAAAAGCCACGAATTTTTCGGTCCATCTGAAATTACCAAATAGCCACGATCATTAGTGAGGATTAAGAAGGGTCATCTCGCAAATTATCGTAGTTTTTGGATATTTCGAAGTACGTAAAAGTCGAAAATAGGGTAATTTTTTTTTTTTAATGTCTGGGACTGGCGAACCTTTAGTACGAAGTATGCTTGTAGTGCCTGTAGTATGCTTGTATCATAAAAAATAAACTTTTATTTTACAAACTACTAAGTGTAGTAGTAAATGGTTTATGTCATAGGTAATTATCAATTCCCTTTTTCCCAGAGGTGGTGCCGGCTACCTGGCTGAGCCGTCGTGGCTTTCCGGACATTTCAGCGCTGGCAAACGAACCCTTCTTAATCCCCTCTAATGATCGTGGCTATTCGGTAGGGTCAGAGCGGCCCAAAAATTCGTGGCTTTTTGGTAGTTCCCGATCAACCCTGTATCAACTGGTAGTTGTTTATAGGGAATACCATGTTATTTTAACAAAATATAAAAATGTTAAAATATCTTACACTCATTATGTCTAGCAGGTCTAATGACCAAAGAATATGCAAAAATGAATTTAATAATATATATATACTTCAATGATACAATTAAATAAGTGTTCTACTGTTTCAACACTCTAAGTTTACAGAACACTGACATCCTATCTAGTCACTTTATTTGACATATTGTCACGAAACCAGTTATTAACGAAATTTTACAATTAATAGAAAACTGTGATTTACATGAAATACTTGAAGAAACTGATGGGTGCGATAGGGCGATTGGGGGGGGGTATAAGTCAATCACTATACGACACTAATCGTTTGCCAAATCATTAAAAAAAGTTGCAGATGTACGATGCAAGATAAATATATTTCAAACAGCCACAAAGTATATTTCCATATATTATAATCTATAGATTTCTTTTTAAGGAACATTTGAAACTCGCGTCTATAGATTGATAACACGAAGTGTCGACAGGAATAAATGGTAAACAAACATTATATATATATATATACTGAGCAACATACATGTTAATTTGTTTCCCGTGAAGGCAAATTATGTTGAAGAAATGACATGTTGTAGAATCATAATTAGATTTAGTAGCAGGGAGAAATTATCAAACTATTCTTGTAGTAGAATTTGTCTAGTTTGGAATTTTGTGACAAACTGTTTGGACGATGTAACAGAACACAAATTATAAACATATGCTTAGAGTAGACGAATCTAAAGTTTGGTGGTTGTAATGGAAGTGTACTAAAGCAAACTATATGTTTTAGTAATATTCCTGACAGAATGTCCCTAGTGGAAACTTAGGAAATCCAATTTAACTTTTGGTGGTTCTATTAATTAGGGGATGGATGGAGGAAGGGAAACAGTGTTTGGATTCCTTCAAAGTTGACGAATTATAGAATCTTGCCAGATATCAGATTTTTTAATTTTTTTTTTTTAATTACTGTAACTACAACAAAGTTTGCTAAAGAAGAAATGAATATATGATAACAATTTTAATACACAAATTTGGAGAGTTAATTGTATAATACGGTATCCATTGAGAGAACTGATATCGCCTAAACACAAATCTCAATTTAAAAGTTTTCAAAATAATTGAAAACTAAATAATTTAAAACAAGAGTGCACTTCACAATCAAAATAAAAACTAGCTTGTTGCAAATCAGTAAAGCAGTGTGCTGGCATTTTTGTAGATGTGATGAAGGCATTCGACACTGCAGACCACACTATCTTACCGATTAGACTCCAAGAGGCTGGAGCAGGGGGACGTTCTACTTTTAGGGTCCTTCTAATTTCTAAGCGGCATGAACCAGCGGACTAGAGTGGACAGAGTGACAAGCGATCAAGGATCAGTAGAACATGGAATCAATTTATGACTACCAAACAATTTGTTAAAAATAAAAGGACCAACTGAAAAAATCAAAATTGAAGGCTGAAAGAGTGGATTATATAATAAGCTATGTAGTTAACAAAGCACCTCATTTCCGCGAAAACCGGAAATGTCGTCTTAAAAGTTTCATACAAATTTATAATAATCAGATGTAATTAGTTTAAAAGTAAAGAACACACCTATGAAATGGACAGATATCCAGCATGTTTTATCCCAGACAATATTCAAGTCTAGCACGAATTTGATAATCGGATTTACTCAAGTTAAAAATAAAATTCAGAACAGTGATTAATATGCAATACTGGTTTACACGCAATTATATGTGGTATTCAATAGTTGCAAAATGAGTATTGGTAGATTTATAATGGAAATAAAATCATTAATGATTGGGTTTTTAAAACATTATTTCAACCGAAAACAATGTATCATGAATTAAAAAAAACTATATATATATATATATATATCGTTTGTAAACACTCTCACTCAAGCTTTTGCACGAAGCAGGTAAAATAACTCAATTTAAGGATTATTGAAAGAATGCAGACATATAATTGTATCAACTCTGAATACAAATATTACCACACAAAATGGTTACAAAGCGTCAATCATTGAAACATTATACAACAAACAGGAAACGAAAAACAAAATCAAAAATCTGAATGTACTAAAAAATAGACAAATTCTTGGTGTTCAATTACTTTAAGCCATTTGACACACATATTATGAAATTTACTCCAAAAGCAACATTATAAAATTACCTACAGAACAACCAATAATCTAAAGAGTCTCATAAACCCCCCAAAAAGATCCTCATTGAAGTATTTTAAGGAACAGGAATATATGAACTATAATGTATTAACTGTCCAAGGAAATATATAGGACAAACAGGAAGATGCTTTAAAAGAAGATTTAAAGAACTCATCCGCCAAACAAATTGTACATTTAACCAAATCCGAATCTAAACTTACCGAACACCTTATTGAAGCCGACCGTGGATAGTCTTGCATGAAAGACACACTTAGAATATTATACCGTTGTAAAAAGGGCCGATTTATGAATTCTCTTGAGCAATTTGAAATATACAGGCATTATAAAATCGAAAATAATATTTTACTAAATGAGAAACTTAACTTTGATTCCAACACAGTGTTCGATACGTTGTTAGAGAGAAGCAACCCTCTCCACCATCGTCAGTACGTACCGGAATATTGGGCCCCCCAACTAGTCGATGGTATTTGATTTGACTCTGTTTTTACCACGTTTTTATTAGTTCGGTTTCCGTCATATCTGTCAGTCTGTCCGGGTGGAATTCTGAAATCGAGTTTAAACTAACTTCCCGATAAGCTAGAGACCTGAAATTTTGAACATAGGTCAGAATCGGATGACAATACAATATTCAGTTGGTTTGTTGTCTCTACATTTGTTTAAACAATAGTTATTTAAACAAATAAAAATTGGCCAATGAGATGTTTTTCGTATACTGAGTCTCATCAATATAATATACAAAACCGATTGAAATCTTTCACCCGGATATAAGACTAAATAATAAATTTAAAAAAAATTTTTTAACCTACCACCTTTTTAAAACGGACTAAAAAGTATAAAATAATGTTTCATGACCCTTCTACAATTTTGAGGGAGGATTGTTAGTGGTTATGGATATATTTGGAATACTTGGAGCGGAAAACGTGGGGCGCAGCCAGTAAATAATACAAATAGACAATCCGGATGAATTCACAGCTAATTTCAATGAGATTCACTGTAATTTAATTTATTTACTCCTCCTTAATCATCATAGATTGCTTGCGCCCCACGTTTTTCTCTCCAAGTGTTCCAAATACATATATCCATAGCCACTAACAATCCTCCCTCAAAATTGTAGAAGGGTCATGAAATACTATTTTATACTTTTTAGACCGTTTTAAAAACGTGGTATGTTAAAAAAATTTGTTTATTTGATTTATTTTAAATAATGTTTCGTGTGCAGTTTTTATTTTTATTTTTAGATTTAAAAATTTATTATTATTGTTGTTTTATTTTACTGTGATAAAGTGTTTTTGGTAACAATCGACAAAAAATTATCCGGCTACAAAGCTTGAAAATGGGTGAATAGCCAAAACGGCAGTCGTAATACGGCAATGAAAATAGAATATTGTAAGTCTCTAAGACTCAACATTTATTATTAAATTATTACATTTTTTAAACAAATAAAACAAAATATAATAAATAAAATAGATAAAACAATACGTTGATGATGGTTTATCCATCATCTTCCGTTGATCAAAAAAAATTATCGTCAAGTAAATTATCTTTTTTTTATTCATTTTGTATAACTGCCTATCTATATATCACAATTGGTATTTTTAGTAACGGTTGTTATTAAATCAACAATAACGTATCGAGTATCAGTTATATTTTACAATAAGCAATTACGTAATCTACCGATATTGAGTCATTAAAACAAGCAAATATTTTAAAACATCATTATAAAGTCTCACATGAGAGACTAATAATCTATATTTATTTATTCTATTTTTATTTCGTTAAGGCAGTGTAAATATTTGTGTAACATATATTGTAATTACAAATGGGAAGTGCACAACTTCATAAAATTTTATTCACAAATCCATGGTTTAATTGGTATGGTTCATAAACCTTCACGTAGGGGAGGTTTGAAATTTAAGTAAAGGGATATTTATTAATAAAATACTAAACATTTAAACAAGAAGAATTTGTACACTTCTAACCATAAAGATGTACAGTTTGCTATAACTATATGAATTTTGTAAATGTTTTAATTTTTACATTATTTAAATTAAAATTAAAATATGTTGACGCTGTTTTTATGAAAGTTGCTTCTCTCTACTTGTTCCCCTTGTTCTATATATTATTTATAATTATCAAAACAATATCATAGTCAGACACAAAATAAAACGATTAGGCAATGTTTTTTGGTGTGTGGTAAACTAATATTTTTTAAGGCCACATTATGTAATTTCTTAACCAACATGTATAAGATCGAATTATAAAGAGAACAAAATTGGATTATAACATAACAAAAAAAAACAAATAAATCATAAACTTTTTAAAAACAATAATTAAATCGTACAAATTTATTAATTTTATCTCATCACATTTACAAATGGGCTCAAGTTTAAAATTTGAATATTTTACACAACAATAATTGATTTTTTTAAACTATTTGGAACTTAAAGTATTTTATTCGATAATGAAAACAGACACCCATTGAGAAAGAAACATCTTAATTTTTTTTTTAATCTTTGAATATTTTTTTTATTATGACAATCATATCACTATATATTTCCCCCTGTGGTAAATCTTGTGAATTGCAAAATTACGTCATATTAAACTGCGAAATGAAAAGAGAATATTGTAATATAATATTTCCCCCAATAATGTCTTCCCTTTTCATTGCTTCATCTTGAATATGTTACCTATGCTGTTTTCATTGTGTGTATGTAAATATCAATAAAAGAAAACACATAAATATTCCAATAACCGGAACTGGAAACAGACGGATTGCTCCCCAAAGAGACATTGCAACAAAGAATGGTTCAAGGTATATGGAAATTAGAATTTTTTATATCCATTGAACTGTAGAGAAATATGGTAATAGGAAAGAGTTTTTTCAAGATTTATCAAGTGACAAGAGTTGGTATCTATTTACAAATTCAATTGTTTTATACTTAAAAATACATGTAAATTTTTATATAATTATCGTACCGAATAAATGAATTATAAATTATAATGAATTTTATAAATTATTGTACTACTCCAAATGATGAATAAATTATTTTTAAATTTCATTTTAAAGAGTATTCATTAAAATACGTTTTGCGTGAACGTAACAAACAGAGGCTGTTTACTTAATCCTTCAAAAGTAGTCTAGTATTGATAATACACAATTTAGGTGATTTTTGTGGAATGTTGAATGATAAATGTTTACACAAATATTGGTAATTATATTTCATCTGTTACAAGTCTTCAAAAACATAATGTAAGATGATTATTCTATGAATGAACTATTCATATGTCTAGTTGGTAGTATATAACTGGGGGATTTAAGTTTTATTTTTCTGTTTTAGACGTTATTCTAAATTTTAACTAGAGTTTTTAATAAAAGGACACTATAATTTGACATTAAATTTAAAATTTAAATATTAAAAAAAAATTATTATAAACATTCATAATAATTAGACTTTTAGATTTTTTTCTTTAAAATTGTGTTACCAATTTAACGCAATCTATACGAATTTTCTACAGTTATTTAATTACAATTTTGATGAAGAATTAAATAATATATACATCGCCATTCATTATTGAAAACTAATTATATGAATTCATTATTGTCTCCACTTACTAAAACAGTAAGTTTACCCCAAAATGTATTTTATTTACTACAAGCTGTTTATTAGACACCTGAACGAACTATCGTTTGTGGTGTTAACAAAAATTTAGGGGATCAACGGAAGTCAAAGATCTAGGAGTCAACTAAAAGATTTTAATAAGAAGCGGTTCGTGTGTCCTTGGGGACAGTAGCTCTGACTTAGTGGTGAACGATGTAATGGTAGACCTACAGCTTTCATGAACTAGATCTACTAGGGTAGTAGTCTTTACGAAGAACACAAAAATCCACAAATTTAAATTTTCAAGGGTATGCTTCAGAATAAGTTAAATGGAAGACGATAGTAATTTTTTTCCCCCACAATAATTTCAATATCGACCATCGAAATATCGTACCAAGTCATTCTTTTGGTAATGTTTGGACTTTACTTCTAGATAAGTAATATAATCATAAAGGCGACTGAACGCAATGAGAAGCTGACGTAAAGTGAGGACACACATGAATCCATCCTGACATTTAGAACAATTAGTTCTAATTATTTTTTTTGGGTGTGGAGTTGGTGCATATTTTTTAGACTAATTATGGCTTAAATATAGTGATTATGTTTTGTTTTTTAAATTAATGAAAATTCATTCTGAATAGTAGCCTAATTTATAAGCAGTTAAGTTTAAACAAAATTTGAATAGTGAGTAATGTTGATACGTAACCACAAATGATGGATTTATTTGTATTTTAGAGAAAAACTATTCTCTATTATTTAATAATTAATGATCATATAAAAATATACAGCTAACTTCACCATGAAAAACTTGTCTGATTCATAACCAAACATTTTTTTAAATCTTCTACTTGTTCAAATGTGGGATTAATTTACCTTTACGACGAAGCAAGGTGGTATCATCTCCCATTTGTTTTAATTCTTTAGGAGTACATAAATTCAACCGCTGATGATAATATGTTGATAATTTGTAGTTCTATTGGTCTTTTTTCATATAGAAAAATTAAGATATTCTAATTATTATAATACTCATTCTTGTATAACATTTCTGTACCAACTTGTTTGGATGGTCTGAAGCAACACAACCTTGGCTGTCTTTTTCATGTTACCAAATTTGATTTTAGGCTTTTCAGATCCTAATTATCTGACTTGGAATTATTCTAAAACATTTTCCTAATATTTTATTTGATACGTATTGGGCACGGATCCAGTCCTTCTCATACTCAATTCTTTTAGGATAATTAACCTTAAAATACCTATTCCATGATAATTGACGCATATTTAGGTATGAAAAGCATACATTTTACAAGTATGAAAATTTATGTTTAAAATAGCAACATGTATTTTAAACAATATAATGCATAATATTTTGTTTAGAGATAGAATTAAAGACTCAATTGTTTTAACCCTGTTTAATTGCACAAGACAAGATTTGCGTGTAGCAATTTTATTTAAATATGACTTTACGAGTAAATGTGATTATAGCGAATAGAATGATTGTCTTGCAATATTGGAAGAAACCGGAGTAATGGTACACGATATATGATTCACCATATGGTACAAGTTGCAATTTATTCAAATGAATTAAGCCAAATTATAATTAAAATAAATATCGTCAATTAGTAGGTGCAGGTATTTTGGAGGAGGTAATTTTGCATGATATGCATTTTATAAAAACATTGTATGTGAATAAATTTTTAATTTAAAACTCAGATACACCAATATATTTTCATACACATATATCTATGCAATATCTCTCTATTTCAACCACCATTCAACACACGCATTGATAAATTGGTAACAAGAAGTGTAAACAGAAATAAATGAGGCACAAACATTACACATCACTCATACATATGTAGACATACTGAAAAACATGGAACAATTCAACCAATAATATTTTTCACGAATATATTTTGATTGGAATATACATTTTGTTCCCTGTGAAGGCAAAATAGTTGAAAGCATAACATGTTGAGGAAGATATTCAGCAGGCGAAATTTTTTTCAAACTATTCTTGTAACGAAATTTGAATAATTTGTAATTTTGTTATACATTATTTCAATCAATAATAGAAAACAATCTATTAACATAAGATAGGTACATAATAATATAAAATTATATAATTTTAAAGGGTGTATTTTAAAACAAACTAGATATTTTAATAATATTCCTGTTGAAATATCACAGGTGAAAACTAAGAATTTGTTATTTAATTTCTCTCGCCTGTGGTTATTATCCTAAGGAGAGTGAAACTGGGCTCCTTTCTACGATGACTACTTACGATCACTTTCCAGATTTTTGGCTTAGTTCTGTAAACAGCAAAAGAATTTGTGAAAAAAAAAGAAGAAAATTATGATCAAAAACATAAATATAGATGTTTAAATTTCATAACAATTAATAAGATAATTGAATTATTTTTAGAGTAAACACCGCTTTTCTTAAATGAAAAGAAAAACTACTTGAGGTGTAACTCCTTAAAACTCACAACTTTCAAGAATAACTCTTAGCATACTGGATCAAAAGCTAAATATAAATTAACTAAAATAACTTTATGAAACACCTGAAGAACGTATGCTTTTTACGAAATAATGTATTTTTGTATATACAAAAACAATACTATAAAATAGGGCGAAATAGCCTCATGAGAGTGTTGACAGATTTGTAATGGAAATATTTTGTCTACATTATTATATCAACTGAAAACAATAAAACATGAAGTATACAAAATAGAAATATATTTGTTTTTAATTAACTCTATATAATTTGTTGTTGTTTCAATAAAAAATTATCAAATTAAAATAGTAATGGTTAGAACGTGAAGTAAACAGAGCTCAATGATTCACAAATGTTATAACATGTACATACGTCTCCACCCGATGAATATCATTCACTTTACCTAACTGTTATTGAAACAACCCACAGGTGGTTTGAAGGTAAAATTGTAAATCAAAATATTCCTCGTAGGCCTAAAATGTATCATTCAATCACCAAATAATATAAAACAACAAATATTCATAAGAAATTGTCTACTTTAAACTGTACTTTTGTTCAATAACTTAAACAATTTCTTCTGTTGTTAAAAATAAATTTTCTGTCACGCAAATTACTTTATTTTAATTTATTTATAAAAAGTTCTATTTATATATCCATTATTTTATGTATGCATTGTAGGGGTGTATTATGTTTGTACTGTATTAGTTAATGATACATTTTTTAAATTGTTGAATTTTGAGGTTGTATATGAGTACAAAAAATGACACAAACTCATCAATAGTAAAGTATTTTTATCGGCAAATGTAACTAACAGACAAGTGATCGATTTAGGATAAAACAAATTTTTATTACTATTTCATCTTAATACTTACTTGATTGAAGTATATTGTGTGTATCTATTGAGGTAGGTCTGTAAACGCGTACTAAGAAACGGTTTAGAAAATTTTCCACTCCAAAGGTGTTTTTAACACCTAAATCGTTCTCTGGATCCAAGAAGCCTAGAGATATGAATTTTTTAACATGGTTTCGGGTAGGTCTGTAGACGCGTACAAACGAAGGATTTTGAAAATGTTCCACTGAAAGTGTGTTTTTTACCCCTGACCCTTATCTAAGGATCCAAGAAGCCTAGAGCTATGCACATTTTAACATGGGTAGGTCTGTAGACGCGTACTAAGAAAGGTTTTGAAAAATGTTCCCCTACAAGGGTGTTTTTTACTCCTAAAACAATAGCATATCTTTGTTGTTTGTGGGTCTATTTTGATCAAAATTGGTGTGTTGCTGACTTTGGGCATAATTTATCTTCGTAGCACCACCATTAGGGTTGTGCTAAAAAAAAAGAAGTTTCTTTTTAAAAGTATCTCAACTCTCTCAGATGAAACTGGGCCATCAGCTATTTTGTTTATAAAAGAAATAAATTATAAAAAGGTGTACATTAAATAAATTGCACCATAAAGATTTACCGTTTACTAAACAACTCACGTTTCATATTTTTGAACGTTTTTTTTCCTGCTCATATCTACTCTCTTCTGCGACCATAGTTTTGCAACTGCTGTTTATATGTTACTAGATCTTTCTTCATATTTATATTAGGCATAAAATAACGTGAACACATAAGCATAAAATAAAAGTAAGGCATTGGACAAGTAGTGTTATAAATTCTTATTTTGCTGGCTGCAAGTACTTTCTCAGTCGAGCAATATAATTGTTGGAAGGAACTTAATTTCCTAAAATTTAAATATTTATAATGTATACCGTATAATGAAATTGAAAACTTCCAAATATTAAAAATTGTTGAGTAATACGCAAATGTATAACATTTATCTTATAACATTAACTGACCTGCTATGAGTTCAAATTGGGTATCACATACAACAATACTAAATTCAGTTACTATAAATCTTTTGAACACTGTATATTTGCTAAGAGAATGAATACAGACATGAAATTACTTTATTTTCAGTACTTATGTTGCACAATTTTTCTTATTTTTCATGAGAAAAAAAGCATACAATATATATTTATATTAGTTTCTTTACAAAATCTTTTAAATTACAAAATTACGATTTCATAAACTAGGAAATAATATTCAAAGAGAAAGATTTCAGTCATTTTGTGTTCCAATTAATTTCTCCGTTTTTCATTCTTCATCCTATTATCTAAAATATGTGGTTTCCATTATGTGTATGTTAACATGAAGAAAGGAAAAAACATAAATATTTCAATAACAGGAACAGGAAACAGATGTATTGCTCTCCAGGGATGCATTGCATCGAGATAGAGGTAAAGTTAAATTGAAATTTAGAAGAGTTTATCTCAGCTGAACTACTGAGAAGTATGGTAATATGGCAGGGTTTATTAGCGTTAAATGTGTATGTAATTCATAAAATACTGAATTTGAGTTAACGTAAAAATAAATAATAATAATTATAAATAATTATTAAACAGTAATTTTTCTTCTTTTACTTTATAAAATACACCCAAAATTTTGATTTTAAGTCATGTATTTGATATGTTAACAAACTTAACATAGATTATATCATGCACTTCTAATTGGGGGTACTTAATTTGAAGTTTTCTCCATATGCTTGGGTAATGTTATTTATGTTGAAGAAATAATTCAAAATTTTAGACGTAGTTGTAAGAAATTATAATGAAATTTGTCTAAAAGAAACACTAAAAAATTAAAAAGTAATTTTTCCATTATGAATATACTGTAAAATGATTTGCACTAATAAATATACGAAACAATAATTACAATTGTATTTTAAATTTCGATGTAGTTCTAGTAATAATTATTAATTACAATATGAAAGAATTTTTTGTATGCAGGCTATGCAATATTTGTTCCCCTTTGAACATGCCGATAACTCTACATGCTCTATAGTGTAGCAGATATTCCAATAATATAAATGAAACAATCAAGATGTGAAAACATTAAAATAAGTTTAATTAAAAACTTTAAAAATTCTAATAATCCTAACATGGAATTATACTAAATTACCAATAGAAGGGAAACACGCATCAAAAAGTGTACTTTGATGCATATTGTATTGAAAAAAGTGTTTACTAGGGAAATACCTTCATTTTATTTTTTTGTGGTAACATTTTCCACTAAAAGTTCTGCTATATATTATAATGGTACATAATATTGTTAAATTTGTATTTTCTACATTGAAATTTGGTTTTTAAAGTAATAATTAAAGTATGACATTGTCTAAGGATAAATATAGTATTTAGGAGAAGTATTAGTTTCAGGTAACAGGATATAATTAATAACTTATTTTGGTGATGATTTAGTATAAAGGATACAAGGAAGAACATTGTGTGAAATGACTTTCCTTTGTCTGATTGCACTAAGGAATAAATACGAGCAGTGATACGTTTCCTCAATTCAGAAGGTGTGAAACCAGCAGATATTATTCGTCGAATGAAGCAGAAAAATGGAGAGAGTTGTTTAAGTGGAAGCAAGATATAATAAGAATATAAGATGCTATTGTTTATGTCTTTAAATTAAAATAATGACGTAATTACACTTTAGCAGTGGTTTTATACAGTAATTAAATCACACATCTTATGCAAACTGTTAAATATATTTAGCGCCATATGATACCATTATTGCGACCTAATTAAATGAATCACTAGTGTCTTTACTTCCTGATAACATGCATTGTACACTATATTTGTTCTATATTGTAGCAGATGTTAAGTAATTGTGATAATGGGCAATAAATAATTAGAAATTGAACACATGAAAATTGCTTGAACATTGTAATTAAAAAAATATTTTTTTTAAAAACCACTTACTATTCATAACAATGAGATATTAGAAGCAAGTCTAACAAATTATATTAAACTACAATACCTTATTTGTATAGCTAGTAGTGTGACTTCGGCCGACTTAACTTTGTGACACTCCAAATAACGTTTTTGAAATTCAAAGTTGGTAATTTTGGGACTTCTAACAAGCCCCTTTGTACTCTCACATAGATTTTCAGCCATTTATCGTTCATATATATTACGACATTTTACAATATATATATATATATATATATATATATATATATATATATATTGTACACTATTCTTTGCTCCGTAATTTAAAAAAAAATTATTTTAAATATTTTTATAGTTGTATAACTCACTGAAACTAATAAAACACTGCAAACGACGTGTTACAACGCCGTAAAAGACCTTCCACTTTAAAGACAATATTGAAGCGGTTAAACAAATGATTCTCGACAATCGAAGAATTAAATTTGATGTAATTGCAAGTGAGTGAAATATAAGTCATGGCTAAGCAAATTCAATCATCCACGATTCTTTAAACTTTCGAAATGTCTGTGCTCGCTGGGTTCCACGTCAATAGACCAGCATCCACAAGACAATTGTTTGAAAATTTCCCAGAATCATTTGGGACGTTATGAAGAAGGAGGAGACTCATTTCTTAAGCGAATAATAACCGTTGATTACATGGATCTATCATTTTGAACCAGAGAGTAAGCAATAAGTTTGGTGTAAAAACATCTTTCATCTCCCACAGCAAAAGAGTTCAAAACTCAGATGTCTTCAGGAAAGGTTATGATGTCGATATTCTGGGATATGAAAGGTCCAATTTTGGTTGACTTCAAACCTAAAAGTCAAACAATAAATAGTGACAGCTACTGTGAGCTACTGCGTTTATTGAAGCCAAAATTCAAATCCGAAAGAAGTGGTAAACTTAAAAAAGGCGTGATTTTCCTTCAGTGTACGCTCGACCCCAAACGGCCAAAAACACAATCTTATGCCTTCAAAAACTTGATTTTGAGCTGTTGGACTAGCCTCCGTAGTCCAGACCTTGCTCTAAGCGATTTTAATTTTTTTGGCCCATTAAAAAAAAAAGTTGCGTGGGAATCATTATAAATCTGATGAAGAAACCATTGAAGAGGTGCAAAATTTTCTGAACACGAGATTAAAAACCTTCTTCCAGGAAGGAATTCAAATGCTCGTTAAAAGCTGGACTAAGTGCAAAGAAGTAGTAAGGGGTTATGTTGAAAAGTAATGCTACTATTATTTATTTAAGTACAATAAATATATATATATATTTCAATTTCACTTTACTTATTCACTTACTCTGATATCTTACTTCGTTTCAATTTTAAAAATTTGATTATTTACATTTTTTTATTTCGTAATTTATTACAATTTTTTTAATGGAAAAAACAACCAGATATGGCTGTGTCATATGCTTGCAGACACTGTTCTGAAAAGAACAAATTAATAACAAATAAATGAAATATTCAAACTCGTCCTTATTCTGTCTCCACTAGTTACCAAACAATCAATAATGTTAATATTTTATTTAAAGAAAAAAACCTGCAAGGATAATAGTAATGAGTCGGATTTATTATACGTAACTTACATTTAGTTTTGCGCAAGTGATAATTTTGAGAAACATTTCTTTCTTTTACAGTTTACATTTGGTGAGGAATTGTGTAACAAGTCACGTCCACGTCTTTTACTCCTTAGAAACTCTACTTTAAAATCTTGCTTTAATGGATATTATTCATTCATCTTCACGTAGGCAAGGCTTTAAATCAATTTAGGAAATGGTCATGAATATATTACTTAACGTCAAATACGTGAAAACTTTTAACTAAAAGTATTACCCTAGTTTTCATAACAATAAATTTAATAATGCATTACATATAACCTTGATTTAAGTACAATATAACTCGACTAATATAAGAAATAGAAAAAAAGTAAAATAATTACACTTTTGAAAAAGCTTCGAAATTATCAATACATCATAACTTCCCTGCTCAAGTTTTTATGTACGGAAATCGTATATTATTACTGAAACCGTGCCCACTATTGCTTTACATTCTTCTGTCGAGTTCTTGCTTAGGCTACTCTAAACATACCATCTCACATCCTCTATCTAATGATTGGTGCTCCAAATATGTTGTTGTGTAATCTAAACCCACCAAAACTCTGTAATGGCAACAAACTTCAGATAAAGACTCTGCACAAATATGACCCATAAGCCTCGAGTTTCAGAGACTTCATTTCCAATACTCAGAATTACTCTAACCCAATCTGTCTAACACTTTTAGTTCAAACGTCTACAGTCTCGAGGTTAAGGAGTGTTACTAAATGAACAACAACGAGCCACAGAGGGTGAGATTCAAAGTGGCTGTTGTGGATCTAAGGAGTGCTGTTTCTCCCATGCCTACAGATCTGCGCGTGGTGTCCTCCATAGTCAATTTACCTGACAAAATATTCATCCGCAAATGAAAGAGCAAAACGAGGAATGTTGTTTTCAGGAAGGTCTTGAGTACTTACCCTGAGGGATAATTTGTAATGTTTAACGTTGAAAAGTTGAAACGTTTAGTGTATAACTTTGAAGACAATGCAATTAATTACCCGCATTATACATTACAGTTTCAAATTAATATATCGTGCAGGTTTAGTGTATAACTTTGTAGACAATACAATCACCCACATTATACATTAGAGTTTCAAATTAATATATAGTGCAGGTTTAGTGTATAACTTTGTAGACAATACAATCACCCACATTATACATTAGAGTTTCAAATTAATATATAGTGCAGGTTTAGTGTATAACTTTGTAGACAATACAATCACCCACATTATACATTAGAGTTTCAAATTAATATATAGTGCAGGTTTAGTGTATAACTTTGTAGACAATACAATCACCCACATTATACATTAGAGTTTCAAATTAATATATCGTGCAGGTTTAGTGTATAACTTTGTAGACAATACAATCACCCACATTATACATTAGAGTTTCAAATTAATATATCGTGCACGTTTAGTGTATAACTTTGTAGACAATACAATTAATTACCCGCATTATACATTACAGTTACAAATTAATATATCGTGCAGGTTTAGTGTATAACTTTGTAGACAATACAATCACCCACATTATACATTAGAGTTTCAAATTAATATATCGTGCAGGTTTAGTGTATAACTTTGTAGACAATACAATCACCCACATTATACATTAGAGTTTCAAATTAATATATCGTGCAGGTTTAGTGTATAACTTTGTAGACAATACAATCACCCACATTATACATTAGAGTTTCAAATTAATATATAGTGCAGGTTTAGTGTATAACTTTGTAGACAATACAATCACCCACATTATACATTAGAGTTTCAAATTAATATATAGTGCAGGTTTAGTGTATAACTTTGTAGACAATACAATCACCCACATTATACATTAGAGTTTCAAATTAATATATCGTGCAGGTTTAGTGTATAACTTTGTAGACAATACAATCACCCACATTATACATTAGAGTTTCAAATTAATATATCGTGCACGTTTAGTGTATAACTTTGTAGACAATACAATTAATTACCCGCATTATACATTACAGTTACAAATTAATATATCGTGCAGGTTTAGTGTATAACTTTGTAGACAATACAATCACCCACATTATACATTAGAGTTTCAAATTAATATATCGTGCAGGTTTAGTGTATAACTTTGTAGACAATACAATCACCCACATTATACATTAGAGTTTCAAATTAATATATCGTGCAGGTTTAGTGTATAACTTTGTAGACAATACAATCACCCACATTATACATTAGAGTTTCAAATTAATATATCGTGCACGTTTAGTGTATAACTTTGTAGACAATACAATCACCCACATTATACATTAGAGTTTCAAATTAATATATAGTGCACGTTTAGTGTATAACTTTGTAGACAATACAATTAATTACCCGCATTATACATTACAGTTTCAAATTAATATATCGTGCAGGTTTAGTGTATAACTTTGTAGACAATACAATCACCCACATTATACATTAGAGTTTCAAATTAATATATCGTGCAGGTTTAGTGTATAACTTTGTAGACAATACAATCACCCACATTATACATTAGAGTTTCAAATTAATATATCGTGCAGGTTTAGTGTATAACTTTGTAGACAATACAATCACCCACATTATACATTAGAGTTTCAAATTAATATATCGTGCACGTTTAGTGTATAACTTTGTAGACAATACAATTAATTACCCGCATTATACATTACAGTTTCAAATTAATATATCGTGCAGGTTTAGTGTATAACTTTGTAGACAATACAATCACCCACATTATACATTAGAGTTTCAAATTAATATATCGTGCACGTTTAGTGTATAACTTTGTAGACAATACAATTAATTACCCGCATTATACATTACAGTTTCAAATTAATATATCGTGCAGGTTTAGTGTATAACTTTGTAGACAATACAATCACCCACATTATACATTAGAGTTTCAAATTAATATATCGTGCAGGTTTAGTGTATAACTTTGTAGACAATACAATCACCCACATTATACATTAGAGTTTCAAATTAATATATCGTGCACGTTTAGTGTATAACTTTGTAGACAATACAATCACCCACATTATACATTACGGTTTCAAATTAATATATCGTGCAGGTTTAGTGTATAACTTTGTAGACAATACAATCACCCACATTATACATTACGGTTTCAAATTAATATATCGTGCAGGTTTAGTGTATAACTTTGTAGACAATACAGTCACCCACATTATACATTAGAGTTTCAAATTAATATATAGTGCAGGTTTAGTGTATAACTTTATAGACAATACAATCACCCACATTATACATTACGGTTTCAAATTAATATATCGTGCACGTTGAGTGTATAACTTTATAGACAATACAATCACCCACATTATACATTACGGTTTCAAATTAATATATCGTGCACGTTTAGTGTATAACTTTGTAGACAATACAATCACCCACATTATACATTACGGTTTCAAATTAATATATCGTATACGTTGAGTGTATAACTTTGTAGACAATACAATCACCCACATTATACATTACGGTTTCAAATTAATATATCGTGCAGGTTTAGTGTATAACTTTGTAGACAATACAATCACCCACATTATACATTACGGTTTCAAATTAATATATCGTGCAGGTTTAGTGTATAACTTTGTAGACAATACAATCACCCACATTATACATTACGGTTTCAAATTAATATATCGTGCAGGTTTAGTGTATAACTTTGTAGACAATACAGTCACCCACATTATAAATTACGGTTTCAAATTAATATATCGTGCAGGTTTAGTGTATAACTTTGTAGACAATACAGTCACCCACATTATACATTACGGTTTCAAATTAATATATCGTGCAGGTTTAGTGTATAACTTTGTATCCATAAGGGATATTTCGGTTTATGATAAATAATTCAATATTTTTTTTCCTATATGCTTGTCGGTAATGCGAGATCTCTTTATACATTTCAGTCTCTTAGAAATATGTCATTCAAGTTAGGACTTTCGTTAATAATTCACATATGGGGGTATTTTTATCCCCTCAGGCACAAAAATTGTTATATTGACCAGTTCTTTTACACGATTTTGAATAAATAATTATTCCTATCCTTTAATTTATTACGTACACTACTGTCATATTTTCTGGTTTTAGTCCTTCAATTTGGCATTTATATTAGACAGATAAAGTAACCTAAACTAGCCTTAGTAATTCATACTACCACTTACTCTATTCTTCATTTTTATTGATCAAAAACTCCACAAATCGTTTAAGACAGGCAAAGTTATGGTATATTTTCAAATAGACTCATAGAAAATTTATGGCAGCAATAGTTAATAAATAGAGTTTATGTTAGGCAAGGATATGTTATATGTTCAAATAAAGTTATAGAAAATAAATGGCAGCAATAATTAACACAAATAGGTTAAGTTAGGCATGATTATGTTATATACAAATAAACTCATGCAAGATTAATGGCAGCAATAATTATTAACACACATAGTTTAAGTTAGACAAGGTTATGTTATACACAAATAAACTCATGCAAGATTAATTTCAGCAATAATTAACACAAAAGTTTAAGTTAGGCAAGGTTAGTTTTGTATATTCAAATAAACTCTTACAAGATAAATTACAGCAATAATTAACACAAAAGTTTAAGTTAGGCAAGGTTATTTTTGTATATTCAAATAAACTCTTACAAGATTAATTTCAGCAATAATTAACACAAAAGTTTAAGTTAGACAAGGTTATTTTTGTATATTCAAATTAACTCTTACAAGATTAATTACAGAAATAATTAACACAAAAAGTTTAAGTTAGTCAAGGTTATTTTTGTATATTCAAATAAACTCTTACAAGATTAATTACAGCAATAATTAACACAAAAAGTTTAAGTTAGTCAAGGTTATTTTTGTATATTCAAATAAACTCTTACAAGATTAATTACAGCAATAATTAACACAAAAGTTTAAGTTAGGCAAGGTTATTTTTGTATATTCAAATAAACTCTTACAAGATTAATTTCAGCAATAATTAACACAAAAGTTTAAGTTAGGCAAGGTTATTTTTGTATATTCAAATTAACTCTTACAAGATTAATTACAGAAATAATTAACACAAAAAGTTTAAGTTAGTCAAGGTTATTTTTGTATATTCAAATAAACTCTTACAAGATTAATTACAGCAATAATTAACACAAAAAGTTTAAGTTAGTCAAGGTTATTTTTGTATATTCAAATAAACTCTTACAAGATTAATTACAGCAATAATTAACACAAAAGTTTAAGTTAGGCAAGGTTAGTTTTGTATATTCAAATAAACTCTTACAAGATTAATTACAGCAATAATTAACACAAAAGTTTAAGTTAGGCAAGGTTATTTTTGTATATTCAAATAAACTCTTACAAGATTAATTTCAGCAATAATTAACACAAAAAGTTTAAGTTAGGCAAGGTTATTTTTGTATATTCAAATTAACTCTTACAAGATTAATTACAGCAATAATTAACACAAAAAGTTTAAGTTAGTCAAGGTTATTTTTGTATATTCAAATAAACTCTTACAAGATTAATTACAGCAATAATTAACACAAAAAGTTTAAGTTAGTCAAGGTTATTTTTGTATATTCAAATAAACTCTTACAAGATTAATTACAGCAATAATTAACACAAAAGTTTAAGTTAGGCAAGGTTATTTTTGTATATTCAAATAAACTCTTACAAGATTAATTACAGCAATAATTAACACAAAAGTTTAAGTTAGGCAAGGTTATTTTTTTGTATTCAAATAAACTCTTACAAGATTAATTTCAGCAATAATTAACACAAAAGTTTAAGTTAGGCAAGGTTATTTTTGTATATTCAAATAAACTCTTACAAGATTAATTACAGCAATAATTAACACAAAAAGTTTAAGTTAGTCAAGGTTATTTTTGTATATTCAAATAAACTCTTACAAGATTAATTACAGCAATAATTAACACAAAAAGTTTAAGTTAGTCAAGGTTATTTTTGTATATTCAAATAAACTCTTACAAGATTAATTACAGCAATAATTAACACAAAAAATTTAAGTTAGTCAAGGTTATTTTTGTATATTCAAATAAACTCTTACAAGATTAATTTCAGCAATAATTAACACAAAAGTTTAAGTTAGGCAAGGTTATTTTTGTATATTCAAATAAACTCTTACAAGATTAATTACAGCAATAATTAACACAAAAAGTTTAAGTTAGTCAAGGTTATTTTTGTATATTCAAATAAACTCTTACAAGATTAATTTCAGCAATAATTAACACAAAAGTTTAAGTTAGGCAAGGTTATTTTTGTATATTCAAATAAACTCTTACAAGATTAATTACAGCAATAATTAACACAAAAAGTTTAAGTTAGTCAAGGTTATTTTTGTATATTCAAATAAACTCTTACAAGATTAATTACAGCAATAATTAACACAAAAGTTTAAGTTAGGCAAGGTTATTTTTGTGTATTCAAATAAACTCTTACAAGATTAATTTCAGCAATAAGTAACACAAAAGTTTAAGTTAGGCAAGGTTATTTTTGTATATTCAAATAAACTCTTACAAGATTAATTACAGCAATAATTAACACAAAAAGTTTAAGTTAGTCAAGGTTATTTTTGTATATTCAAATAAACTCTTACAAGATTAATTACAGCAATAATTAACACAAAAAGTTTAAGTTAGTCAAGGTTATTTTTGTATATTCAAATAAACTCTTACAAGATTAATTACAGCAATAATTAACACAAAAAATTTAAGTTAGTCAAGGTTATTTTTGTATATTCAAATAAACTCTTACAAGATTAATTTCAGCAATAATTAACACAAAAGTTTAAGTTAGGCAAGGTTATTTTTGTATATTCAAATAAACTCTTACAAGATTAATTACAGCAATAATTAACACAAAAAGTTTAAGTTAGTCAAGGTTATTTTTGTATATTCAAATAAACTCTTACAAGATTAATTTCAGCAATAATTAACACAAAAGTTTAAGTTAGGCAAGGTTAGTTTTGTATATTCAAATAAACTCTTACAAGATTAATTACAGCAATAATTAACACAAAAGTTTAAGTTAGTCAAGGTTATTTTTGTATATTCAAATAAACTCTTACAAGATTAATTACAGCAATAATTAACACAAAAGTTTAAGTTAGGCAAGGTTAGTTTTGTATATTCAAATAAACTCTTACAAGATTAATTACAGCAATAATTAACACAAAAGTTTAAGTTAGGCAAGGTTATTTTTGTATATTCAAATAAACTCTTACAAGATTAATTTCAGCAATAATTAACACAAAAGTTTAAGTTAGTCAAGGTTATTTTTGTATATTCAAATAAACTCTTACAAGATTAATTTCAGCAATAATTAACACAAATAGTTTAAGTTAGGCAAGATTATGTTATATATTCAAATAAATTCATAGAATATTAGTGGCAGCAATAATTAACACAAATAGGTCAGGTCAGGTGTATTTATATAAGATAAAAGAAATATTTGTTCTGAGCATATTAGGCCTACATGGGGAGGGGTGGTGGGTAAGATCCCACGTATGTTATGACTTTATTACTTAGATCACACTGTAGATATCGGATTCTGATTAATATCCAATGCATGTTTAGACTATAAGAAAATATTTAATTCAAATCAACAGAACATTTCAATTTCCGACACATATGTTAGGCATATTGAGAGTATAAAATTGTGGTTATTACAGAGATTACAATGCTCACTTCTGTTTCTAATAATTATTACACAATTGTTTTTACTGTAAGATTGTAAATATATACGGACACTATTTATAATTTGATTTCTGTGGTTGGAAACAGCACAGAGATACTGCTAAATATTATACGCACCTAATGAGGTGTAAATAGTATGGAAATAATATAACACCATACATTTCGTTATCTGTGAAATATTGTACACACGTTCAGGCTTTTATAAATATTAAATGTGTGTTCAGATTGTAATTATTAAAATAATATATGGTAATTTTAAAAGATAATTTTTGGTATATATATAGTGCGCAGATAAATATTTAATAAACTCGAATAAATATTTAAAGCATGTTCCTATAATATACTTGTAGGTAGTACAAAGATCACATTTATTTTCTAATACAAAATTTGTGTAGTTACTGGACAGTTTTATTAATGTTCTCTAACGGCTCCCTCTGTAAAATTCTGAGAATGCGGTTTGCATCTAATGTGAGAGAAGTGATGTGTTATAATTTAACAGTCTGTACATAGACAATCGCCTAGTTTTCAGTTTGCAAATTTGTTTGTAAAAATGGACACGAAACCATTAAAACTATTGATTCTAAACCTGTGCATTTGTTTCAAATATCTATAATATTTTAACAATTTAGATGAATGACGAAGTACTAAAAGACAAACAGACTAATACAGAATAACTAAAATAAAACATATTACTTTTAGTTAGGAAATTGTGTTGCCAAAATATTTGTACGGTTAATGTAAAAGGAATATTACCCTCGAATATACTTCACACTCCCTCGTTAAAATGCATCTCTGGAGACCAAAACTTCTGCTTCCATTTACGGTTAATGGAATATTAATGTAACTGTTTTGTTGATATTTATACGAAATACACAATGGAAATAGAGCCAGTCATATGTTGAACATGAAATAATACTTGGAAAAAAAATCACAGTAGTTGCTTCAACTATTAAATTTGTCACGACTGCAATTATTTTCATTTGATACAATGATATTTAATGTATCATTCTATTTCACTATGAAAAAGTTGTTTTTATGCAAAAAAAAGTAAATATTTATAAATTAAAACTTTTTTCTTGGTGTTGAGATCCTTAGATATTACACCAGGTTTTGTAACCATTACGAAATTTGAATATATATATATATATAAGAAGAGTTATTTAAAGTTTGTGTTAAATAAAAAATAATTTGTTGCCAGAATGGTGTTGATATTCAACAATTGTTTTATTTATATAAAATATTGATAAGCAATATAATGCTATTGTAAATATTAAGCAAAACTGATCTCATATTTGATTAGCAGGTCATGCTAAATTTCACTGTGTTATATGTGTTTTTATATCCATTTCATCATATATTAAATGGATTTTTAATTTTAAGAGATGTATTTGTAATTTAAACATTCTAAATACAAATTTTGTAGATAAGTTGAAAGTGTTAGATTGTTTTACGGATAAATTATATGATTTAATTCCAAAAAATATGTTCTGATAAACGACAAATCGTGTCATTGAGTGTGTTTTTATTGTTTCTCGCGTTATATAATGTTATGAAGAGTAAAATTCATTAATATGACAGCTTTAACTATATTAAATTCAAAGACACCTTCCATCAATTTAAACAATTATAAATTTAAACAGTATCAATAATCATTATATTGGGTATTATTTTAAATTACTGTTCACGTATTGAAAGTCAAGTAATTGATGATTGTTTAATTTGATTTTAGCCATGCCTACGTTTGGGTGAATGTACTTCATCTATTTATCGAACAAGGATTACAGAATACTTGAGGACTAGGGTGATGCACCATTTGGTAATTATCGTAAATAAAATAAAGCAAAAGCTTAAAGTTTCAAATATTTTAATAATATAAATGAGCTACAATTGTTTCGCCTTGCGGCATCATCTGGCAACTGATAATTAACAAGTATTGACAACTATTTATACATACACAAGTAACAGGAAACTGAAAAACAATTGAGAAATCGGGAAAGGTAGGGGGATGACCTAGCAAGTAGATAAAGGTTAATGAACTATGTTACGGATGGGTTTTAGAAGGGGTGAAGAATTTAATACAATTTGGTCATTTAAGTTGAAAATAGGCCTAGTGAATAAGATCTATTTATTTCTAAACATTCTAAATTATTTAATCTATTGCTTTTATTTAGAATTTTAGAGTTGAATCATTATGATTTAAAATGTTTTTATTAGTTACATCAAAAATCAAGTTTTGTTATAATATAAAAACAAAATATTGTCCCTATGCTGATAAAAATATATTGGTACTTCGTTTAACTCACTGGAAAATACAGAGCTTCTATGCAAAAACGTATATGAAATATAATGAGAATAACTACAGTTAATCAGTAACAATTCGTAAAGTTTCATTCTTATGTGACCACACCATTCCTGCCGATTATTATAAGGACGCACCATTCTTGCCCTAGTTCATGTGCGTACGCTACATTCTTGCCGACCCCGGCAGAAATGGTTTGTTTATATAAGTCGAAACTAACTGACTGATTACGAAATCTCTGGACCCAAGAAGCTTAGAGCTATGTATTTGTTAACATAGTTTCAGGTAGGTCTGTAGACGGGTACTAAGAAAGGGTTTTTAAAATGTTCTACTTCAAGGGTGTTTTTTACTCCAAAAACCAGTATCATATCTTTGTTATTTATGGTTCGATTTTGATCATAATTGGTGTGTTGCTGTATTTGGGCAAAATTTCATTCCATAGCACCACCATTACGGTTGTGCTAAAAAAAATATTTCTTCATAAAACCATCTAACTATCCCCAGACGAAACCGGGGCCATCAGCTAGTTAAGGTATATAAAGCTCTACGAGATATCTGTTTTTATTTTAAGAAACTTTTCGCAATTACAATGGTAATTTTAAATACTTAACTTTAACAGAAACACTTTGATGTATACATTTGTTTACCTGAACATATATACAGAAGCGAAAAAATATACATAAATGTAACCAACTTTGATACCCATCTAGATCTAATATTAATTTTTTCTTGATATTTATATTTTCTTTCATAAGAACCTAAAAAGGAACATTCATTAAAATGTGTTAATTTTCTTTCATATGATATTAGATTTCTTTTATAAGTCTAAGTACTAGACACGTTTTATAAGTATAGTTGGCTACTAGCTAGACTGTTGTTATATTATGTTTCGAATTTGATATACTCGACTGTTTCATTGTTTTGTAAAGGGGAAATATAGTCAAGGATAAAATAAAGCAAAAGCTTAAAGTTTCAAATATTTAATAGTATAAATGAGCTACAATTGTTTCGCCTTGCGGCATCGTCGGGCAACTGATAATTTACAGGTAAAGACAACTATTTAAACATAAGTACAGGAAACTGAAATACAATAGAGAAATCGGGAAAGGTAGGGGGATGACCTAGCAGGTAGATAAAGGTTAATGAACTATGTTACGGATAGGTTTTAGAAGAGGTGAAGAATTTAATACAATTTGGTCATTTAAGTTGAAAATAGGCCTAAGTGAATAAGATCTATTTATTTCTAAACATTCTAAATTATTTAATCTATTGCTTTTATTTTCTATATGTAAAAGTTTAACATTCAATTTCGGATCAAAACTATGACCCGAGTCCAAAAGGTGGTTAGCAAAGTTAGAGTTTCTATAGCCATGTTTCCAGCTATTTACATGTTCTTTAATTCTAACTTTTATAGATCTACCTGATTGATCTATGTACTCAGAGTCACAATCTTGACAAGATATTTTATAAACTCCACTATTTTCTAACATTTCTTTTTTATCTTTATTATTAATCAACATTTTCCCTAGATTTTTTGTACAATAAAAGGCAACTTTACGATTACATTTAGTTGAAATAAGGTTACTGATTTTATAACTAGTTCTGTTGATATAAGATAATTTACAATATCTATGTATATGTTTATATATCTATAATATGTTCTCGTTTGCTTTATTTTATCCTTGAATATGGAGTTTCAACAAGAAATTTCTGCTATTACATTAAAGTTGAGAAATATAGTATTTAAGTAGGTTATGTGTACCATATGACAAAACAAAAATTATTTGATTTTGACCCCCCAATAATTCTGGAATGACATACTACTTTTATTGAAAATAGGCTTATCTGTGACATAAATTAAAGTTATAAGTCACACATGAAGTAAAGTAATAACGAAGTAAGCACTTATCATGAGCTAGAAATAAAAGTAACATCACAAGAAATAGGGCTCCAATTTTAGAGTTGAATCATCGAGTAATAGAAATGAAGAAATATTTTTATATTCTAACTCTATTTTATACTATTCGTGGGTGTTAAATTAATATGAAAAAATTGTTTATTAGTTTGGTGGTGGCCCGATGGTTTTTTTTTCTGAAAGTAGTTTGTACATTTTCCTTTCCTTATCAAGTGGTAATTTGAATGTATTTAAGGAAACCTCGAGTAATGATAATACTATCAACCCAGAGTTTAATATATTTATGAAATCATTTGAGTATATACATAAACTCGATCTTTCCAACTAATTGTATGTGACATGACAAACCTTCTATCATATGTCGCACTTGACCTCATTGTTATATTATACAATTTCTGCCAATTATAATTCCTTTTTTTATCATACAACTACTTGACAGTTGACACTCGGACATAATTGTGAGAAATGTATACTTTCTAGGTCAAATAAAATCTGATCAAATCTACATAGTTATGTTATTTCTACTGCAGAACATCTAATTATTGCTATCTATATCATAGTCACTAAATCATTTGAAACTGTCATTTACAGGACGATAATTTATATGTAGGATTATCCTGGCAAAAAATATGGTTGACAAACCCAATAATATGAACTAAAACGTAATACTTATTCGTAATGTGTTTTCATTACTTTTTTAACACTTCATAGAATTTTATGTTTTTTCGACGGTATAAATCATTGGTTGTATATGTTATGTAAAAAAAAAAGTGTTGTGTTAAATACTTTGTCAAATATAAGTTATTAACTGTAAGACTTTACCTAAAATATCTGATTGTATGTTTTAATAATCTAGTGAATTCTGATTTTTTTTTCTACAAATATATACACTTACAAGAAGTTATGAATGTGCATTACTTGTTGTTTAAAAGTTAAAATATATAAAAGTGTTAAAAAATTTATTACAAAAGAGTTGTAAATCGCTTTTAATAAAAGGATAAAAAGCTTGGTTGTAACAATTTTTGAATATGTTTTTTATTCAAAAGTTGTGGTTGGAAATTATCAACAGTACAGATATTTGAAGGTATTTTTTTCCGAGTTCTATATTACTTAAATAATTTAATTTCATCACCACCATATTTTTAATTACGTTTTGATCTTGGTGATTTGTTGGCGAATGTTTCGATATTCGAATAAAATTCTTGCGACATGTAGATGCAATTTACAAACTCGATAGCCAGTGATGGTAGATTTGTGATGGAATTTTATTAAATTTTATTTAAATTTTATTTGACTGTGCATAAACCAAATATATATATATATATATATATTTGTGAATAACTTACACTTTTATTCATCAAAACCCGTCAAAGTTTTCATTTTTGAGATTCTATGAATTGAATAAGCTATCTTGTCTTTATTTATTCTCTTTTTTTCGGCAAAGTAAAACATATGCAAGAAATAACTTGCAGTCGTTGAATGATATCTTTTTCCTCCACACTTTTGTCGTGGCCACTTCTTGAAAATGTTACCCACTCACTTTCCACTGTATGTGTATAAAATTATCAACAAAAGGAAATGAATTATTACGTCATTAATCAGAAGTGGAAGAAATTTTATTGTTCTCCAAGGATGTATTACAATAATGAACAGTTCAATCTGAAATGCAAATAAAAAGTTTAACTCCGTTGAAACAGGTAATGTTTTTTATTGGGACTTGTGTTATATATAAATATTAATGAGATTTACTTTTTAAACTATTTCAAACCATGTTTGCGATAGTTATTGGCGAACAATTAAGGAAATCCAATGGCAAATGTATCCCATTGAGTTATAAACGTTGTAACCTGATCAATCTACAAATTTAAATATAGATAGATGTACAAAAAACCCAATCAAAACCCACCTATGAGCATCGATTTTGTTTTCATAAAAAAAATAGAATTAATTATTTATGTAAATATAAATATTTCCCACCTATTCATCTAACTATAATTAAACACACATTGATATGAACAATATTCGATAATATTAATACTTCGGTAGCATCAATACAACTGTATTTTCAGTTTTAGACTTATACACTTATAGACTGATTTGTAAATGGGGTTGTATCCAACTTGCGGTCAGTCCAATTTGCGGTCAAGGGTAAAACCGTCCATTTTGCGGTCACCCCAAAAATGTCGTGGGCTAATCGAAAGATATTTGTCCAATTTGCGGTCACATATTTGAACCCCATATAGTGAGCCTAAAGTCGTGTTGAAGATTTGAAGTGGGGGAAACGTTTACCGAAATTCGTCGTATGCCATTTGTTTTTTTGATTTAATTCAATGTGTTTTTGAGTCAATCCAAATTTATCTATAGTCTTATTTTTAAAATGTCTGGGACTGGCGAACCTTTAGTACGAAGTATGCTTGTAATGCGAAAGAGTATATTCTATAAATATTAGTATCTATTTTTGTTGTAGCTCTCTTCCTCTCTATTTATATATGTATACAGTGTTTGTTTATTATTCCCCCTTTTTTAGGCTCTATTTAAGTGAACAGAGTCGTTTGTTCGTTCTGACTGACTATCCTCTCGTCAAAACAGTGAATTTGGTAAGTAAGAATCCCTGTGGATTCTGCCAACCGGGAACTGTAGACCAACACGTGAAGATGGCAAACGACTTGATTTGTGATTAGTAATTAACTATCTCTCAAGATGTGACCGCAAACTGGAAACCCTTCCACCTCCAGAACCTTGATCATCCTTCATAAAACTACACTTGACCGCAAATAGGACTGACCGCAAATAGGACTGACCGCAAGTAGGACGACACCGTAAATGGAAATAAGATTTTAAATAGCACGAATTCGTATGAATTCGTATAGAATTCGTATAGCGTTATATATATATTACCTACATAGTGACAGAAGGGATATTGATTTTGAGGTTAGTGTGGGTTTTGATCTTGTGAAGAGACACAATGATACGTATTCCGATTATAAATGTAAAGATATATTTTAAAATCGATAATTTGAATATATTAAACAGAATTATGTAACACACATCTTACAGAAAAAAAAAGAATTTTGAATTTGATGATACAAACTGCAAGCAACTTAAATTAAAATTTCAAAGTTATGTTTTATTGGGATACGTCGTTCCACCACGTTGTTAAAATTAATTATGTCATAGCTAAAGGCAAGGGCTTACATTAATAGAGAATTAACCAATATTTTGTCTTCTAGGCGAGCTAAGGTGTATCATTTATAAATAGGGTGAAGTGTGTTCCGTTTACGAAATGTGAACGTTTTGACATCTTATCAGTTGAGAGATGCTTTGTTACCCAATTCAACTTTTTACGTACAACGGTATGAGGTACATATCACATCTTTGCCCCTCAACTTTTCGTATTTTGTCATATCCAAAGATAAGCTATATGAAAAGTAATTTCCTTTGAAGGAGGTTTAATGTATTTCATAAAATCATTGACAGTAACATAATTTATGTTTAATATCCGTTTTCTATTTGGAATGGCGATGTTACCGTGTAATTTGAATTTAGTGGAATAGATAAATTCAACCCTTGTTGACAGAAGGACATTTGTTTTTAATGAGTGATTACCTTTAAACATTTGTACTTGAAATAATCAAATATGAAATAAATCACTTGAAACAATTTTGAGGAATCACAATAATGTTTATGTAACAGATTTCTCCCTATACAATTGGTAATATTTTCGTTTTTTGAGCTTATGAGAAAGTTATTGACTGCTTATTTATGGATAGACATTTTAATTTTTCAAAATTAATTTATTCACATTTATAAATTTAAACGTAGATATAATGAGTTATAACATACTTATGTAGAACATATAAATACACAGAACTCTTTGAAAACATCTTTAAATAAGTGTCATTTAAAAACGCAGCAACAAATATATTTGAAAAAAGATTCCTTGAACTAACGATAGGGTTTTTTTCGAACGTGTTCCCTTCACACACCGTTGTGTAATGGAAAAATAAGTAATAATTGAATGGCAATCACCTCAAATGATAGTTATGTAACACCCTTAAAAAGTACATTTACAACGACTGTCTCATTTTACCGACATGCCTTCCTTTATTTTAACGACCTCCTTTATTGGGATTTTTGCCTAAATGAATAGTTATTCAATCTATAATTTTTTCTTCTAATTATTTTATTGTATTAATTATGATTATGGCATCTTCATTAACATTATTTTATTACATACGAATTTTAGTTAAAATGATTTTATTAAATTCGGTTGAAATAAAATGAATAAAATTCATATTTTTTTATTCAATTTTTTTCCTTTCTGTTTTGTTAATATATTTGGGTTTATAATAATTATATTTCTTCAATCTTTTTACTAAGATTTTAAGTTAAATTAAACTTTTAGCATTCAAAGTTAATAAATATACACGAACATGAATAAAATTATATCTTTCATTTATAGTTCTTTATTTATATATAAGAAGTAAGCTAATCTTCAAAAAGTAAGAATTTAATTCACTACACACGATTTTTGGACATTTGTATATCTTGTTTTGTCGGAATCGTATTATCTATATATTGATAACGGATATAACCGAGAAAGAGATAGTTTTATCCCAAAGTAAATACAAATAAAAATAAATAAAATATAGGTATAATAACAATTATAAAGAGAAAGTGTACAATCAGTGTACTGAACTATTACGGTAAAACTATCAATATGGTTAAACAGTTCAATAACGTAAGAACGTACATCTGGCAAAGGTATTTTATTGTTAAATAATTATTGTGGAAAGGATATTTGTGAATAAAACTAGAATTAATAATAATTAATTAATTTTTTCTTCAACTGCGAGAGACTAATTCAATGATTTTCTAATATTACTATTTAAAAATTAGTAGATAGTAAAAAAATGATGTCCGTTATAAAACTTGCCACCGAAAAAAAGCTTTCAAGGTAGGTCTGTGTTTATCCAAAAACTAGAAATATATCAGTGCATAGCATGATAATAGGATCGTCTTTTTATATGTTAAATTAAAGTTTTATTTTTACAGCAAGTGAACGTTGGTTAACATTTACGATAATCTTTTTTAACTTTAATGTAATAGCAGATATTTCTTGTTGAAACTCCTTATTCAAGGATAAAATAAAGCAAAAGCTTAAAGTTTCAAATAGTTTAATAATATAAATGAGCTACAATTGTTTCGCCTTGCGGCATCATCGGGCAACTGATAATTAACAGGTATAGACAACTATTTATTGCTGTTAATAATAAGTATGATGTTAGTTTAATAGATAATATTTTAAGAAAAAAGTTAAAGGGAAGAGCTGAAAATTTAGTCTACTCTTTCCATAACGAGAGCATTGAAATAGTTAAATATTGTAAATTATCTTATATCAACTGAACTAGTGATAAAATCAGTAACCTTATTTCAACAAAATCTAATCGTAAAGTTGCCTTTTATTGTACAAAAAATCTAGGGAAAATGTTGGTCAATAATAAAGATAAAAAAGAAATGTTAGAAAATAGTGGAGTTTATAAAATATCTTGTCAAGATTGTGACTCTGAGTACATAGATCAATCAGGTAGATCTATAAAAGTTAGAATTAAAGAACATGTAAATAGCTGGAAACATGGCTATAGAAACTCTAACTTTGCTAACCACCTTTTGGACTCGGGTCATAGTTTTGATCCGAAATTGAATGTTAAACTTTTACATATAGAAAATAAAAGCAATAGATTAAATAATTTAGAATGTTTAGAAATAAATAGATCTTATTCACTTAGGCCTATTTTCAACTTAAATGACCAAATTGTATTAAATTCTTCACCCCTTCTAAAACCCATCCGTAACATAGTTCATTAACCTTTATCTACCTGCTAGGTCATCCCCCTACCTTTCCCGATTTCTCAATTGTTTTTCAGTTTCCTGTTACTTGTGTATGTATAAATAGTTGTCAATACTTGTTAATTATCAGTTGCCAGATGATGCCGCAAGGCGAAACAATTGTAGCTCATTTATATTATTAAAATATTTGAAACTTTAAGCTTTTGCTTTATTTTATTTACGATAATTACCAAATGGTACATCACCCTAGTCCTCAAGTATTCTGTAATCCTTGTTCGATAAATGGATGAAGTACATTCACCCAAACGTAGGCATGGCTAAAATCAAATTAAACAATCATCAATTACTTGACTTTCAATACGTGAACAGTAATTTAAAATAATACCCAATATAATGATTATTGATACTGTTTAAATTTATAATTGTTTAAATTGATGGAAGGTGTCTTTGAATTTAATATAGTTAAAGCTGTCATATTAATGAATTTTACTCTTCATAACATTATATAACGCGAGAAACAATAAAAACACACTCAATGACACGATTTGTCGTTTATCAGAACATATTTTTTCGAATTAAATCATATAATTTATCCGTAAAACAATCTAACACTTTCAACTTATCTACAAAATTTGTATTTAGAATGTTTAAATTACAAATACATCTCTTAAAATTAAAAATCCATTTAATATATGATGAAATGGATATAAAAACACATATAACACAGTGAAATTTAGCATGACCTGCTAATCAAATATGAGATCAGTTTTGCTTAATATTTACAATAGCATTATATTGCTTATCAATATTTTATATAAATAAAACAATTGTTGAATATATTGAAACACCATTCTGGCAACAAATTATTTTTCATTTAACACAAACTTTAAATAACTCTTCTTATATATATTGAAATTTCGTAATGGTTACAAAACCTGGTGTAATATCTAAGGATCTCAACACCAAGAAAAAAGTTTTAATTTATAAATATTTACTTTTTTTGCATAAAAACAACTTTTTCATAGTGAAATAGAATGACACATTAAATATCATTGTATCAAATGAAAATAATTGCAGTCGTGACAAATTTAATAGTTGAAGCAACTACTGTGATTTTTTTTCCAAGTATTATTTCATGTTCAACATATGACTGGCTCTATTTCCATTGTGTATTTCGTATAAATATCAACAAAACAGTTACATTAATATTCCATTAACCGTAAATGGAAGCAGAAGTTTTGGTCTCCAGAGATGCATTTTAACGAGGGAGTGTGAAGTATATTCGAGGGTAATATTCCTTTTACATTAACCGTACAAATATTTTGGCAACACAATTTCCTAACTAAAAGTAATATGTTTTATTTTAGTTATTCTGTATTAGTCTGTTTGTCTTTTAGTACTTCGTCATTCATCTAAATTGTTAAAATATTATAGATATTTGAAACAAATGCACAGGTTTAGAATCAATAGTTTTAATGGTTTCGTGTCCATTTTTACAAACAAATTTGCAAACTGAAAACTACGCGATTGTCTATGTACAGACTGTTAAATTATAACACATCACTTCTCTCACATTAAATGCAAACCGCATTCTCAGAATTTTACAGAGGGAGCCGTTAGAGAACATTAATAAAACTGTCCAGTAACTACACAAATTTTGTATTAGAAAATAAATGTGATCTTTGTACTACCTACAAGTATATTATAGGAACATGCTTTAAATATTTATTCGAGTTTATTAAATATTTATCTGCGCACTATATATATATACCGAAAATTATCTTTTAAAATTATCATATATTATTTTAATAATTATAATCTGAACGCACGTTTAATATTTATAAAAGCCTGAACGTGTGTACAATATTTCACAGATAACGAAATGTATGGTGTTATATTATTTCCATACTATTTACACCTTATTAGGTGCGTATAATATTTAGCAGTATCTCTGTGCTGTTTCCAACCACAGAAATCAAATTATAAATAGTGTCCGTATATATTTACAATCTTACAATAAAAACAATTGTGTAATAATTATTAGAAACAGAAGTGTGCATTGTAATCTCTGTAATAACCACAATTTTATACTCTCAATATGCCTAACATATGTGTCGGAAATTGAAATGTTCTGTTGATTTGAATTAAATATTTCCTTATACTCTAAACATGTATTGGATATTAATCAGAATACGATATCTACAGTGTGATCTAAGTAATATTTACACCATAAAGTCATAACATACGTGGGATCTTCCCCACCATGTAATATGCTCAGAATAAATATTTCTTTTATAAGTTGGTATAAGTTGGTAGTTCAAATAATACAATTTTATATCTTTATTTATTGCTTATAATGAAGTTGTTATTTTCTGAAATATCAAGACAATAGTTCGTTTCTTCTTCTTTTTTTTAACAATTAAAAATGATAATGTTGTTGTATTAACCAAGATATACTTTAACTCTGCCCTAACATGTGGACCCATTGTAAGAATAAAAACATACATTTTTAATATTTGATTTTTTACTGAAATTGTAATTTTGTAGTTTATTACTAAACAATACAAATTTTAATCGTGATTGCTGTAATTTTAAAGGAGTAATTTTTTTATATTTTAGTTTATATATTAAAACTATATTTCTAAATTATAAATATTTAAGGGAATATATTTTGTCCGGAAACTTGATGCTAGTTCGTTATTTTATTATTAAACTTTTCCTAAATGTGAATCAATGTAATTTATTAAATATAAAATTATAACATACAATATCTATAAATGTTTGTTATTATTGTTTAATTACTAACTAATACACTTCCAGTTCTATACTGTTTGGACCAAAGTATCAAAACTATTTTATTTCAAAAATGTTATACGGTTATTTCTACAACTTTTATTTCTTATTTATAAACTATCTTAAGTTATACAGCAAATAGATAATATTAATAATTTTATTTGAAATCTTTTTATAAAAAAAAGTTTATATTATTCAAATTGTGCGGGATATTGGTAGATTTTGTACGATGTGTCTTACAGGTCTTTCTAATGCCGGTTGGATAAGATTACTTTTTAGTTTTTCCATAAACTTTCATACACGTAATGTATACTTGTCGTAATAAGTATATAAAATTTTCTTTATGTACATGCGATACACAGCCACTAAACCTCTGAAAATCATTACACAATACATGAACAAAAATTGTCTAAAGTGGATTCTTTCTTCGTCAGAGCTATATTCACTACATCGATTTATGATTTAACTTTGTGAGAACAATTAATTGCTTGAAACTGTTAAATTTGGTTAGGAAATACCTAATGGTCTCTGTAGTAGGGGTCTGTATCGTGGCTCTAATTTTACGTGTTTAACGTGTGAAAATGTCATTCTAACTTATTGTTAATGATTTATTCAGTTTTTGTTTTGATTTTAAGAGAAAACTAATGATTTTTTAAGATTAATATTTTTAAAACAATCACCTTACATACAGACGACATTGACTAGATAATAAAAATTACTCTTTTGGGAAAAACAATTCAAATGTTTATTGTTCCTGGCTAGCATCTCTAAGACAAGCAAACACTTTTTTCTGAAGTATTCTTATTATTTAAAGTGTTTACTTAAATAAGATATTTCATTGTAAAGCAAATTAATGATTCCGAGAATATAACCTTTACTCTTCCTAATTACATTTGTAATTTCTTATGAGTATTGGTTACTTATTTATTCTAATTGAATGTGGTTTTTGACTAAATTGAATAAAATATTATTTGAAAGTGTTAAATTTTATTAGAAGAAAACAGATAAATTTTTCATTTTATTTTAGTTTATTCTAAAGGCTGCTGAGATCGGTTTTCCATCTCTATGTAAATGTTTTACCATTTTGTTGTTGTTTATATACCACTTATAAATTCACCAGACCTATCTACTTTTGTAATATCGAAATTTGATTATTAATCATAGGGGTGGTCATATGTTAAACATAAAGTGATATTGGATTTAGTCTGGACAAATTTAGCAGTCACGAAGGACCTTCTTAGAAAACAGTTCTTGGTTTGGGTATTGAAGAAATAATGCAGTTTTAAATTGTTTACAACATTATCAAATATGCTTCAAGCATTATTTGGACAATTCTGTATATATTTTAAACCAATTTTTTAGGATCTTTAAAGGATCAAAAAGATATAAAAATTGCAATATATAAAAATATAATCAACCTTGCCTAAAACTAAGCCTGAAGTATTAAAAATAAGCCGAAATATAAATTGAGTATTTTATTTAAAAATCAGCAAAAGCTACTACACCTTTTTTGGGTTCTTAAAATTATCTCATTTTAAAGACAATGTAGATAAAACTTTGAAGCCTAAGCCCGAGTATACATCGGGCTGCGCTAAATAATTCTATACGATCGCGATGTCGGCATATAATCGGGTTTCGTCACTTTTGCTTAGCTAATTGGTTATTTATCTTTGCATGTCTTTGATTTTCGAATAGTCTGTGCTGTTGATATGGATTAAATATAAATATTATAAAGCTGATGCTAGCAACGTCACACGTCTACGAGGAACGTAGCCAGACGTTTGTTTAGTTCAAAGTTAGTGACTGAGTAATCAAGATTCGTTACGTTTGTTTGTTCTTTTTCTTGAATACTAAATACTTTTTGAGTTATACAAGTAATCTTTTAGTTTATTTTAGTAGTTAGGCCAGTATTTTAGTGATTGTTTATATAAATATTTTAGTTATAGTTGTGTTTAGTGAAGTGCTGTGTAGCTATTTTTGTTTGTGTGCGTATTTTACTCTTTTTCAAGACTAAGGAGTGTTGACTGTGAGTACAATATCTATTTACATGTATATATATTTAAAAAGGTAACGTCTTTAGGTTGATATATAATAAGTCATATATGATAAATATAACAAATACCGCAATTTTTTATAAACATGTCCAAAACCCCCAGGCACAGTAGGAAAGCAGTGCGTTAGAGAGTTAGGCTTTAAAGTGTTAATTGACAATTAATTATAAACAGCAGTACACGCCTTGCAGCACTTATTTTTAATTACATTCTCGTAATTTACACTACAAATTATGGAAGGAATACACTCGTTAAAAGGAAACTACTAATATAATTTTTGAATATGTTCCTTAAAGTTAGAATATGTTCCTACCTCAAAAGTAGAATATAAGTCCAGTGACCGCATATTAATTCTGAATTGTGGATTTTTGAAAGAAACCGGAGTTTCGAAAAAATAATTCTAGGTGTTTATTTGTTCCCCCCCCCCTCATTAAACAGGTTGTAATATATTATTTACCTTTGTAAAATTTCTTTTAGGCTATATGTTATCTTTTTTGGAACTGTACAGAGTATTTACTGTACCAGGAATATAGATAAAAAAATAAAAACAATGATAAAAATAAAAATTTTACTGATTAAATATAGTTAATCTGTGTTGTTATTTTAATTTTTTTATCAAAGTTTAGTAGTGTCCTAATGAAATAAATGTATACAAAGTCTATAGCAGATTAAAAAACAAAACAAATAATAAATACAAATTTTAATAAATAGCCGTTAATTAACTATTTTAAGCTGTAAATAAAATTGTTTTGTAAACCATTATATTTTCAACAAATTGGATTTTAATAAATAGAGAATTAGCCAGGATAGAATATATCAAGTATTAGTTTAAGTTATTCCCATGAAAAATTTGAAAGGTCTTAATTTCAATCCTTAGTCTTAAGCTAGTGTGTTTGGATTCCTTACTACGACTTATGGAACCAGAATATTTGAAATGTTTAAATTTAGATGATGGGTATGTTTATACTGAGAGGCTTTTTTTACAATATGTTTACACAATGTTTTTTTGTGTTATTGTATCTCGGGCATCTTTTACAGTAGTCATTCATTTGTAGTGTTAAAAGTAAAAATGACGTATTTTGGTTAGGAGCTTTATTTAACTTAGATACCGGGTAGGTTATGCATAAAAATTTTCTTCTGTTTGACGACTAAGCAAATATAATTTACTAACTATAGTTCTCTGAAGCAAAATTACTTTTGCTCCTTATTACACAAAACCACCAGTAATGTTAGTAATATTTATTCCTCAATCTCGGAATTTTCCAGAACTTTTGACGACATGCTTTACAAAAAGTAGTTGTTGAAATTATATCTTCCTCTCTTAAGTAGTGGTGTCAGAGGTGTTGTATCTCTCAGTAGTAGCCATATCAGTTACATATTGGGCAACTTTAACATTGTAAAATATCTACCAACTATATTGTTTGCATTCATAATATTTTTAAAATTATGAATGTATTTTGTGTGAACGAGTTTTGCTTTGTGTCAAATTGTATTTAATATTTAATTAATTAATTTATAGTTTATTATTTATAATTGTTAATTTGGTAATTATATAGCAGAGCTGCCTCACTTCAAAATCAATTTTTAAAGGTTTTATTCGTCAAATAAATGTTGGAAAAATATTTTACTATCGAAAAAAAGTGTCGGAAAGATGATTACATAACATAATTTCACAAGATTACACAAGAAAATCTTAATCAGAGTCAAATTCTGCTGCAAATTCAGTAGATGAGGAATTTATTGAATTTAAATGTATTTCACTCGTAATTCGCCATAAATGATGAAAACGAGTATTATACTCATTGTACTTTCTCTTAAACATAAATTCGGCTATATGGCCATGGAAATGTTGTTTTGAATTTCCATATCGCGGTACATTTCCTCGCACCTCCCTCCAGTACGTTCAATTGTCTGCGTATGTGCTTCAGTGTACGCATATGTAGGGCTGTATTATTATAATATGTCACGAAAGGTTTGGCCAGGTTGCTATATATATATATACACCTGGCAAAACCTTCCGTACGTTTATTGAAGTGAATGTCATGATTATGAAAGATAACACAGAGTTAATTTTTTCACGAAAAAACTACTTGTGTAATTGTATTATTGTATTATGTAATCATCTTTCCGACACTTTTTTTCGATAATAAAATATTTTTCCAACATTTATTTGACGAATAAAACCCATAAAAATTGATTTTGAAGTGAGGCAGCTCTGCTATACAATTACCGTTAATTTTATTAATTTTGGAATGAAGAAGAATATTTAATCTGATTTATTTTTTTTTTTAAGTTGAGCTTTTTTTAAAAACTATATATATATTTAAAACTATTATAATTTTGTTTGTAGTAGTTGCGATGTTTTACGTTATAATTTTTATTTAAATTCAGTTATTACATAACTTCACCTCATAAATAAAGAATAAAACATAAAAAAATTAATAAAACTACAGAAAATAAAGTAAGTATACAGTGTACGAAAATTTAAAAATAGTTTTCAACGTTTGTTAGAAAAATAAGGTTAAGGAAAGAGAAAAAGTGCACGTACTGGTTATCATTGTAGATCCTTAAACATTTTAACATAATTTTTCCTTTTTTTTTTCAAATTCTACAATAAAATATTCAAATCAAAATTGTTTCTCTTTTAAATGGTTTTTTTGTAAGTGTTATTCTTTCATAACGATGAAAACAATATTTCTAGTATAAGTATCATATTTGCTTTTATTTTTTTAAATACTAACATGTCTCAGAGGTTATTCAGTGCTTAACGAAATAAAACTGAAATTAATAAGGACAAAGGAAAAAATCTAGGTAAAAGTAAAACAAAAAACAAACAAATAATTCATGTTATGTGACTATTACATAACAATGTTATATATTGAAAATGTTTATAACAATAAAAATAATAATAAAAACGCATTATCAAAATAAAACAATATTATACTAAAAACACTACTAAAAAAATAATCATAAAAACGGTTTAGAATAAAAAATGATTATCCTTGAACCAACCATTTTGTTTTAGGATTTTTTTTAATGTTCGGACTTACAAACTTTTGTTTTCTTTTTACAAGATTATCAATATAAGTTAGTATACTTGTGACACTCCTGTCTTTGTAAAGATTTTTGTTTTTCATATAAAACTTTACAAGTTTTTCCCTTTTTGGAGGCTCCTTATCTATGATATTTTGCCCAAATTCCAGCAAAAGTTTATATTTCTCCTCATTTGTCCATCTACGCCTCCTTATTTTTTTTCCTGTCATTATCAACTTTGTCATCAGATTCTTCAGAAGAAGCAGAACCATCATAACCTAAGTTTTTGTTGTCTTGAGATCTGACTGGAAAGTCATAGTCAACTTTAGATAATGCTTTTATATTAAACGAAGTAGATGGTTGACTAATATTATGGTTGATTGATGAGGTGGATGGTTGACTCAAATTCTTCTCTAAAGAAACGGTCTGCCTAAGTAGTTGCGGGAGTACTATTGTTTTTTGAATAACACTCTGGGTTAGCTCATAATGTTTCCTATGAACCATTAGGCTGTGCCCAAGAGTACTAGCAAAATAATCTTGTTACTGAGGATGGGTTGCGTGCAATTTACTAAAAGTAGCTGCATGATGTCTTGACTACTTGCAGGCGACTCAGCAGCTCTAACAACCTTTCCAGTTGTTAGTAAAACTAAAATTTTATTTCACTACTACAAAAAAGCAATTCTTTATCGCGTGAGAAAGTGTTTTCTAGGTATTAAACCGAAAAAAATCGAAAAACTTGGTTTCCATGTGAATGTTTGGTCTAAAACTGATGTTTGAGAACTTGACCTTTAAATAACTCGTAAAGGGTTAACCTGGGAAAACCTAAGGGAAAAAACACAATATCTCCGGCGGCCATCTTATTATTATTATTTTATTTTATTTTTTTTGTCATCTCAAAATAACTCAATGAAGCTGTAAACCGAGTTTCGAAATTACTGTACCAGGCGCACTTTCCTAATTGATTGCTGCCTTTTCATAAAACTTTCCCTACTGTTAATAGACCTATCAGATAAAGAGAAAGTCTTCAAATGCTTATGCTTAAACTTTGGTTATAGTCTGATCTTGGGTGTTGTAGATAATTATTGTTTTCAGTTTTTTTTTGTGGATAAATTTGTTATCTTTTAATTAAATTTTTAATATGTTGCTCGGTTTTTAGGTTTAAAATTTTAATGTATTACAGGCACATGTCTTCTCCCTATGAGCAAAAGTTTATGTTAAAACACTGTAACTTTGGATTACATGCTTAATTTGAGTTTCTACTTTAATTTTAAAGTCTTTTATAAATGTTGGTTTATAGCAAAGTATACTAGCTGCTGATAGGACTAAAGGTGTAATGAACTAGATGTATTTTTGGACATACATTGAGTGATATATTGACCTCCCATACCAAAGGTTAAAAACAAAAACAAGCACTTTTGACCCGACCAGAAAAAAAACTACCACAACAAGTAAAAAACGTAAGCGTTGTTTCATGTGCCCTAGTACCAAGGACAATAAATATAACACAGTCTGCATCAAGTGCAATAAAACTATTTGTAAAACACACACATACTTTGTTTGTCAACATTGTAAAGAATAGACAAAACACATTTTTGAATGAATTTACAAATTATAAAAATGTATAATTTTATTTTAAAATATACATATCATAAAATTAAGGATTTTTATTATTTGTTTTTTAAAATTGTTTTATACAATAAATTGAGATTATAATGGATAATAAAAATGGAAATACGTTGTTTTTCAAGTTTAATGAGTATTATTTCTTTTTATCTATGACTTTATAAATAATTTAATTATTAAAAACGACTGTAAATGTCCATGAACCACAGGTGACTATTAAGGGTTTTTAATGTGTCTTTTCTCGGAAACAGGGCTCTAAATCTGTCCTATCTAAATAAGTTAAAAGATGATTTTGCCGGTGGACACATTCAGGGGCAAATATGTTAGAAACCAATTTTCATAAAAAATTTGTAAATCCAAAATGATATGGGAAGTTACCCTAAATAACTTCTTTTTTTTCTTTATCAGTTTGCTCTTAGGGAAATTATATGCAAAGATGTTGGTAAATTTGTTTACGGGTAGAATTCCATTACACCACATATCCTGTTTTTCTGTAATTTCGTATAATACAAGCTTGTACTCTCCTGTAATACTTAAATCCATCCAGTTCTTTTTTTGTTCAGAACTGTAACATGTATTTAGATAACAAAGAGAGAGATAGGTAGAAAATTCAATGAATATTTGAATATTCAATAATAATAATGTTTTTTATTTATTTATTATTATTATTATTATTTATGTAATCTCTATACTATTATAAAGCAGTAGAGTTTATGAGTTTGAACGCGGTAATTGAGAAAACTACAAGTCCGGTTTAAAATATTTTTTTGCGTTAAATAACTTGTTTAGTAAGGAAGGTTATAGGCTATATAACACCACGATAGGAGCCGAACAGAAACCATGCTACAACCTGGCCAACTATAGTTAGGTTGTTAATACAGAAAATCGATTAACACAGAAAAATAAACTAAATTAAAAAAAGTACCACTTTTAGGAAGAATTCTTCGTATTTCGATAAATAATCAGTACAAAAGACAGGGCCGGATTTAGAAAATACAGGCCCCTAGGCTCCACCTGTGGTGCGGGCCCTTGGCTCGTGGAGCATCGGGGAGTTTGGGGAGTATGGAATAATTTGAAAAATTAGGTGAAAATTTAGATTTTTAAAGGAATTTGCACCAAATATTCTGCATTGTCTGGCCTGAAAATATTAATGCTTTGTCAGTTATAAAATAATTTTTGTACCCATTTGGATGAGAAAATGTAAGACATTAGAAAACTTTAATATCGTTAATTTATAACTCAGGTTATTTTAGGTAAAGATAAGCCACAAAAGTAAACATAATTTTAACACTTTATTGTACGTTGGTAAGTCTACAAGAAAAGTACAAGTCAATATTAAGTACTTATGAATAAATCTTTTTTTTAATATTAAATGTACTGCGAATCATGTTCACTTCAGTCACTCTTGCTGATTGGTTTCCGTCTAAGCTTCTCTGTAATGAAGGCGTTTATGATGTGCTCATGGTTGACTTGTCTCAGAACGTCGTGTTCTATACTAAGCAAGGCCAAAAAGTTTAGCCTGTCTTCTGACATAGAGGTCCGGAGTCTGTTCTTGATCAGCTTCAGCTTAGAGAATGATCTTTCTGCAGAGCAATTAGTCACCATCAAGGAAAGGTACATTCTTAACGCCACTTCTACATTAGGAAAGCAATCTTTTACTTTGTTTTCCAACATAAGTTGATACAGCCACCTTTCTTTACTAATGTGCTTTTTACTTTTCTCATATTCATTTTTAAACTGGTTGGAAAAATTCTTGAATTGTAAAACTTCGTTGCCCAATTCTTCGTCTAGATCTTCGTTGTAGCTGTCTACTAACGTTTTGCTTGCTGCTAACACCTGTTCATTAGAGAGCATGTCCAATTTGTTAAGGAACCCAAACCTCGTATCGATAAGTTCGTATGCTTGAAGCCTCTTTGTCAATGCACCTTCAAGTTCATCTATGACTGTAATGAAGCTTTGGGTCCGAAATGTAACAGATGACATTAGGTCAACTTCCGGAGCTTGTACAGAGTCAAGAATAGCTAAACGTACATTTGTTTTCAGTTTACGTTTTGATTCAACTTTATATTCTAGACAGTCAGTGAGTTTGATAGCTTTCTGCTCATACTCCTCGAAACTTTCCCGTTTACCTTGAATCAGGCTTCTCAAAGATTTCAACAGTGATGCGGCTGTGTTCACGTCGATTCTAGGGTTTTGTAAAAATTCACTAGTTTTGTTTAGTGGGGATGGGCGAGGGGGGATGAGTCACAGTCAAGTATCAACATGAACCCTTGCTCGCACTCAAACGCACGCCAACCTGCTGCTCTGCTCCCAATTCCAATGTCACCATCATTCATTACATTCACAAATACACTAGCCCTGTTTCCTGTACATACACAATCATAGTCTTGTATCAAGTATGTACGTACAACGTACTATCTACGATAATAAAACATGACCCGTGAAATTATTTTGTATTTTTTTGTGGTGAAATTATTTTGTAATTTTTTTGTGGTGAAATTATTTTGTAATTTTTTTGTGGTGTGGGCCCCTTTGTGGTGCGGGCCCCTAGGCGCGCGCCTATGTCGCCTATGCTTAAATCCGGCCCTGACAAAAGAATTAGCCAATTGTGGGAACGGAAATATAGTTTCATTCGCAGGAGGTAAATTGTCATAAATTGAAGGTTGCAATTTTACTTCTTTCCAAGGAACAGCTGGATGGGAACACCGATTGGAATGCGCTTCTTATCGCATCCTGTCTCATATTATGATTACGTAATTCTTGTCGCATCCAGTTGACAAGAAGTCTGATTGAAAGAAATAAAACTGTAAACAAGTTCAAGGGCAACTAGCCCCCCTCTTCTACCGCTTGCTTTTTTTTTCACTCTAAATGACAGAGAACTGAGATCTATATGTATTAAATTCAGCATCTTTCACCACAACCGAATAAAATGTAAACAATATTTCGCTTTTAATAATGTTTACCATAATAGAGCAATTAATTTAAATACGCTCAGTTTAAATATTAAAATATATACATATATAGTATTACTAAAATTATTTTAAAATGTACGAAGTTTGAACAATGGTACCGTATTACAAACATGTTTCTTTTCGAGTTCATAATCATTATTTAAAAAAAATATATATATAGAAAGATGGTTGTAATTATCATTCATTAATAATACAATATCAATGAAAATAGAGATGTCTATAATTTTTAAATATCATTTTCCAATATTTATCTTCTAATGTTATAGCAATTTGATTTGATAGTTGTAAATTTCATTTAAGAACACTGTCGTTACACTTGTGAAATTTATTTGAATTTTATATTCCTGCATAATAGACTTTTATGAACATTTTCACATTTATTTAATTCGATACAATATTAACACTTTGACTAAATCTTTATTAATTATAAGATTTATTACTTTACAAAACAATCCTATATATTCCCTTGAGATATTGATGGTTTGGTTTATGTATACCGAATTTCCGTCAATAGATTTGTCTTCTTAATTTTTCGTATTTTATTTTCACAGAAAAAGGCTTCTTGATTCCCATTGAATTTTCAGATAATTGCAGTTATTTCTTATGGGTTATTTCGTTTAATTGCCTTTAGTCACTTAAGCTCTGATCCTGGCCTTGTTATGTTTAAAGGTTGTTGAATAAAATGTAAACTCCTTCATATTGAGTTTATTTTTGTTTGTTGAATTCTTAGTATAAGTGGTTACTTGGATTAATTATTTCCCGTATTTATTGGGTTTCTTATTTTTAGGAATATATATGGACTTCATCGATTTGAGTGTTGGAGTATTTTCGTTGTACCTGTTGATATCCAACAAACAATAATCAAGATCTTTATATACAGTTTGTCTAATTACAGTATATATCACTATGTCCGAATTATGCTATGACAGTGATAATTAATAATTACTAATAATAGTAGAGAATTTTTTTCTTTCTGCGGAGAATACAAATATCTATTAACATATAATAATATTAACAATAATATATAATAAAACACAATTTTATTTTTTATTTTGTAATATCCACTTTTTATTAGTCTAGCCGACCAATGGTTTAGCCTGATAAGGCATTGACGAGGCTGTATTACAGACTGAAGAAAAAAGAAAAAAACATAAAACCTTAAAACTAGAGGGTGGGAGTTAGGATACAATGAATGGAAGGTTGGGGAAATACCCGGCCTAGGCAACTTTCTTTTTTCTTAGTCTTTTAAACAAAACGGTCAAACGTGCTGTACTTGCTTCTTTAATTATTTTTTTTCGGTCTCAACAGAAATGAAAATTCTAGCTAATTTATTTAAGTCTCCATAACAGTGACCCATTTAAACTGCAAAATCGTTTTATGCCTATCTTTATTTAACGTCAGTATATAGACGTGTTTGAATTTTTTTTTTAATTGTTACAATTTCAAATAAAGTTTTCCCCTGAATTAGTCATCAAATTGAGAATTGAAGAGGCTTCTTATAAAAGAATAAAAGATTTAACCAAATTTTTGGTAGCTCTTAAACATACCTGTAGAGTTCACTTTTTTTCATAGAAATGATAACCATAACGTAATTATTAATAGTTATAATTAATAAAAATTTGATACAAATATCAATCAGCAATGTTATGCACGTACGGGATGCATTTCCTTATTCCTATAAACCATCTTGCCCTGAAACATTGAGGTGCCTCAATGACAACGGATATTAAACTAAGAATTTCACGTCATTCATTTCCAAAAATAAACTTAAAGTATCCTTCAAAGGAAATTACTTTTCAACAACAATTTATTTACTTAAAAATTGAAGAAGGAAATGAGAAAAGTTGATCTGCAACATTTGAGACGTACTCAGCCGTTCTTGCCAATATAAAATTACCAGGTCTACTTAACGTGAAATCTTGAATAACTGATGCAATGAAAAACACAATTTCAGATAAATATAACTGAATTCCATTGTCTTACAAATATGATTTCCAATATAGTTACTTCTATTACATTCACGTCTATCCAGGAACACCGGAGATATTAAAAAATATAGTATATTGATTTCATGTTTTTTAACATCAATGCATGAAGTTCCTTAAGTTTTTTTTCAATTCGAATGATTGATATTACCTTTTTATATAGCGATGCTGTTTTTATACATTATCAAATGTGAAATCCAAAACTTTATACCAAGTATAAAATACAAAGTTAAATCATTTTCCCATTCCCTTCATCTTATTCTTTTTGACTTACATATATATTGGAACAAATCAAAACTTTGTATATAAATAAACTAGCATCTCCCGTCGCGGCTTTGCCCGCGAATCATTCAAGTTGTAATCTATACGTTTATTAAATCGCATATTTTGATAAAAAAGTTTAATATTACTTTAATCCGGCTAATTTTAATGTAGTGTGTAATATTTAAGAATACAGAATTTGTGAATTGAATGATGGAGTAATTTCAGAAACAGAATATTTTTTTCTAAATCTGTTATTTTCATCATGTTTACTCATCAATAACTTAAAGTTACTAAAGTTGAAAAATATCAAAAGGCAAAGTAAACAACAACAAAAATTCGTAATTATTCTAGTTATAGGTAAATTATATTATACTATTTAAGAATTCATATTATAAAATACTAAAGAAAAATTTAATTATTTCACAATTCAAATAAAAAAATTGAACTAAAAATGTACTTATTTAGTATTTAGGACCTCTTTGTAAACTACATTTGTTGTCTTCCCTTTAGGTGCTAAAATCACTAAATTATTAGAAGAACTGACCCTAGAAGCACCAACGTACAATTGACAGTGAGAAAAACAGTCTTCTCTTAAATCAACTCCTGCAAATTTTAATGTTTGTCCTTGAGATTTATTAATAGACATAGCAAAGCATATCTTCAAAGGAAATTGAAGTCTTTTAAACTGGAAAGGGTACTCCGACGGGATCACAACTAATATTCCTAGTTGATCCCCATTTACATCCCTTCTTCCAATTGCATCTTTTAAGTGAATGTATTCTTCAACTCTAAGCTTGCTTTGATTATGCCTAATATAATTTAATCTTTCAGTTTCAATTTTTGCAAACATATCAACTAAAAATTGACTGAAAAGTGCACCCATATGAAGAAGAAAATTGAAGTCATTATATCTCACCATAATACGATGTGCATAAAAATCGGAAGCTGTTATTTTTCCTCGAGGAAGTGGTAACTTTGTAGTAGGATCACGATATGATATATTAATACTGTAGATTGTATTTAATACCCTTTAAAATTAAAATTTCCCAAAATCCTTTCTTAGTGAGCGTCTATGACCTAATGCAAATATGCCTTTAAATTTTGGTATCAATATCTTTGTTGGTTTTTGCTCTACGTTGATTCTCTGTCAGTCATTCATTCATTCAATCAGTCAGGACAAAGCCGTTTATATATATAGTGATATGCAATCATTATTTTATGAATGCAAAAGATTTTAAGGAAGTTAATATTATAATCAATATACTGTGATGAAATATTTCAATAAAACGTCCTACATAATTAATTTGGATTTTTTTTTTTTAAATCAGTAACATGGCATTAATCATATGTTATTTAATAGCTCGTATGTCATTTTATTTTATCACTAATTTGAATGTTGAATTTTATTTTCAGTGTTTATAACTATTTTAAATTTAAATGATCTGTAACACGACACTGAGATCTTATTAAAAAATAATTATCCTCTCGTTATTTACTGAACATTGAAGTCTTTGTAATCGATTATATCACATTGTTGAAGAGATATACGAGAGAGTATCTGCAAGGAAAAATCTGTTTGATTTCGTGATCGTAAAGTTTACAGGTCTGTCTAAAATGTTAATTACAGTAAAAATATATTAACAATTAAATATAATTCAATTACCGATTGACAAGAAAAACAATAATACAACGTGTTTTGTTCTATAACACAAATGGTGTTATCGGCAAATGTTTTCCATGAGGGTAGGGAGTTAAGAGTTCAGTGAACTTTGACGAAGAAGTGGTAAAAAATGACGAAAAACATATAATTTTCTATGCATAAAATGTGATCAAATAACTGTATAAAACATCTTGCGTGTTGTAAATAAAATTAATTAGAATTAAATTTATTTTAAAACAAAATCTAATTTTCTAATTGTAATACTATTTTTATTAATAATAAATAAATAAATCACTTCTTATTGAAAATCCTATTACTTTTTTTTCTAGCATATTTTAGTGTCATTTCGTGGTAACCCTGGCTAAGATTATAAAAAATATCTTCAAAATGAAGAAAAATAATGAATCTAAAGCAATTAGAAAACTTAAAATTAAGTACAACCAATAATAAATCACATTAATTTAATCTTACAACGTGTTTAATGGTAATTTGTGTATAATACATGGCTTAAAATAAAAATGTTGGATATCACTTACAATTTAATAGTATATTTTTTCTTCAATTATTATTTTAAACCTTTATTTTCAAATTTCAAATGACCTAATACAATACCAAAACTTTTAACACTAATAAACTTGGGGTAAACCGCCGAGTCTACTAATCTTCTCAGAAGTTAAATGGAGACAAACCTTTCTAAATTTCATATTACTTTCAACTCTATCTCGTTGCAATGTCATTCTGGAGAACAATACTTCTGTTTCCAGTTCCGGCTTTAGGAATACTTGTGTATTTTCTTTTGTTGGTATTTACATAGATACAATGAATACAGTATATCTCACATATTCACAAATAATAAAAAAGGAAGATCATAATTGGGGCCACTAAAATTTTTCTCTTTTGATTTTATATTTTGTTTCAAATAACTTCTTTTTTTTAATTTGTAATATTTTGTAATTAAAAGTATATAAATATATATTTTGATTTTTTATCATACAATCAAAATGTTTAAAATGAGTACTAAAAGTAAATCAAATAAAGTAATTTCTCGCTCAATAACGTCTATCTTGATTATCTCAAAAAAACAACATACGATGTTGAAAATATTGACAGCAAATCTATTAATGTTGTATAAAATACCCAATGTGAACTAACTACAAAACTATTGATAAATGTAATCAGATTAATGTATCACATTTGCATCTACCAGCAGATTTCGGCTCAATCCTGTAAATTTTTGTATACATTATTTATTACCATTTATAAGTTTGATTTTTCGTTTTATTTTTTTTTAAATATAATCATTTAAGTTTCTATTTTTACTAATATTAAGTATATTTTTATAAGATAATAATTTTACAAAATACGTAATAAAACCCAGATAAACATTAGTTATCTATACACACTACAAATTCTTTCCCTACGTGTTTTTTTCGCGTATGTGCCCACAATATTTTTTTAATTTTTATAAATAAAGAATTCAACAAGGAGATCACATAGGATAGGTGTAGGAAAATCTAAACTATTGTTGCGAAACTATGGACGCAGAAGAAAGAAGAAATGAGCTGAAAAAAAAATGAGAATTTTATAATTTAACTAATATGTACATATCTACGATCAATATTGACGGTTAAATGTGTCATAAAATTTTTTTAACGTTATTTTCGTATAATAATTCCCTCATAACCATTTCACAATTTGATTTTAACAACTACCCAAAGATTTGTAGACAATATATAAAGGATATGTGCAGTCCATTTTGTGACGTTAATAAATGCTACCTATATTCCCCTTGTTTAAAGAATTAAATTATCCTAAATAGAGAACAACATATTTTAACTATTGATAAGGTTTACTAGAATTGACAAAAAATGTTAACTCGTATTTTAGTTTGTCAACTCAGTTATGGCAAACTGCTCATGAAAAAATATGACCACTACTCACTACTCTTGTGTTGTTTTTAAAACAACAGTTAGGTTAAGGGTAACGCTTCCATGTTTGGTGAAATATTTTGATATGATAGGTAGCCATTATTCCTTAACATACAAGATTTTCATAAATTATTAACAAATATACAACAGTTTATGTAATTTTGTCAATTTTGACAAATATTAAAAATTGTATCTCTTAGATATAAATTCGGCTGTGTTTAAATCTCAGATACAACATTATGTTATCCTTTTAAATAAATCCTTTCTAATCGTACCGAGATTTTAATTAAATAAGTAGAACACTTTCATTTTTATTTGTTACATATAATATAATCCCGAAGTTTAATGCACTACTGAACACAAGAACGTCTCTTATCCGCACTAATCAACACCAAATCTGATGTCCTGGATTCTAGCTAGTGGTCTGTAAGATAATTTTGTTTATAATATCAGTTAATTATTTCGCAGCTATAGTAACTTTATTTGTATTCTTATACAATCCCTTAGAATCATTAATATCAAAAACTGTATAATAGGAAAAATCACGTTAAAATTATAGTAGCCTACCTCAATACTTGATATGTTTAAACGAATGGATATAAAAATAGAACAGTTTACTAAATGAAAGAAATTAAATTAGGTTAATAACGAACCATTTATTTTGATCCAAAAATTAAGACTAAATTATCGAACAAAATATTGTCTAAAGTGAACGATTTTTTGTGGAAACTCGTGTTTTAATATATGTATGCACAAAATGAACAAATATATGTAAAATAATAAATCTGAATGATTTCAAAAATTGTTACATTGACGAATATTGTCAGCTTCTGTAAGTAGGCCTACGCACGATTGATAGCATTTGAGCACCATTGAGCTTTGTTTAGACTGCGTGCTCAATTGTTGTTGTTGGTAAATTGGAACACCACTAGATTTCATTATATAGAGTATCCAAACAGCGACTAGAACAAGAGCCGAAACCATCATAAAGGTTTATAAACCAAACTATTAAACGTTTCAAGGGAGAAATAATTAGCAAATTTATTTTAAAATTATACTTTTGGGAACAATAAATTCATTATTTAAAAAGAAATTTTATTTTTAGAATCAAGTTTTATGGTTAACATTTGTATCGATTTGAAGTTTAATTTTATCTACACAATTGTTCCGTAATTAGGTTAAGTTAATTCGCAAAAACAAAAAAAGCCAACCAAAGATTAATAATTTGTAATAAAATCATAATTTTTTCTACCCATATTTAATTGAAATGTAATGAAATTGTAAATGTGGAAAGCATAAGTAGATTGAAATTAAAGGTTGACTAATAACTACAATATACATTTTTTAATTTTCATGTAAAATATAATTCTGATGTTTAGTATTAATAAATAATAGTGGAGTTTATAAAATATCCTGTCAATATTGTGACTCTGAGTACATAGGTCAAACAGGTAGATCTATAAAAGTTAGAATTAAATAACATGTAAATAGCTGGAAACATGGCTATAGAAACTCTAACTTTGCTAACCACCTTTTGGACTCGGGTCATAGTTTTGATCCGAAGTTGAATGTTAAACTATTGTGGAAAGGATATTTGTGAATAAAACTAGAATTCATAATAATTAATTTTTTTTTCAACTGCGAGAGACTAATTCAATGATTTTCTAATATTACTATTTAAAAATTAGTAGATAGTAAAATAATGATGTTCGTTATAAACCTTGCCACCGAAAAAAAACTTTCAAGGTAGGCCTGTGTTTATCTAAAAACTAGAAATATATCAGCGCATAGCATGATAATAGGATCGTCTTTTTATAGTGTTAAATTAAAGTTTTCTTTCTACAGCAAGTGAACGTTGGTTAATATTTACGATAATCTTTTTTAATTTTAATGTAATAGCAGATATTTCTTGTTGAAACTCCATATTCGAGGATAAAATAAAGCAAAAGCTTAAAGTTTCAAATAGTTTAATAATATAAATGAGCTACAATTGTTTCGCCTTGCGGCATCATCGGGCAACTGATAATTAACAGGTATAGACAACTATTTATTGCTGTTAATAATATGTATGATGTTAGTTTAATAGATAATATTTTAAGAAAAAAGTTAAAGCGAAGAGCTGAAAATTTAGTCTACTCTTCCCATAACGAGAGCATTGAAATAGTTAAATATTGTAAATTATCTTATATCAACAGAACTAGTTATAAATCAGTAACCTTATTTCAACAAAATGTAATCGTAAAGTTGTCTTTTATTGTACAAAAAATCTAGGGAAAAATCTAGAAAAAAATCTAGGGAAAATGTTGGTCAATAATAAAGATAAAAAAGAAATGTTAGAAAATAGTGGAGTTTATAAAATATCTTGTCAAGATTGTGACTCTGAGTACATAGGTCAATCAGGTAGATCTATAAAAGTTAGAATTAAAGAACATGTAAATAGCTGGAAACATGGCTATAGAAACTCTAACTTTGCTAACCACCTTTTGGACTCAGGTCATAGTTTTGATCCGAAATTGAATGTTAAACTCTTACATATAGAAACTAAATGCAATAGATTAAATAATTTAGAATGTTTAGAAATTAATAGATCTATTTCACTTAGGGCTATATTTAACTTAAATGACCAAAATTGTATTAAATTCGTCACCTCTTCTAAAACCCATCCGTAACATAGTGCATTAACCTTCATCTACCTGCTAGGTCATTCTCCCTCACTCTTCCCGATTTCTCTATTGTACTTCAGTTTCCTGATACTTGTGTATGTATAAAATACTTGTCAATACTTGTTAATTATCAGTTCCCCGATGATGCATCAAGTCGAAACAATTGTAGCTCATGTATATTGTTAAAATAATTTTGAAACTTTAGCTTTATTGCTTTATTTAATACTTTAATATATTAATTATAAGAAATCAAAAATAACTTCAGAAACAAAAAATCCCAATTTTAATCAAAACAATCCCAATAAAATATGTGCTTTTAAAAAAAATTGCTTCTCATACCAGTGTATGTAAAAGTATAGTCTAGGTAAAATCCCTCCAAATTGGCAAGACTAAAGAAAAGACTCCAAAAATTTAATCAAATTCAAAATTAGTAAAATAAAACAAGAATCCAACTTAAAATTAAAATGGAAAATGTTGTTATACGATCTTCACTTTACATCTCGTGTGTTGATTTATAATTTAAACACCACTTCCGAGATAATATCGTCTTGCCACGTCGAGAAGGCAAATTAACCACAATTACGGTTGCGTCTATCATTTACACTGATTATTTAAAGTCTACCTGTTATGAGTTTTTTTTATAAAAGTACGAAAAATATGCACCCTAAAGGAATATTTTGCTATAACTTGGTCTCAATGACAGAAAGGATTCGCACCTGTCCGTTTTCTTTCGTGCGCTCCACAGTTCACCCATTCATCTTTGTCATTATTTCAGTTTTTCATATCCAGACTTAAATAAAATAAAAATATCCAGCGAATGACTTGTTACGACTTTGAGTGTAATATACTTGTCATTACTACCTCTCTATAAATAACTTCATATGCATCACTAGAACACTGTGGTGCATATACAATGGAATAAAATTACCCCAAAATACTAACAACACATAGACTCTATAGTTATGTTTATTCTACCTTATGTAAATTTCAATAGCATAACTAACATCTTCTGAGGTACAATATACACTCCAAGTGTGTATTATACCTCTGAATATGATAGCTATGCTATTGAAATGTACATAAGGTAGAATAAACATAACTATACAGTCTTTGTGTTGTTAGTGTTTTATTGTGGTTTTGGTGAATTTTATTTCATTTTAAATAACTTGTTGTTAAGTGTCCATGTGGATTTTTCGTAACCTAAACTTCCTAAACCTAACCTAACCTAACCTATACTTATTGTCGCATCTAGACCTTCACCAATGGCCATGAGCTATTATGCCTAAGAGCACATTCGCCTTCATTCCAGTTTCTCACACTCCAATAAAATAGTTTTTTTCATGTCTAATATAATATTGTTTTAATACATTTATGTCAAATTGTGATTTACAACTGTCAAGAAACGATAATAAAACAACCAAAATTTATTAAAATTTGATGTTACCAGTAGAATTTTTGTTTTGGTTTTAAACGGAGTATTTTAAAGAAAGTTGTTAATGGGGGGGGGGAAATAACTTGCTCTTTTGTTCTCTTTTCCGACCACTTTATAAAAATAGCGAAATAACCAAAATACAAATAGATATCAATATTTTCAACATTTAGATACCTTAAAAATATATTTAGTATTAAAATATACATTCATATTCTGTAACTATTGCCAAATAAGGAACTACATAAATTAAAATACCGTGAAGTGTTTGTCCGAACTGTAATAAACGATTTTGGTATCCACAATTGAAAATAAATAATGGGAAAAAAATATATTTGTCGTTCGGTTTATGACATAAAGTAGTGTTGTTAGTATCTCTTCATAATTCTTCAATCTTTGTATACAATTTAAACAAATGTGTACAGAAAAATACGATTTAGTTATGTTCATGATTTCTATAAAATAATTTTTTTAAATAGAAAGAAAGTTAGAAAACAAAATATTTTTATTAAACAAGCAATGTTTTTGTGCCATCACATTTCTATTCATTTATTAAAGTTTCTACATTCAAAGAAGGATGTTATTTAAATAATTGTCTCGATAATAAATATAGTAAGCTGAAAAAAAAAAACTCGTTTGCCTTATTTTTCATTGTTATTATTTTTTCCTCAAACTATTACAGTAAACAGATATTATCCTTGGAGAACGCAAATACATTTCGTGGGTCATGCAGAGTTAAGAAATTTCAATCAAAGTTAAATATTGAAGATTTAATTTGAATGTGTTTTACAACTAGCTAATGGTTTAGATACATACACATTACATAGAAAAATTAGTATCACAGACTAACAAAATTCTAAGAACAATCAACCACTGTAACATCGGTTGAAATTTACAATTATCATATTTGTTAACGAATATTCCACTCTCGTGTAGCTAATTTACACAGTTATCTGAGCCTCAGGGATGACGTCATACACCAAACATAGATATAATAGAGTATACAACACATACGTGACTTTATTATTGTTACCATTTTTTTTTAATTGTGTTTCAAATTTTGTACGTTTTTCTCAAATATTCCAATAATATTAATAGTATCTCTTTCTTTATTGAATAAACATTTTTTTCATGACAGTGCCTTCAAATAAAATTAAAACAACAATTTTTTTAGTATCAACCACAATATTTTAATAGAAACTTGCCGACCATGGTTTCGCTAGTTAAAGCATTGTCAAGGACTTATACAAGAATGAAACAATAAGGTTCAGTACACAATATATACACATTATAACAATAGCTGGGTTTTCCCTTATAACCTAGATGAGAAAGGTAGAGGAAGGGAGTGGAGAGGAGGGTCAATGACTTAACTTGGTTAATGGTTTCAAAAGTGGGGAATTACTTAAATCTAATTGTTCATTTAAAACTAACACATTTTTATTTTTAACTAATCTATTAATTTCTATATTTTCCAGAAGGTTTAATTTTTTAGATTTATTAGCTATGTGTAAAATATCAAAATTTATATTACCATGAAAATCTGAAACATTGTGTGTTTTTAAATGATTAGAAAAACTAGAGTCCTCATGTCCTAACCTCCAACTCCTGTCATGCTCACTTAATCTAGTTTTAAAATTTCTACCAGTCTGCCCTATATAAGTAGCGTTACAAATTTTACAAGATAATTGATATACCCCACATTTACTCATTTTTGGTATTTTATCTTTACTGTTAATTAACAATTTACCCAAATTATTGTCTACATAAAATGCTGGTTTGCAACTTTTTTTATTTTCCAATAGTTTACCCAATTTATAACTAATTTGACCAACATAACCTACTTTCCGCCATTTCGTGGATTTGTTATCACACTCACTGGGGAAAATATGTTTTTTGGCAATATTTTTCAACTTTTTATTTAACATTTTATCAATTATCTTGTAATCATACCCATTATTATTAGCTATTTCTTTTATACAATTTAATTCCTTAAAATAATCCTCCTTTGACATGGGAATATTAATTAAACGATGCAACATACTATGGAAAGCTGCTAGCTTATGGTTAACTGGATGTTGAGAATTGGCGTGAATCACGTTGTCTGTAAAAGTAGGCTTTCTATGGATACTAAAAGTATGTTTACCATTTTCAATTTTGATATTAAGGTCTAAATAACTAATTATGTTTTGCTAACTTATATCCATAGTAAATTGTATCGCCTTATTAATAGAATTTAAATATTTAAAAAACAATTGAAGTTGGCGTTCTGAACCATCATACAAACATATCACATCATCTACATATCTGTACCAATAAATTATTTTTTTGTTTTTACTTTTAAACAGATTATCTTCAAAAGCGGTCATAAATATCTCTGCTAATAATGGAGATAGAGGTGACCCCATAGCCAAACCCTCTATTTGTGCATAAAAATTAATTTGTGCATAATAGGCTCTACAGTGCCTTCAGTTATTAATTTTTTTAAGTAGCTTATAAAGTTCTGTAAACAAACATTTTTTTGAAAGAATAATTGGTGTTAAGCATTTTTAAGTACAATTTTCACATATGGAAGAAATAATCTAGATATTTATAATATAATGAGTAATAAATTATTTATATTACCTTTATAGTTCCGTCATGTGACTTTGCGTTTGTCTTAATTAGAAAGACGCGTTTCGGAGTCGTAGCTCCATCTTCAGTAATTTCACTCCGTAGAGGTCGTTAAAACATTAAATACAACAAAAACATTAACACTATACACACAAATAAATAAATACACGTATACGTTGATTTTAACATTTTCTTACATGCGCACTGTTTCATGGTTCGCGAACTACTGGCATTACGGTGAGGCCAAGGTTATCTGACTATGGGTTGGTCATATCAGTTTATTTATAACTCATTGCCGTCTCAAATAATGCGTTTGATTGGAATGATCATTTTTCATTGAGAATATCGTTTGGTGATTGTTTAAATGATTTGTAAATTCCATAGTCTTCAATGGCATTCATCATTGGTCCTTTTTTAATGATGTGGAGAGGTGTCAGGTTAGATTCAAAGTTTGTATACGAAAGTTTGTTATCGATAATGTGTTTATTATAACATTCGATAATGGATATTTATGCTCAAATTTCTTTATAAAAGTTGGATTTATTCACCTCATAAAGATTAATACTCTATTCTTCATAATTGCTTGTCACTAACAATAATGAAGCAATATAAGTTAGCTGGTAACACAAACTTTTAATTTCCGGTTGTTCCAACAATTTAGCCGACATCAAAGTATTACGAATGCTTAAAACTAATTACACAAGCTTCTAAAGGGATTACACTGGCGTTGTAAATATAAAATATTAAACCCCATTTCTAATTTCGCGCTCTAATAGGGCACAACCTAAAAGGGATATAACCATTTATTCATAAGTTTCCTGAATAGCTTGGTTCGCGTTTCTGTTTTTCAATACGTGTTATATGTTTCACATTTAAGGAATGAAATCACATTGAATAAGTATAATAATACAAGTATTCTATGAATAAAATGTGCACAAACTTACTCAAAATAAGATATGATAGTTTGAATATTCTATATTTTTGTGTGATATTTTTGACCGATTTGATTAAGTTTGTAATTATCTAGTGGTGTCATAAAACATTATTGAAAAATGTTGCTCCTGTATTGAAAGATTTATATTTACATGTGTTTCTAAACTTATATGGTTTTGTGTTAATTTCATACTTAAAGAAAGTTGGGGAACAACACGTTTCTATATTTTTTTATAATTATAATTGTGTAGAAATATTATAAAAAGTTGTTACAACTAAATCTGAGATAATCTAACAATAAAAAAATAAATAAGTTCTCGATTTTTTAAAATATTAATTGATTGAACATTTGCGGAAAAATCATTTCAAAAACTACCTTCGCCTATCAGAGTCTAGTGAAAAATAAAAATATAATTACAAAGGTAATAAAACACAATTTTTTATTTTGTACTATCCACTTTTTATTAGTCTAGCCGACCAATGGTTTCACCTGCTAAGGCATTGACGAGGCTGTATTACAGACTGAAGAAAAGAAAACCTTAAAACTAGAGGGTGGGAGTTAGGATACAAAGAATGGAAGGTTGGGGAAATACCCGTATTTGGATTGCCCTTAGAACAATCAACTGGTTTTCCCAATATGTATTGTTCCTATGGTCATTGCCCAGGCCGGGTATTTCGCCAACCTTCCATTCTTTGTATCCTAAATCCCACCCTCTAGTTTTAAGGTTTTCTTTTCTTCAGTCTGTAATACAGCCTCGTCAATGCCTTAGCAGGCGAAACCATTGGTCGGCTAGACTAATAAAAAGTGGATAGTACAAAATAAAAAATTGTATTTTATTATCTTTAAACATGGAATTCCACCAAGAACCATCGGTCACAACAGTATAGAGAAAATATATATATATATATATATATATATATATATATATATATATATATATATTATAATTACAACTTAAATAAAATATTAAAGTTTAAAAAATGTATTAAATAAATGGAAATTTATTATGTTATTTTTTAAAGAATTTTTATCTAAGTAGCTTATATGTAGATGTATAGATGAGATGATAACCATTAAATTTACGAATAAAACACAATATTTCTTTTGTAAAATTCTATAATTTATTTGGTCTAGCCGACCATGGTTTCGCCAGTTACGGCATTGACGAGGCTCTTACAAGACTAAATACAAAACACAACATAACTATTATAAAAGGTAGGAAAATCCCGTTAACAAACAAAGCACAAAGACCCAGGGGAAAACCCCACAGGTCATTCACACAGGTATTAACCAACCTTGAATAGAGGTTGAAGTAAAGGAGAAAATGACAAAAATTCCGTTTGGTCATTTAAAACTAGATTATCATCATTACACAAAAGTCTCTTAATTTCTAAAATTTCCAAAACATTTAATTTTCTACTTTTTACGTTCACATGTAGAATTTCAAAATTAACATTAGAATAAAAATCTGTCAATGCATGATTTTTTAAATGGTTAGAAAAACTAGAATCATTATAACCTAACCGCCAACTCCTTTCATGCTCACCTAACCTACACTTAAAACTACGGCCTGTTTGGCCAATATAAGCAGCATTACAAATTCTACATGTCAGTTTGTACACACCACTTTTTTGCATTTTTTCTACATTATCTTTGGAATTTACCAACATCTTTCCTAAATTTTGTTTACAATAATAAGCTGGTTTACAGTGTTTTTTCTTTTCTAAAACTTTACCAACTGCATGGCTAACTTTACCAAAATAGTTAATTCTACGCCACTTTTGTGTGGAATTATTAGAATTGACTATTGGGAAAATAAAGGATTTAGCCTTATTTTTTAATTTTCTTTTTAACATTTTATCAATGAGATTAACCTCATAACCATTATTAATGGCTATTTGTTTAATACATACAAGCTCAGTATAAAAATCATCATTAGACATAGGAATATTAATGAGGCGATACAACATACTATGAAAAGCAGCCACTTTATGATTATAAGGATGTTGTGATGTAACATGTATAATGTTGTCACTAAACGTAGGTTTCCTAAAAATGCTGAAATTATGCCTACCATCAATGATTTTAATTGTAAGATCTAAAAAATTAATTTGATTATTCTGTCCTACTTCCATAGTAAATTGTATCGCCGAGTTAATAGAATTTAAATACTTTAAAAAACACTCAAGTTGGCGGTGGGTACCTTCAAATAAACATAAAACATCATCTACATATCTATACCAATAATTAATACAATGCTTAAACTGGTTATTACTATCAAAAACTATAGATTCAAAAGTATCCATAAAAATCTCAGCTAACAACGGAGATAACGGAGATCCCATTGCTAACCCATCAACTTGTGTAAAAAACTTATTTTGAAATTGAAAATAATTTTGTTTAATACATACTTCAATTACATTCATCAATTCTATAGAAATACAAGGATCAACTTTAGCTCGATCTAACAAAGATTGCACCCCAGTCAAACAGTCATTGACCGGAATACTAGTAAATAAACTTTTTACATCAAATGACACAATTTTGGCGTTAAGGGAGGCTTTGACATCTTTAATCTTATCCACCAAATCCAAAGAATTTTTTAAACCAAATTTAGGTTGGAACCTAGAAATGTTTTTTAGAAATATGTTGGCAAATTTAGCTACATTGTATGAAGGTGACTGTACAAAGGAAACTACAGGGCGGATGGGAATATCCGGTTTGTGTAGTTTCATAAGGCCATATTAATCTAGGAGCCAGACAATTCATAACAGGTAAAGTTTTAACATGAGCCTGACTAAAAATGCAATTATTTTGTGCTAACATAGATTTAACAATATTACTATTTTTCTTTGTTGGGTCCTTTTTTAACTCCACAAAAGAATTGGTTTTTAATAAATCTTGAACTTTACTGCTATAGACCTCTAAAGGTAAAACCACAATGGAATTACCCTTATCTGCTTTAGTAATAACTAGATTATTATCCAATAGCTTAGTATCCAATTGTATTTAGTCTTGTAAGAGCCTCGTCAATGCCGTAACTGGCGAAACCATGGTCGGCTAGACCAAATAAATTATAGAATTTTACAAAAGAAAAATTGTGTTTTATTTGTTAAAATGGAATTCTATCAAGTACCGTCGGTCATCAGTGTAAACAATATTAAATTTACGTATAATAAATTGAATATCTTACGATTTTAATATTATTATCAATAACAAAATTGATGCAATGTTTACACTCCGTTAAAAAAATATCTTATTTTAGAATGGACTTACCTACAAAGTATGAGAAATATTTAAACACATTAATAAATGTAATAAAATTATTTAATTGTAATAATAAAAATGAAACAATTATCACTGAGGATGGCGACTTTGTCTTTGAGACTCGTTTGATTATGTAAACGTAGTTTTGTGAGATCTTGTGTTCGAGTTTTATTCCATCATCTGTTACATTGTTTAAAGTTTTGATAATGAGAAAAACCTTGTATAATTTTGGACAATAATTTTTATATCCTACAGTTAGGGTTTGGTTAAGTTAACATAAATATAGACGTAAATTATCTACACATAATTACAGTAACGTCCCTATACGCTAATTATAAATATCAAGTACTGTAACCAATAATTATAATTGCTGTCGACTGTTCAATTATTTCTGCACTTATATCAAACTAACTACAAACATTAATTTGTTCATTATTTAGTCTTCCCTCATAATGTGAAATATTTTGCCATCATGGAAGTTTTACTCTATTGTCACCATTAGTGACATAAAAATAAAAAAGTACTAATAAACTATATATATATATATATATATATATATATATATATATATATATATATATATATATATATATATACAGGATGTTCGAAAAATGTGGGGCAATAATTTACGTAGTGATTCCTTGGGTCAAAATAAGCAAAAAGTTTATATAGACATATGTCCTATCTCGATTCGTTTAGCGTATGTCTGTCTGTATGTGTTTTTTAAAAAATAATAATTCATAACTCCATAACGGTTTGAGTTACAGCGTTGAGATTCTGCACAAATGTTCATCTTATTGGCCGCTATCTTTGTGCAAAGTATAAATAAAAAATCTTTAACCGTTTCAAAATTGCGGCTATTTTAAATATTTGACGGCAAATTTTACGAAAACCGTTAATTTTACAAAAAAAAATAGCAAGATACATAAAATGTAGTACGTTTTATGGAGATTCCAACGATATCTTATTAAGCTTATTTTGGACGAAGAATAACAGAGAAATTAATTTCCTCCTTGCTATACCTACAGTTTTCTCTATTTAAATAATGTTAAAACTGTAACAAATATCATAAAATCACAAATTATCAATACATAAATATTATTTTATTTTCAAACATGTACAAAATGAACACTTTTTAAAGAAACACAACTTTTGACACAAGAAATCACTACGTAAATTATTGCCCCACATTTTTCGAACACCCTGTATATATATATTAAATGCTATTATGTCGTAATATTAATGTGAAAGTTAATAGATTTTAATATAGTTTTGTTTAGCCAATTACATTTTACTGATTTTCTTTACATTTCACGTTGGTTTTGTTCATTCGTATGAAAATTACATAATGTTTTTGAATTAATGGGTACAATTAGTTTTGTATATCAGGTCTTATACACAGATCCATGGTCGTTTAACAATAACAAATAACCCGATATTTTAAAAAAGTTGCGATAAAAAAGTAAATTTAGATTGGAATTTATTAATAACGATAACGCAAAAAAATTGATAAGAATCTTTCAAATTGATTTCGACAGAACCAAAATTTTTTAATTCATTCTTGTAAATTCCATAGAAATATTAATTAAACGAAAAATTTTCTCGTACAATTTATTGTAAAATCAAAGATTTCACTTATATTTTAGTATAACATACAGACGACAGTATTCAAAGGATTAAACTCAACTTTAATTATCTCCGATGGTTACTTCAAGAATAAAGGGAGAATCCTAACAATGTAGATACTAGAAAAACCTTGAGTAACGCTGTAATGAAACCACAAACCTAATTAAGCTGAGTGCTTTTGTAACAAGAGGATTGGCTTTGTAATCAGTTACGTTTGATTGTTTCGACATCCTGCAAGATATAGAGATTCAAGAGTATGTTGATAAGTGATAATTATCTTAGGAAAACAACTAGAGTGACAAAAAGAAAATAGACTATTTTGTCGAAGTATATTAGAACAACTGATTTGAATAGTAATTTAGAATACGTTGCTGTATCTCCGTTAGTGAGGACAGTTTTATAATTTTAATAATCAAATATAATAGAAGACAAATGAAAGTCCAACAAAACTAATAAATAATTCAACACGAAGAAGAAGAAGAAAAGTAATAATAATCATTGTTATCAGTATCCAAGTCAAAATTGATAAGTAATTGAATCTAATACAATTCCGTCTAAGTGAACTTATTTTGTATTTACTTGTTCTTGACGCGTTTCGAAACTCTATTCCATCCTCAGAAAACCGCTATATGGAGGTCTTCTTCACATTTAGAAATTAACACAACACAAATGTGCATTAAACAACGTCATAAGTAAAACAACAATCACTGTATTACGTGTTTCTAATATCGCGATATGTGCACACCGTCTTTGATCTGGTCGACGGAATTATACTCGACTGAAAAATAATAAGTTTTAGATGGTGAATGTCTAAATATGAGACTAATATTGTTTTAATACATTTATGTCAAATTGTGCTTTACAACTGTCAAGAAACGATAATAAAACAACCAAAATTTATTACAATTTGATGTTACCAGTAGAATTGTTGTTTTGGTTTTAAACGGAGTATTTTAAAGAAAGTTGTTAATATTTATTTGAAAGAATTTGGGGGGGGGAAATAACATGCTCTTTTGTTCTCTTTTCCGACCACTTTGGAAAGATGGTAAAAATAGCGAAATAACCAAAATAGAAATAGATATCAATATTTTCAACTTTTAAATACCTGGTACCTTAAAAATATATTTAGTATTAAAATGTACATTCATATTCTGTAACTATTGCCAAATAAGGAGCTACATAAATTAAAATACCGTGAAGTGTTTATCCGAACTGTAATAAACGATCTTGGTATCCACAATTGAAAATAAATAATGGAAAAAAAATTTGTCTTTTATGACATAAAGTAGTGTTGTTAGTATCTCTTCATAATTCTTCAATCTTTGTATACAATTTAAACAAATGTGTACAGAAAAATACGATTTAGTTATGTTCATGATTTCTATAAAAAAAAATTTTTTTTTAATAGAAAAAAAAATTTTTGTCTACAGTTGTTGACAAAGTGGCATTTTGTTCATTTAAATTAGTTTGCAAAACAGTTCATTTCTCAACAGTTTCACTTTGCCCACTACTTTGCACACTACTTTGCTCACTCCGAATGGCAACCGAACAAAACGAAATTTAGGTTAAGTTTATTTGAATTGATTTATAATATACAGGAAATGTCCCGTTTGTAGGTTAGATTAATTCTTACGTATAAAATAACATAAATAAACAACAAAACAACGATTTAAAGTTGAAAAAGGAAGTAATTATTCATAAAGATGATTGACAGTGTATGTAAACGGAGAGTATTTTTCGTTTGCCGAGTTTTAAAGTTGGCAATCCCGTTTCCTCAACAATACACCTAAGTTATTTGTAATATTCATAAATAACCTCAGTTTTGACGTGAGGTTGAACACTACTGTATTAAATTAATGTTTTATTAAATTGTGTTACTGCAGAAGTATGTTTTTTATTTGTCACAAAATAACAACTGTTGACTCGAGAAATTGACGCACGAGGCAAGCCTCGTGCGTCAACATTTTTCTCTCGTTTAAAAAAGTGCCACTTTGCTCACTACTTGCACAAATATCTATTTCTCTATTGTTAATGCTCAACAATATTTATTGTATACCATCATCTCTTATTCCTAGAAACTATTTCATAAATATTGTGCTAAAATTAATACTCTACATTAATTGTAATTTTATAAAATTAAAAACATTAACTCTTAATTATAGGTTTAAATTTTAACGGTAGTAATTGAAAATATTTAAATACAACCTGTTAGGTCTCAATGGAAAACACTTAATTTCTATGCATCATCTACAACGATTTTATAAAATGTTTGTCAAAGTAATAGTTATATCGGTTTTTTAATTTATGGGGAAAACAATTGGTCAATTGGTCTGCCTTAGAGCCTCAATTTGTAGAACTATGTAAAATGCTTAGTTAAAATTATTTTATAATAATACAAAAAATAACAAAACTATGTGTACCCAATTACTAGTCATAGAAAATTACCTCTCTTCTGGAGTAACTTAAAAAATATATTAAAAATGTAAACCAGATTTATTTTATTTTACAATTATGACTTTTAAATACAAACCTTTAAAACTTTTTTTTATTACTTTTTATTAGTGATTAATTGTTGTTTTCATACCATCTACAGTGTTAATCCAATCAATGTATATGTTATTGTTTTAAACAAGATATCCTTAAAGCAGTACAAAAATTACTCCCACTAGAGGCGAAAATCTACCCTTGTTAATATTATTTTTACAAATGTATTGTGAAAGATATTTTATTAAATGGATTGTAAAAATGTAATGTAATTTGTAAAGTGTTAAATGAAACATTAAGGGAAACCAATAAAACATAACTTAAGTTTTCGACTCATCTTTGAAACAAACCTTAAAAACATTGATTCTAAGACGTCAAACATTTGTATCAATAATAAAGTATTTTCTAAAAATTATTCCATTTTTTTAACTGTTAAGAGACCTCAAGAACATATCCTATATTCTTTTAGACAATATTTAATAATTTATCTTAGGAAAATGTTTGAATTAAACTTTAAAAACTTTTTTCAAGGTTCGATTATAATTTTATTATAAAAGACAATTACGTTAACAATTATTGATAAGGGATTATTATTGGGATTTATATTGGTATATTCTGTATTAGATCCACTTCTGTCAAATAAATGTCAAGAGATTTTTCACATTTTATTAATGTACTTGAAACAAACAACGTTATATATAAACAAACTAAAACTCCGTAATTGTCTGACATTATCAAATGATCTTGTATAAAACCCACAAAAATGTTTCTTTGTTATGGGGTTCAATAAAAAACATCGTCTGATACTATGTTTTTAAATTATGATTTCCTCTACGACAATGCAAAGCCCATCTACAGCTTTTTAACGGAGTAGACTCATAAATAGAGGTTTGCAAAATGCTGTTGAAAGCAAAGATTTGACCTTCGTTAAACTCCCCTTTCATTATATTTTCACAATGTTTCCTTCTCACTCCTTTCAACATTTAGCTGGTGTTTGTCCAACCTTACTTGACGCTTTCTCTAATCTGAAATCATCGATAAAAAATTACAGTTTTCGAAGTTAGATATCTTCTAAATGTTTTATATTTTGATTCAAATCTGTGAAGTTGAAGTAAATTAAAATAAGTATTTTTCCCAAATAATGAATATGTAAAACTAGACATATGCCCTGGTTTTGAGTGCTCCATCTAATGCTACATTTTGTTTGCTTATAGCCCAACTGGATTGTTAATAATTACTATTACTTTTAATCGTGTTTTTTAAATGTGAATTAATATGTGTCGTTAAATGTTTCTATGTGTTTTTATATTTGAAAATGACTGACAAATAGTTGAAACGCGTCATATAAGATAGTGCAAACTACAAGTAAGGATTGTTTTCGACGGTAACACCTCAATACAAGGTAATTAAATAGTAATCTAAATGCTATTGAGACATGTTTTATAACGAGTTATATTATGGATAGACTCCAAATTATGATAACTAAATAATTCAGGGTTAATTGGCTGATTATGTTATTATTTGACTATATTGTCAGTATTAACATTTTAGTGTTTTATTGAAATCAGTTTTAATATATCATTGAAAAGTCATTTCATGGATACAATTCTGTCGCAAAAATTTCTTTTCTATAGGAAATAAAAAATACATATTATAATAAACATTTCTTAAAATTATAAGAATTTGATGTAATTCCCAAAATTCTACTGTTGATAGTAATTTCCGAATACAGGTAGAGAAAAAGAAAAATGTTATTCGTTGTTAAAATGGGAATTATCTTTCCTCTTCTGTAGGCTTTACATTGATCGACTGAAGTGAATTACGTTTCACATTTTCCATTTTATTAATTTATTTTTTTAACTTTTTTATTGAAACTGGCAAAACCATGTTATTAGTTTTAAAAATAGAGTCATGACAAGCGTGAAGATATCTGAAGCTGTAATTTTTGTGCAATTATTCACCAAAATATATCTTGAGTCTGATAATTTATGATGACTATATGATTTTGTTTTCCAATATTAAACTATGTACATTGAAACAATTCAGAAACAAAACGATAAAACTCATTGTGTTTGTATCCAAGTCACTCTTTTTTATATAATAAAAGAACAATAATGTTCGTCTATGTGACTATTTTAATAATAAAGTAGTTACTTACTTTATAATCATATGACGCGTTTCGGAACTCGTTCCATCTTCAGAATATCGCTCTGCTGAGGTCGTTAAAACATTAAAATAAATTATTACACAACATATCGCAACACATATACACATACACGCGCACATTAACACAGAAAATATCAACGCGTGTACACACCATCGATTACGTTTTATACACTCCAAAACAGAGTTATTATTAAAAGGAATTAAAAGGATTCCTCGGATATATAAATTATTATAACAAATTCCTCGACGGATTTTCAGAACATAAACAACCACTTTTACGATTAACTTCTAAAAAAAAAAATTATTTGGACCTGCGAAGACCAACAGACGTTCCAAAAGATAAAACAACTTTTCCTAGACACCCCAAGTCCTATACCATCGCGACCTCAAACAAATCATTCCATCTACAAACTGACACGTCCGACCATGCAATATCACTTATATCAATTTACTTATGGTTTATTTACAGTTTTCATCTATAGAGAACTACAGACAGCGGGTCTTTTTTAGAAGAGGGCCGCCACTATTTAAATTTCATGTCCTTCCGAACACTTCCGCACACTATGCAATATGTGTTTATTTTGTAAAAAAATTTACTGCACTTTCTTTACTATTGATTTCCCGAGCTAACAATAATAGCGACATGATTAAGTAAATACTCGAGCTCGACTGACCAGGGCAGCGGCAGTCCGCCTGTTACGTCGCGCGATAAGATAACGGTTGATAAGTTAAGCTTGACCATCGTACCTGAGGGTCCGTTGGCGTATTGTAGATATTTCCGTCTATATGCATCCCAGTAAGGTTCGCTGTGTAGGGGAAATTTTAATAGTGGCGGCCCTCTTCTAAAAAAGACCCCAGACAGCAGAAAGGAGGTTTAAGACCACCGAAATAGAGTTATTGGCAATAGTACATTGTTCGCAGAAGACCAGATACGTTATTTATAATTCCGACTTAACAATAATTACAGATAACTAGGCCCTTACTTTCTTAAACAGTTACAAACTCTTAAATTCAAGACTCTCTCGATGGATATTAATAATCCAAGACTATAATTTCAAAATTATACATTGTAAAGGTAGTGAAAATTGCACAGCAAATATGTTAAACACGAAAACTCAAATTGTTAACCAGCCAGAACTGATGACGGTCTATATTGATAGGACATAAGATATTAACCTCCAAACCGAATTACAAAACATTTCGACACATCAAAACCACTCTCAAATTTAGTTAACATTATTCAGCCCTTAAATGAAAATTCAAATTTAAAACTTCGTCAAATATATACGATACGCCTTGGGATTTTATACAAACGATTAAATCAACAATGGCTTATATTAATACCAGAGGACTTTATAACTAGGCTTATTTGGAAATGTCATTTCTACTATTTATATTGTGGTGGTAAGAAATGTTGGGACATTTTGAAGGAAAGTTTTATATTTAAAAATATGGGACAACGTATCAGAACTACCCTCGCCACTTGTGATTCCTGCCAAAAGTGTAAATGCAACCCCCAACCATCTATCGGCGTTGCCAAAAGAATAAATTGATAAATTGCAAAGGGAGGAATCATCATGTAGCTGTCGATATCCTTGGACCAGTACCAACTAGTTTAGGCTCTACGAAATATATTCTCATCGTCATAGATATTTTCACGATATTTGTCAAACTATATCCTATCAGAACCGCAAACACTCAAATAATATTGAAGAAACTTTTTGAAATACATTTTCCAACCTATGGTACACCAACAATTATACAAAGCGACAATGGAACCCGATTTAGAAGCCGCTCATGGAGTAGAACTTTAGCCAACCATTCGATATAATATTTAATCCATACTACCACCCAGGAACTAATATGGCCGAACGCCCGATACGGGAAGTAAAACGATGTTTGAGAACGTATTGTGCCCAGAAACACAAAAGTTGGGCACGATAAAAATGATATGTTAAATGAAGTTCAAAATGAGACGACAGGATTTACCCCTAATGAACTACAGCTGGGAATAAACGATGTATGATTTTGGGAACCTTTTGTATCAAACAATTATAAAACCGATCGAGACAAAATTATATTTAGCAGAAAAAATAATTCGGACAAAACAAGAGAAGAGGGCACCAAAATTCAATACAAAATCCAAACCGACTACTTATGAGATAGGGAAATAGTACTAATAAAAAACTTTCCATTATCGAATGCATTGGAAGGAGAAACGTATAAATTTTTCGAATTATTTAGCGATCCATATAAAATCCACAAAATTATTGGAACATCCACATATTACATTAGCTATCTAGATGACAGTCACGTAAAAGGACCATACCATGCAACCGCACATTAAAAATATAAGTATGTAAATGATTCAACGATCCAAACGTAAGAAAGGCAAGAAACAGCTGAGCGACACGGAGGTCATTGACCTGAACCAGCAGGTCTTGTAGATGTACAGGACGTTCCTACCGAGCTGAAGATTTTGAATAAGATTTTAAATGGTACATAAACGAGTACAATGTTGTCAAATAAGACTAGAAGAAGTATTAAATATTGTGTGTTCAACATATAGTAGAATTTTTTCGAATCTTGAAGAGTCAAATAAGAAAAACGTACTTAGAGCTGAACAGAATTATTGGTGAGATCCAACCATTTTCTTACACTAAATTTATAAAGATTATCCAAGTATTGATTTTCCCTTCCCGGGTGATCAGAATTGATGTGGGGTTGATTAATTACATATAGACATTGATTAAAATTGATATAGGCAATTCAATTTGATCAAAAACTCCTAGAATGTAATAGAACTTTTCTTACATTTCAATACATATGTCCCTTAATAAAACATTTAATTTAATTTAAATATTTTGGAACTTATTTTAGATTTGTTTCTTATTTTGTGTGTATATATTTCTCTTCTTTTTCTAAAGATTGGAGAAAGCCGGCACCAACCCCAAACCCCGAGATTAGGAACGCTTAATAGATGAAAGACTAATTAATTATTGTTTATCTGTATATTTATAGATTCTGAGAAAGACAACATTGTGTTAATTGAATTTTGAACAATTTTCTTAGATATAATTAAGATTTTGAAAGATAGATACTTTTAAGAACTATTTCTTCAATTATGATTTTGAAGAAACTAATTTTGTAACTGTTTTTTTTATTGAAGTTATTTTATTGTTCTTAATAAATTTGAGAATTTAAACTTATTTGTTTCAATTTTAACGTAATAGCAGATATCTCTTGTTGAAACTCCATATTCAAGGATAAAATAAAGCAACAAGCTTAAAGTTTCAAAAATTATTAAAGCTCGTTTATATTATTAAAATATTTTGAAACTTTAAGCTTATTGCTTTATTTTATCCTTATTTGTTTCATATAATTTCATTTCAGAGTTGTTGCAAATTTAGCACCACAAGGTAGGAATTCTGTGTTGTAAAATTTAACACCTCGACGTGAGGCTTTCATTAATCCATATTTTCTTATCGACTAAATTTAAATATGTGTTTTAACATATATAATTCATGTTATATATATATATTCATGTATCTGTTTCGTCAATAATAACGGAAAAAATCTTTCTTAAGTCACTTACCCTCCATTACTTTCCACATATTTAGCTACTAACTAAAATTTTTCTATATTGATAAATTTCAAAATTTTACGTGTCTTCGTCCATCTGCCAGGATGTCACACAATACGAAGGACAGATTTGTTTTATCTCAAACAACCAAAATTAAATATTTTTTCTTATCATAATTTGCGAAGAATGAGATACAATTGGAAACTTATTTATTTGTAGTTGACTGGCTTAACTTGAAAGTCATATTTTACATTATTGTTAATGCAGGAGAAAGGTGCATTTAAACCAATATCACGTTTAAACTCACCAAAATAAGATATAATATTATGAGATTCAACGAAATAGGGTTCAAATTTTATATAATTTAAAAAATACGAATTTAATATATTCCAGTAATAAACAACCGTTGGGAAATATAATAATTAAATAACATAAATATTACCAAACATACTATTTCAAAGTGATACTTTATGCAAGCACTTGTAATTGTCACTTTCTGAATAAAAACAAGACTTGGAATACCAAAGAGGACACATTTTTTTTTCTCTAGAAATATTACTTTTTCCAACTATGAATATGAAGTTCCTTTTGAAATGAATAATATTTTTTTTACAGAAAACAAAAAATTTCCACAAAAATTGTTCAAATTTTATTTTTTATTTTTGTTTTTGTATTGTTACCAAAATCTGGGCTATGTTATTACAAGGCCATAATCACTAATTTATGTTGACATAATTCATTTCAAAATAAAATTCCTGAAAAAATAAAATATTTAATCATAAAATATGTTTTAAGAAAAGAATTTATACGAGAGATTTTTCCAAATTGAAACAAACTCCAGCCTACCTTAAAGGTCCAATATATTTCAGAATTATAAAATCATTTTTGTTTGGAAAAACTATGAAATTTGTAGGTCTGTTTAGTGGTATGATTACCGTCTAATAATTAGTGGTTTAAAACAATACTGTGTTTTCCCTACTATGTTATTAGCCGAATGTTTTTACACTTACAGGTTTTACTTTTTTTTAACGACATTACATAATCATTTACCTATTACTGATTTCTATGATGTCATTCTGATAACTTACGAGATTTTTGTTTTGTTTATATTTTTATGTGAGATTATAGACTGGAATTTAAATGACAGTGTGAACTGGAGGTTTAAAGAATAGATTGAAAGAAGGTTTTCGTATGTTATTTTTTTCTATCAATTTTTTTGTTGTTTTCTCCATGAATTTAATATAGAATGAAATGAGGTGTACACTTGTCACTTCATAATAATATTAAAATATTTTCCTATCAATAATTTTTATAGAAATATGCATTTGTGTTTTAAAGACCACGATTAAACATCGTTAATTTTTGTAATTATTTTAGAAACCTACTCATGTAATTTTGATTTGATAAATTTGTTTGTGTCACAAAAACTCATATTTAACCAAATTTTAAAAGGCAGAGGAAACTTACTTCTTTTACAGACTAATTGTCCTAAAATAGATTTTGCCTATTTCAAAATTATTTATTGTTTTGGTTTAATTTTAATAACTTAATAACGAAAGTTTTGCAAAAATGAGAAATGTTTTCAATTTAGTATTTATTTGTTTTTGTCATTATTAATCCCTACTAACAAATTAAACATCTTCTAAAAAATGTGTCTATCGGCGTCAAGGTTATATCGCTAGAAATTATAAATCCAACTACATTTTCAATGGTCATTGTCAATTTGACTACATATTATTATAATGTGATATGGAGGATTTCATTTACTTAAATCACATTATTCAATGAAAAAAATTAGGGGATCAATGAAACGAAGAATAAAAAGTAATTGTAACAGATTTGCTTACAGTTTTTCCTTGTTATTTAAAATAGAGCCAGCCTACTTCTTTTAAAGACTAATTGTCCTAAGTCCATTTTACTAAATTCAAAATTTTAATGTTTTGGTTTTACAGAACCTACACTAAATTTTGTTTTATTTTTAGGACTATATATCAAATTTAACAAAATTTCACTTTACATTCGACAGACAAAACATAGAACTCAAAAACTATTTTATTGACAAAGCCAAACAAATTAAATATCTGCCATTTTTGTAAATGATTTAAAAATATTATTAAGATCTGATTGTTCCTGTTTCATATCAAATGAATATTGAAAAATGTTTGGATTAAAAACTAAAAAATGAAGATAATAATTAACATTTCATAATAAAATACATACTAAAGAGAAAGATGTTATTTGAGGGGGAAAAGGATATGTTAAAAATGAACACAGTAGGTAATGGTATATTTAAATAATGAAGCAAAGGAGTGTCAAAATAACTTAAACGTAATGGAATAGGTGGATACATGAATAAATAAGACACCCAAGAGACACGTTGGGGTTTGAATTAGAGAGACGAATGGTTAGATATTTTGTCTGAATTTATTGAGAGAAGAGGAAGGAGAAAAAGTGAAATTAAAAAAATATTGGATTTTATTTTGTATAATTCTGTTACATCTGACTTCGTTAAAATAGTTATAAAATATTTTTTTCTAAATAAAGCATTCCAAGTAAACGGAATTTTATATTAATTTAAATTAAAACGTGATATCGATATTTTTCTGTTTAACAGAGGATAGCAAGTATATGAAAATACAGTATCGAGTAAACTAATATGATTTGTATCTTTTCTGTTTTTTTGACGTAAAAAACAGCTTCTTTAATAATGACTCTGATAGGAAAAGTGTATTTCGAAAAACTTTAAGCATTGAACCAAAATAGCGTTACCATTAACTTGTAATTGCAGTGTTTATAAGTTATAATTTCGTACTTAGTTACCGTTAAAGTGGATTTTAATACTGTTACTTACAAGTTACACCTTACAAAAATCGTACGTGGTAAAAAGTCTCTAAAGTGCAAACTTGTCACAATTTAATTGTAATGTTTTATGTAGATATTATCCCGTTATATAGTACAAGTCTCTAATCATGGTTAAAATTTTGCTGACAGGTATATTCAATATCATCTTCTTTAGTTTTGTTTACTTAAAAGTAATCTTAATATATAGAATAATACGAAATGGTGAATTTCGGGTAACTATTAGAGTTAACTCAAATAAAAGTAATATGGGTATTGAATTTGCCAGTCACATACACAACAATAGTATGCTATACTATTATGTTCCTCTTAGTACAAACTCTACCATAGCATATTGTGTACGTGTGTATAAACACATAAATTAGATAAAACCTTTTTTTCCCAAAGATTGAATTGTGTATCTAAAAAAAGTATAAAATTGGACATTTGATATGATTTTAGCATATTTTATGAGTTTTGGAGATTTTGTGGAATCTTTACTTTGTCGGAAAAGAGAGCGGCTTTTTAAAACGCTACCTAAAGATGCATTTCCTTAAAGTTCGCTAAAGTTTATTTACTTCTCTAAAAGATATGTCATTTTTAGTAGATCTTGGTGCTTTGTAGATTGTTTAGTAAGGACACTTTTAATTATAAGCAACAATATACAAGACATTACCCGAAATAATTTATACAAATTTTCAATCTAGGTTTTTAAAACATTTAAGATGAACCCTTGACTTTGTTTACGTCTATATAGTGTCCTAACTTGAAACTTTGTAGTTTAAAACTTAGTATATAAACATGTTTTTTAAAATTTTTTTTTTTTATTAAACTGGCCTGTGATAACCTCCTTCAGAGGCCTCACCGGCGTCGACCTAAAGGTCTTTTGCCGCCCCAATTTCCTTCCTACACCCATTCAGTAATACCCGTCATCCTTATGAAGGAACAGATACTACCGATAGGGTTGTCTAGGATGGTTTCCATCTCTTTCCCCGGAGGGCCTAGAGAGTACGGCCTGGCTCGTCCTAGCGCCTCACACTCTAAAAGAATGTGTTCTGCAGACTCTTCAGCCAAACCACATTTCCTGCATGTATTAACTGCAGCAATTCCTATCCTGTGTAGGTATTTTCTGAGGTGACAGTGGCTCGTTAAGAGACCAACCACCCACCTCAAGTTATCCCTTCTAAGAGAGATGAGTTGTTCCGCATGTTTCTTGCTTGGTCTAATTAACCTTTTAGCAAGTCTACTAGTGGTTGAATTCGTCCAGACCCTGTTCATCCCCTCCCGCATCCACTTATCAACCGCTGCCCTGGCATGTCCATAAGAGATTCCGAGCACCGGTTCAGGGCCCACAAAGGGAATTCAGAACCTGACCTGGCTAGTTCATCTGCTCTCTCATTACCATCAATACCTGAGTGGCCAGGAACCCAGCCAACAGTGACCGTGTTCATCTGACTAAGCTTTATCAATGATGAGATGCAGTCCCATACCTGCTTCGACTTTACCCTAGTCGTGTTAAGTGCCTTAATGGCAGCTTGACTATCTGTGAAAATCAGAATGTTCTTACCAATGTATTTCATTCTTTGATTCTCCTTGATGCATTCAGAGATAGCACCTACTTCTGCTTGGAAAACAGTAGCATGCTTACCTAGGCTCAGTTCGATGTACCTCTCTGGGTTGAGCCCATTAATGCCACCGCCTGTACCCATCTCTGTTTTCGAGCCATCTGTGAACCAGACTATATCTTGCTCGTTGTATAACCTCCTTCCAGACTCCCATTCTTCCCTAGAGAAGATCTTCGTCTTGAAAGGCTTGTCTAATGAAACCTTAGGTATCATGTGATCTGAGGGCATGTCTAACACTTCCCTGTTGACCACTTGATTTATCCTGCAGTGCCCGATTGCAGGCCACCTCTTTCTCCAGCAACCCGTTTGCTGTAGTCTGTATGCACTCATCCTGGCCTGTCCCTGAATATATACCCCTAGGGGAGGAAGATCCAGAAGTGCATTCAAGGTAACAGTTGGTGTAGATCCCATGGCCCCCGTGATAGCCAAACAAGCCACCCTTTGGAGACCATCCATTCTACTTTCAACCCCACATTGTAGCGTCTTAGTCCACCAAACCACCGCAGCATAGGAGATTAGTGGTCTAATAATCATGGTGTAAATCCAAATAACCACCTTGGGTTGCAGACCCCATTGTTTACCAACAGCCCTCTTACATGCAAACATAAGACACTTGGCTCTGGTTACTACCCGTTCTATCTGTGGGTTCCAGGTGAGCCTTTTATCTAACACAGTACCTAGGTACTTCACCTGGTTCTCCAACGCTACCTCCTGCCCAAAGAGCTTAGGTAGCGACCTCACTCCCAGATTCCTTTTTCTTGTGAAGGGAATGAGAGAAGTTTTTACAGGATTCACAGATAACTGTTCCTCCTGACACCACCTTTCCACCTGGTTAAAGGCAGCCTGCATAAGGTCACAAACAACACTCATGTCTCTACCTCTAACCACGATGGCCACATCATCAGCGTATCCCTGTGAGTAGAATCCTTGTTCGTTTAAACGCCTAAGGATCTTATCCACTACCAGGTTCCATAACAGGGGGGATAAGACTCCGCCCTGAGCACATCCACGTCTAGCTCTGACCGTGATGATTTCATCATACAGAGTAGCCTGGATTGACCTGTTGTTCAGCATGGCAGAGACCCATCCTACAACAGTCTTGTTCACTTCACAATCCTCCAAAGCCCTAATCATTGATTGTATTGAAGTGTTACTGAAGGCTCCCTCTATGTCCAGAAACGCCCCCAGAGCTATTTCCTTTGCTTCCAGACTTTCCTCTATTCTGCTTACTATATGATGTAAAGCAGCATCAGTGGACCTGCCTGGTCTATAAGCAAATTGATTATCGTGCAAGCCTGAACTCCTAAGCACGCTGTCTCTGATGTTAACATCCAGAATTCTCTCCATAGCCTTTAGCAGGAAAGAGTTAAGGCAAATTGGTATGTAGGCCTTGGCCTGAGCATATCCCGCTCTTCCAGGCTTTGGAGCGAAGACAACCCTCGCCACAGACCAATTCCTTGGAACATGGCGCAGCGCCAAGCTCGCCCGAAACGCCCCCGTGATAACCGGCCTGAGCACCTCCAAACCCTCCTTGAGGAGTAAGGGAGTGATCCCGTCCGGCCTCGGGGCCCTATGCGTCTCGAACGATCTAATGGCCCAGTCCACCTTATCCTCATTAATGAGTCTCCTCGAGCAGTTCCAGTCCGCTCTACGCGGACTTGCCCTAGTGTACAGGGAGGGATCACTTCCTTCCTCTATCTCGCAATCCGGGAAGTGGCATCCCAGGAGTACTTCCAGAGTCTCCCTTCCGGACTGCGTATACGAGCCATCTGGTTTTTCCAGAGAGCCCACCATATTGGTATGTTCAGCCCTCAGGATCTTCTGGAGTCTAGCCGTTTCAGAGCACTCTTCCACTCTTTCACAGTACTTTCTCCAGGAATCCCGCTTGGCTTTCCGAATTGCTGAGTTATACTCAGTAAGTTTTTTGTGATAGGGTTCCCAGCAACCTTGATGTTTAGAGGCCTTGAACAGAGTTCTAACTTCCCTCTTCATTTTTGCTAGGTCCTTGTTCCACCACCTTACCGTGTCGTGTTTTTTCCTTTGTGTGAGGGGGCAGTTGGCCTGAAAAGCACCCTGCACCGCAGCCTGCAGCTGCACCGATACTTCTTCCAACTCCTCTATCCCCCTCACTTCAGGCACTATATCCTGAACAGCCTGCCAGAAGTCTTCCCTGTACTTTTCCCAGTTCATCCTTTTGGGGTTTCTGAACCAGATCACACTCTTCTGCTTCCACCTCATCTCGAATTGAATGTGCTGGTGATCTGCCAATGATGGCTCCACCGAGACCCTCCAACCCTTGATGAGTTGGGCAGTACGTTCAGTACAGACTGTGATGTCAATGACCTCCCTCCTCACTCTGTTGATGAAGGTCGGTTTGTTACCTACATTAACTATATCTAAATTAGAACTAGACAAATAGTCAAATAGAGACTTACCTCTTACATTGCAGTTGGAGCTGCCCCATGCAAGGTGATGCGCATTGGAATCCACTCCAAGGACTAGGTGTTCACCTTTCCTCTTCGCTTCTCCCACAATGCGTGTAAACTCGTAAGTTGGAGGTGGATTGGCCAAGTCGAACGGGAAGTATGCAGAGCCTATGGTAATTTCTCCACACACCTCCTGGTCCTCCAATCTCACCTTAGCTGCCACCAGATCCCTGGAACAGAACTCATTTAGCAAAAAGACACTTAAATTCTTATTCACTAACATGCATGTTCTGGGAGCGTCCGATGACGTATCGTACATAAGCCTGCCCCCAGAGTCTCCTAGCCCCAGAACCTTACCTTTCACCGCCCATGGCTCCTGGATCAGAGCCACATCGATGCCTTCGGCCTTGAATCTGCTGGCTAGGTTAAGGCTGGCCGCCTTTTTATGCTGAAGATTGGCCTGGACCCCCTTCAGCACCTTCATTGGCTGCACCATCCCTAGTTCTTTTACCAATGATCTGGAACTGGATCTGCCCAAGCCCAAGCCTAACCCTGAGGTTTCTCCTCTTGAGCATCTCCAAATCCTTCTCATTGAAACCAAGAAGCACTGTTCTCCCCTGAGGGCCCGTGGTTCTAGCATTGATGATCCTCCAATCTTTTGTCAAGATCGAGAGATCATGTTGCTGGATCCTGGACAGTACGTCCTCCACCTTCATCTTGTCGAATGGGGGCGGAAACCTGGTGATAACCTTGGTAATGTTAATCACCTTTTTCGCGTCCACCACCTCCAAGATGTTCCCTTTCCAGGGATTGCATATGGCTACAGCCTGCTCTAGCCACCCCTTGGTTTCTAGATTGCAGCACTGCAGTATCATAGCTCCGCTTTCCAGCCTAGGCGACTCATTGAAGCCTGGTAGACATCCATCTGAGAGGGGCCTCATCTGCGCAATGAGAGCAGACGAGAGCTCCAGGATGTCCTCCTCAGTGAGTGACCTTTCCGGAAAGTCTTTAAGCACCACCGCAACCCCGAAAGAAGTTAGCCTATCTGCATATGAGATTTCCAACCCCCCCCCTGGGTCTCTTTGGTGCCTGATATAAACATGTTAGAAATAATTACACTTTCGACTTAACAAATGTTATATTTTTGGTTTAAACAATCGAAGTACGTGATTTGTGATAGTCACGATTGAAAGAGATTGACTGTAGAATTTTCAATTTAGATAGAACATAAATATAGCCCAAATTACGTAAATTCTAATAACTGTTTCAAAATTGGTTATCATTTTAGTACCACAGTGTGGTGTGGTAATCATGTGATAGTTAAAAAAAAGTCCATGAAATCACAAAACTATTGACATTTTTGAAAACAGTCGATTTTCAAAACTAATACTTGAAATGTACAATGTTTGAAAAATCGTTAACCACAGGATTTTGTTAAATATTTAGGGAGTGACCCTTGATACATCTGAATTATATTGTTCTGAAAAGTAGCAAAATTTACTAAAGCCTTAGAGCTTTAATTATAAAGAATTCATAATAACACATGATAATAAAAAATGAAATTGAGAAAAATAGTCGAACTCTGGGTGATGTATGGATCCCCAATTTCCTGCGCGAAGTATTCAATTCATGGGGGAGTTTTAAAGAAGCCTAATTTGTTAGGCCAAATTCAAGTACTGTATCCCCAATCCACTAGGTCTCGTTCAAGGATCCTATATTTCTGTTTCTGGACGCGTGGATAGAGTCCTATTTTTGTCTCTCTGGATGTCTTTCATACACAATGATCATTGTGTAATAGCATGAAATTGGTTTTATGTATGGTTTAGGCCCATACAACCACACCGGAGATGGGAATTGGTGGCTCACTTCAATTTCCGTAATCACGGTCATGTTTCAAACCAATGACTAATTGTTAACTTGTACTTACTTTCCGTATGTTATATTGTGTCCGATTTATCTGTGTACTTGATCAAGTTTGTGATATCCAGGTTTTACCTATTATCATATTCAGTTGTTACATCGACTATCGATTTATGTCAACTATTAACTTTTCTAGTATCTAATTCGTAATATTATCAATTCACAAAATTTAGGTCCGTTTGACTGTGTTTTGAAATATTTTATACTCCCCCATTCAACAATTCAATTTAAGTTCTACCGCGTGTGAAATCAGTCCCGGAACGCATAATATATATATATATATATATATATATATATATATATATATATTTTTTTTTTTTTTTAACCATTACAGATAGAGCTACAAAGCTTTGCACATTGTTAATCGACACCAAAACCAATTTTATTACGTATTCAGTGGACAGCTATCTTTCCAGAGGGGACGGCCCAAAAGGAGTAAGTAGGAAATCTTAAATGAGAGCATAGGTCGAATTGTACATCGAATTAAAAGCCTTTATGAGTAGAACACAATGCCACAAACATGGCTCGGTTGTTCGTTTGAGTTTGGATTTGTGTCATTGTACCCTACTAGTAAAGACTTCATTTAATGTGCATGTCAACCTATGTTTACATTTAAGATTTCCTATTTACTCCTTCAGGGCCGACCCCCATTGAAGATAAAGAGCCAATGAGTAGTTCAAAAATAGTTTTTTTTTCGGTCAGATATTGATTTGCAATGTTTTCATTTCATAACCACTACCTAGTAAACATTATTAAGCTCTTTTCAACATACTTGACGTTGTAGCTAATATGAAATTTAAACCCACGCTAATTTAGCTAGGGTGAACCTATTGAGGTCGGGTTTGCGGAATTGTGTTCTACTCATAAAGGCCTTTAATTAGATGTACAACTCGACCTATGGCCTTATTTAAGACATCCTACTTATTCCTTTTGAGCCGTCCCCCTGGAAAGGTAGCGGTACACTGAATACGTACTAAGATAGGTTTTGGTGTCCATTAACAATGTACAAAGCTTTGTAGCTCTATCTGTAATGGTTAAAAATATTTAGCCTTCCTGGGACTTATTTAACACGCTGTATATAACAGCTCTAAATTACAAAATTATTGTATTTGAGGTGTTTAGTTAAAGTACTGTAATTTCATTATTAATATGAGTTTAGTTAAAAACCCTACGGTATATTTAGACCTCTTATAGGTATAGTTCTAAAACTTCTTTAGTGTGCCAAATGTAAATGTAGGAAAATGTACACTTAACATACTGAAATTTGGTGTCTTTTTTTCAGTACTAGTTTATTAATTTCTTTTATGGTCTTATAACGCATGCAGTATTTAACAAATTCTTTGATTTTGTACTATACATCCTACTTTGTCTACTTATGAACATGTAATGTTTGTTAACTACCTAGTTTTTATCTAAACTGTACTTGATTCCGTAGTAAAAGTAAGCCCTAATACGTGGTTGTTTCTAGACCTAAAAAACCAATTCCAACCAAGTTATTTCTCTTTGTATAAATGATGCTGTACTATGTTAAACACTGTTCTTAAACTTTTGACAATTATTAGTTTTACAAAAAATTGCTTTATAAGTACATAATAATAAAGCTTCTACTTTGTCTGATTATATACGTTTTTTTCAGCCATAATATCAATATAATTACAATTTATATTTTGTATGGATGATTGAAAAAGTTATTGAACAGTTGTCATGTAAAAACTCTGTGTAATTATTTATAACTGCGTGACGTTGAATCAATATAAGCTTCCTGGTGAGATACTTCCTGTTATTCTATCACTATTCTCAATGTTAAAGTACAGCTAACACAAAACGCTAATTAAAACTGTTTTAAAGGGATCAACCTATCGTTATAAATATAAAATGTTGAAACATATTTCTAATTTCACGCTCTACTTGTTTAAAACCTAGACGGGCTCTACTGTAACCGTACATTTAAGAGCTAACTAGGAAACTTCACGCAGATTTATGAAATTCATTGCAAATTGTATGTTTCATGCTGAAGTGATGATAATATATTTATATTTTTTAAATTTATAGAAGTATAAACGTTGCACCATTTCTCTCAATAAAAAATATGGCAAGAAAAAAGTTCATCATTAAATAAGAGATATTGTTCAAAGATAAATGCATTTGTATTTTCTAAATTTAAAGGCATATTTCAACCAATCGGTCTTTGCGAATCTTGCTGTTGTACATACATACATATAAAAATGTATATTGAACTTGGTAGGCGGAATGCATATTTATTATATACAATAAGTTGTATTTACAAATAAATTTCCTTCGATCTTTTCGGATATTGAACTTCATAATTTTTCGTAATTAAAAAGACCTTAAAAATCCTTAGTATGTGTTAAATATTATGTTATAATATACTGAGCCAATTTTGAGACATTATTCAGTCAATAACATATTTATAGATTATGGCGTTTTGTGGTTTTAATATATATGCGGAATTGGAGACTAATGCAAGATAATTTTATCATAAATAGGTTTATTAGTAAAACAATACAAACATTGTTACAGCTGATTATGCAAAGCTGTATATTTATTTTTTATACGCTAGATAATTAATAATTAGCTTCAAAATTTTATCATTAAACTATTGATGAGAATAAATATTTATTTAAAAAAGATATTTGTAAAAAAGAATGATAAAATATTTGTTTCCAGTTTCATTCTTTTTTACAAATATCTTTTTTAAAGTATTACAGGATATATCGTATATAAATATATATCTTAGAAAATGTATTCGTAAAAAAAGAAATTGCAACTTAATATATGCTATTTTCATATTTTAATAGGTTTTCTAGTTTCCTTTATTTTATCATACTTTAATAATTAATAATAATTTATGTTATATAAGTTGCAGGTAGTTTCAATTGAATGATTAATTTTAGTGTGAATCTATATCAAAAAACATTTTCATTAACAAATAAATGTAGAACATAAACAATCTGTGATTAAAAAAAGTCATTTGAAATGATGTCTCTATTCATTATATAAACCTTAGGATGAATTATAGAAGCGTTGTTCAAAGTTTGTTTTTTTCATTATAAATTTTCTCTTTACACTGTTCATGGTAACAACAGATTTTTTTGTTACAGATATTAGAAAAATGTGGAATATAATTAATAGATTTATGAAAAAATATTTAAAGAAGTGTAATATGATCAAATACTGATTGACTGCATCCGGTTCGTTCCTCTAATTTATTTAAAATATAGGGAGCCTGATTTATTTTGTTTTCCACCTTTAGAGTCATTTTCAAGTTCTATTTTGGGGGGAAAAAACTCTACCTCAGAGAACGAAAAGAGAGTAAGTGTTGTTTGCCTCATTTATTAGTCTAAGGAAACCACAAACGTATAAATCGTCCGTTTGTAGTGTATTGGTACATGCAACTCTAGTAAGCTATTCCAGGTTTTCAACATTTTCCTGACATTTTAATAAATAAGCATTATTTTTCAAAAATTTTGATCTCTTCAGTGATGGAAGGTTAAAATAGCGAATTTATAAACAAATAAATAGCGTAAAATATGTACAGACATTGCCACATACAATTTCACAAAACGCCAAAAATAATAGTCTACAAAAAATAATTATATACAGAGTGTGTAAGAGAGAAAGAGAGGCTAATATAAATATATAATTGTAATAAGATCAAGTCCAAGTAATTATTACTTAAACTAATTTATTACAGAATACTGTACTTTATGATATTTTTTAAGGTGTAGTGTAAACACATATTATTATTTTTTAAATCAAATAAGCATGACACGGTTGTGGTACAATGTCATTAAGAGTTTTTATTTGAAATCCTGGTTTTATTAAAGGAACAGAAAGTTCAATTTCATTATTTATTTGATATTTGTAATTTGAACGATAGTTAATTTTTCTTCACTTGGCTTTTTATAAACTAATTTAAGTCACTAATCTTAATAAAATTTAAACTGTACTTGGATTTTAGATTCAACGTATAATATATTATACTAAGTATCTGCAAAAAAGTGAACATTATAAAAGTAACGTATATATATATATATTATTATATTTATATTATATATATATAAATATAAATTTTATGTAATAATTATTGTTATTATAAGTTTTATAATGACATCCTCTAAATTTAATTAGAACAACATTATATAGACACTAAGTAACACTACTCTATTTATGATGGTTCCTTCACAAGAACATTGAAAGGGACTGACAATGTCAAGTCTAAACTTGAGTGACAGTGTAATGAATACATAAACCTAACTTACTTGAGTGATACTATAACAAGTTGAGTGAGGGACTTGGAGTTTGTTACTGTTAGTAATATTTGACATAAATTGATATTTGTGAGTATTCCGTTTTTATTTAACCAGTTTTATTATTTTTTTAAATGTAATAAATTTATATTAACTGTGTTTTGAACCAGTAGTTTTTTTACACTCTAACTTTATATATAGCACTATTATATATATAACCGTGATCTTAGAAAGTTTCCTGTAAACGAAATTCAATATTTGTGCCTAGAGTATTTATTTGATTTATTTAATTAGTATAATGTAACTGTCGTACAAAAATGCATAAGTATCCACTGTAAGACTATAAAACATAAAATAAGTTTGTCCAATTTCTGTATTATGTACACTTTGTTTGTTTGGAGTAGTGTCCTAATCCAAAGATGACATTTTAAAAACTTACATTATCAAATACTTGTATGGCTAATTTTGTTTGGTTCTATATTTAATATAATTGCATAAACATTTATCTGTATTATAAATCAAAGAAAATATCGCACTCAGGGAAAATATGCTATCTTTTAAAGCGATGTTTGAATCATTATGTTCTCTTTTGCACTTATACTGAGAGTTTGAAATGTTGACACTGTTAAGTGTGTTCCTTTATTTTACCTGTGTACTTTAGATATCTTTAAAATCAATGGTTCAGTTTTTCTATTTCTTTTTTCACTCTGGCTTTATACAATGTAAAGTTTAATTGTTTAATAATCTATGCCTCTATTCTTATGTGAGCCTAATCAAATACAACTTCTAACATTAATACAACAAATTCAATATTGTGGGAATAAATTCGAATACAACATTAAATAGAATAATATAAACATAATTTTAATGAAAAGCACAAACTCAACATTAATTACGTAAACCCAGAATGGTTCCAATTATTATTACTTGAAGTGATTTCACTTTAATAATTGTTTTCAAGATTCTCTATACAACACAGTTTGTTCCCCTTAGTCAATATTCGAATCTGCCAATCTTCCTTTGGTTCTTCCACTCTAAGCCGACTTCCTCAGTCGCCTTGGCTGTCCTCTTGCACTATATCCTTATTCATTTCCCCTCTGATAACAAAAGACTCCTTCTCTTTCTTATCAGTTGTTTATATAGGTTTGGCCATATGGTGTGTTCTACTGCCGATGCAAGGCAAGCATTTCAACACTTTTCACTTCTTTCATAATAATTGTTCCCATTCTGAGTTTCATACGACCATATATTACTTTACATATATTATTATTATTATTTAAATACATTTATTAAATACATTCTTGACAACACTAAGTTTGATTACTAGTTCTAAGATACTTCTTAAATACGAATACCTACCTAAATGTAGTATTTTCATTACAATCGCTGAAAAATTACATTTGTTTACCAACTGAAACTAACCCACTGGTGAACTATAATTTACTAAGCAAAATTACAGTTTATCATGACTGACACTTACCTACAATGGTCAAATATAATTTAATACAGGTGGATATTTTATTGACCATGAAGAAGAGCGTTGTTTTGATCATCACATTCTTTAGATTAAAGTTATGAGACCAGTCAGAAGTCAAGTGTTTGGTGTAAACACAATCCCCAATAATCCCCCCCCCCCCCGACTACTCTATTGAATGACGCTGGGATATGTTGAAATGTTGAGTAGGCGTTGTTGGACAATATTTTATCTCTGAGACTAAAAATTATAACGAGAAAACGTTCTGTATTATTTCATTGCGTAAATGGGAAATGAACATAAAATGACTTGATCAAGGCCTGCTTTCAGCAAGATGGTGCTGCTCTTAACATAATAAATATATATATATATATATATATATATATATATATATATATATATATATAATAATCTTGGAGAAAGTATTTGCAGACAAAAAATTTTTTAAACCATTTAACCCTAGAACACTACTCATTCGTAAATTTTACGACCCGCCCTTTGTAAAATTCGGAGAACTCGTAAACAAAAGACGGACACGCTCTGTCTTTTTGTTTACCTTTCCGCCATTGTGAATAGAGGCCACTGTCTCTTCGGCTAAGCTCAAAGTTGAGCCGTTATTACCGTACTCAAGCTCGCGTCGTATATTTTACGAAAGAATAGTGTTTGCGAATGTTTTAACTATTAAGTGTTTGAATTTTTTTTTTTTTGTAAATTATTGTTTTTATATTGTTGGTTTTTTAGTGTTGTAAATAGTTTATTGTGTAAATAGTGATTTTAGAGTTCAAAGTGTATGATTTATCTAAGTGTATATTAATCACTGCAAGGAATGTGATTCTCAGTGAAGACAGGACTCTAATTTTGGTATTTTTGGTATTCTACCTAATGAACTTATTGTAAATCATTTTTCTCTTTTATATAAAGTAAACACTTAAAAATTATGTATTTTATGAATATCCGATTAATTTTTCCAATAAAATAATATTTATATTTTTTTCGAATTTTTTTCCAGATTAATTTTTTTTTAAACGAACTTGTAGTGGTAGTAAAAAAAATTTACAGTTAAAATATGTAGGAATTCATTGTTAAATATTTTTATAAACACTTAAAAACAATAATGGATTTAATATAAAAAATAGTCAACACTAAAGTAAAGTTTAAAAAATAATATTACTAATAGTAAATATAAGTAGTAATTATAAGTTTAATAATAATAACACTAAAGTAAATAATAAAAATAAAAACAGAATGTAGTAAAATTTACGAATGAAAAGTGATCACGTAACAATGAACTAAGAAAAGTAATCTAGGGTTTTAACATCCAAAATATCAGATTTTTCCGCTCGATTTTTCTCTGACAACATTGGCAAACTCTCTGTACATTCACAATTAACAAGTAACCATCACAAAATAAATTGCTAATGTATTTCGTGTTGTACTGAGAGCATCTGGCATGTCAATATACGAGTTGTGACTTATTTTCAAGATTTCGTTCACCATTTCTTTTAATAATGTGATAATAATAAATCATTTTAACATTTTGGTAATATTTTATGAGGATTATATGCTTTGATATTATGAGACGAATTATTCAAAAATCATGATCATTAATATGTGTTTTATGGATAATTTAAAAATTATTTGAAGTAAAATAATTATTTTTTTACTTATATAATAACCCGTTTAATTAAGCCATAACAACAGAAAACAAATATTTTTTTCATACGTTATTAAATATTTGTAAATTCTTACTTTCTCTTTGAATTTTTTCACATTGATTTAATATACTAATTTAGTAAATCATATGTTGATTTTTTTTTTTTTTTTTTTTTTTTTTACATTGTACTGGCACAGGAACATGCATGGAATAAAAACCAAAAAATATAATTTTTAAGTCTACCATTGGATCACTGTTACAAAGTTCAAAAACATCAGTTTACTTAAAATTTATCGTACGTTATTATTATTAATTATAAGAATTTTTATTATTTTTAAAATAGTTGTTGACCTTGCTATATGTACCACCAATAACAAATAATAAAAATTTTGATTTAATACACCTTCAATTTTTGAATTATATTTAAAAATGATTTATTATAGGTTAAATTACCTTTTCAAAATAGATAGAAACAATGATATATTTTTGGACGTTAGAAAAATATTATGAAAAAATATAAATTTTCGTTTGAAATTTTTTTTTTTTTAGATTAATCTCTTACAGAATGCGAACCGAAAATATTATTAGTCAAAAACATAAAACTAATAAATTTTACTTGCTGATGAATTTATTGTATAGGTATTTTGTTAATTACAAGTTTACTTAGTTTCTCAATTTCAAATTAGCATTATTTTAGTTGCAAAGTTGCATCAACTTTCCTTTAGACAGGTAAGCGTAGTACAAATTTGCTTGTTTGTATAAATTGATTTCCTCAAATGAATATCACGTTGACACGGTGTTTTATCACAATTGCGTAAAGCAATGTATAATGATGCGCGGAAACTAGTTGCCGTTCTTTGCTATGCAAGAACCAGATATGATAGCGTTAGAGTTCTGCCAAAGAAAAATGTAAAAGACAGGTAAACCTTACGTTCTTTGGTAATAGTTTAATCTACATAACATTAATATTGTTGCGTAATTTGTGTTTTAGAATTTTGAAAGACTTTAATGTTCGAGGGAGCAACTTGCTTTACGCAAGTAAACACATTGAAAAAAGAAAATTATGTTGTGTCTATATTAAACTGTAGAACTGTGACTGTATATATTTCATATCTTGATAGAGGCGAAGTCTTGTAGATCTGTAGGACGGTGTTGGCTAATTTCGGTGTTCTTAAATGTGCACAGGTATCTGGCGACGACACTTGACACAAAGTAATTACAATAGTTGAGTCACACATCACTAATATCACTGTTCACAGTTTATAAATACAAAATATAGACTAGTTTCTTTAGTTGAGTTTATCGCGATATCTTGGGTTTTGTAAATTAACAGGTAGCATGAGCACATGGCGTAGAATTCAAGCGATATGAACCATACTAATCTTGTGAATATGAATAGTTACAATAGGCAGATTATAAACGTGTTTGCTACCAAAAAAACGGAGCGTATTATCACAGAAAAATCACTATTAATTGCTTAATTATGATTATTCTATTAGCGGCGTTGTATAGATACATACAGCGTGAATAACTAAACCATAAGATAACCACATCTGTTTTATTAGAGTCCAGTCTCGTGGTTTCTTTAAGAAGCGGAATTCTTCCGTTTTATTTAGCCAGAGACCAATCAAATGGTCAGAAAAAATAGCTTTAATATACCTGCATAAAACTGCTTTGATAAACGGTGAATTGTACTGAGATATCAATATTTTCGGGGGGAATACAAAACAAGTTCAGAACAAACATTACCCAAGATACCACAAAACTTTTGTTTTTTATTTTAGAAATTGAAAACAAGATTTATAAATTAAAAGTGAACTATCTATTTATTTGAATTAGGATGATGTGTTACTACTATCTCATCAATTCTGAGAATAAACAAACTTGAATTTAAAATATTATATGTAATAACATTAAATTATTTTCCCATTTGTGAGACTTAGAAAGAGCTCTCTATTTAGAACAGATTTTCCTAACCAACCCCTTCTAGTATACATCAATAATTGACATGGTGGGATATCATTCAAGTGAAGAATATTTATCATCATCAATTGCTCATATAATAAATTTGAAATAAGCAAATTATTATATTAAACGTTGAGCTAGACTTAGGAGAAAAATTATACAGTATAACAAACACAGAACACAATTTTCACAATAAAATACGCCTAAGTATCGGACGCGTTTCAAGGACAAGGTTAGGTTAGGTTAGGTTATTTATTTGAGTTAACTTATTAAGTTATAGTTTGATTGGTGTAGCTCGTGTATCACTGAAGAGGACGAACTTGTCGTTGAAACAAGTCTAATACTTAGTCGTATTTTTTGTGAGAATTGTGTTCTGTGTGTTTGTTATACTGAAGCAAATTATTCATTGAAACACACTTACCGCTTTAATAAAGGACGATCGCTTTCAAACTGGTTAATAATAACTACGTCAACACCAGCAGGGTGGTTTAAGATAAAAGCTAACATTATGACACAGTGTAAGGGTTTGTATAATATTAGCTTTGCTTTTAGTGAATGTAGGTTTCAATTAGCAGGTTTTAAACACTCCCTTTGTCTGAAAGCAAAGGCTGTTCCGGCAATATTGTCAATTTAATCACATTTGCCCACTACTCTTTTTACATGCAGTGTTCATAGTTTTCAAAATATGATTTATATATATTTTTTTTTCAAATCTCTACAGAATTTCTTATGTCAACAATGATGAAGCAATATAAATTATCTGGTAACACAAACACAGAATTTCTTGTTATTCAACTTTTTCCAATAAGGAAGTAAAACGAATACATAAGTAAATAAAATAAAAGTGTTTTAAAGTGAATATATAAGCGTTTAAAAGCAATAATACTCTCTTCTGAAATGTAAGTTATTAAAGAACATATCTAATTTTGCAATCTACTATGGTAAAAAAAAGTAGGCATTTGTGCATATATACAAGAGTTCCCCGGGAAACTAAGTGCACATTTTTTGTATTTAATTGCTAGTTATATGATCCACGCTGCAGTCATTGTCATATATTAAAATAAACAAACCAATTAGATGTCACAAAAAGTAGTAATTGTTTATAATATCATACTATGTAAAAAGGAACCAAGAAGCACTTTCAAATTTAAAGGCTTATGTCAGCCACTTGATGTTTACTAACCTTACTTTTGTATCTCTAATTATAAAAATAATGTTTAGAACTTTTCAATCGGATTGATTAAACATATAGGGTTAAAACGGCTCAAAACGTGTTAAATATTCTAACGATACTTATTATATTATAATTTCGGAAATATTATATAAATCAAAATTATGAATTAATTAGTCATACCTTGGATTGTCAATATATAAGGAAAGTTATTAAATGATGAAGTCCAAATATACTCTTTAACATTACCTCTGAAATATTGTATTTTATTTGAACTTATTTTCCAATTACTTTTGTTTTTTATTTTACACTATTTGCTCAGGGGGAGCTCTTTTAATGAACAATTAATACAGTGAGTGAAATTAATTAATTAATTAATTAGTTGCAACACAAAATATCTAAACAATTTGAGAAAACCTATTTATTATGAGACATGTTTTTGACTTTATATTAGAACAATATAAAATTCTTGATAACTACAATAAAAATTGTGCATTGCATTTGTTTATAATAGAACAAACATTACGATCATTAAACTGTGAAACGTGATTACGTATTAATAGATTTATTAGTAGTAATAATGAATTATTAAAAAGAGTTTAAAAATCCATGTTTCATATTTTCATATTATGTATACTCTATACCTTGGCCAAAACATTTGACATCTGTTATTTGTTTTCCGTTATTTGACAAGTCTGACCGATAGGTTAAAATATATTTTAAAAAATCTACTAATCTACAATAAAGCTTATAATTTAGTGATTTCCAGCTATATATTTTTTATTATTATTTTTATTCCAATTAAGAGCGGAAAATTTGTCCAAAATCTTGTGAGAGTTAACAAAAACCTCTATCGACAGCTTTTAAAGTATGCAAATTGCGTTTGTTTGTATACATAATTACTCAAACTCTTTTATGAGGTAGTAGCCAAACTTAAATGTGCATATACATTTGTTTTGTTTTTTCTACTATATATTCAAATACCTACAGACATATTTCTTTACAATAACCCGGAACAAAACAACGCCATATAAATTGAAATATTAACACACTAACAAGAAAAAATCACCTAAGGTTATTATTATCTGAGAAGTAAAAAACCTCCCAGATTCTGCTACTATCGTCTTTTCATCATTTAGAGCACTTTGTTCTGACCCCAACTTGTTAAAACACACCGAGAAATAGACTCGTATAAATGGAGTTCTTTAACCTAAGGGAATATAACATTGGGGACTCTCTTTGTTTGCGAAAAGCGATCAAAGGCCGAGACCTCATCAACTCTGAAATTCCATCTCTTTTTTTATTTTCGTTACAGTATTCCTATCCTTTTCTTTTTTATATTTTGCTTTTATCTCATTACATGTTTTTTTTTAATTCTTTCTAATCTTTATTATTATCATTCTCTTCTTTCTAAAATTGGTTTTTTTTAAATTTTCAATTACGCAGTTAAGAAGATATTACTTTAGTGATAACAATTTAATATCACCATATCTGTATATGGAAGAAAAAAAAAAAAAAAAAAAAAAAAACCGACGGAGACAATGAACATTATTTCAGAAAATGACCTGAAACACTGTTTTGTACAATAGAAAATTCGAATGGACCTATGTAGGGATCATGGAGTTGAGTATATTGAAGTGGACATTGTGAAAGTTGTGAAGGGTAAAATTTACAGCAAAAATCCCGTTTTTTCTAGCCATAAATTGTATTTCATGCCTTGGTGAAGAATAGTTGGCGTGGAGGGTCAGATTTTCCAAACTAAAAATAGAAAGGTCGAACAACCTTTCAACTAATATTATTTTATGCTTCAGTTTACTTTAGGTTATGCCCAGATATACTCTCTTGTCTGTGTTCCGTTAAGTAATTATTGAAGGGGTTAGGCAAGTGATTATTGTGTGTTTATATTAGATTTAGTGATAAATTCATCTACACAGAAATGACGAGTGGATTCTACAGATAATTACAAGTGTGTGGATTAAAATTAAAACGTAAATTAAATTTAAGGAAATAATCTTATGAAATATTTTAGAAGTGTTGTTATTTTTATAATAAAAGTTAAATCATAATTTGAAAATCTACTTAATTCTATCTATGGTAGTTGGCTTGTTGTTTTAGTGAAAAATTATGATTTATAGTTTTAACTCAAATAAGTATGTACACAAATCAAACCTAATTTTGGTCAAATAGTTCATATTATTATTTTTATATTTATAGCCAAACAATATATTTACTGTTAATATATTTTTTTCCGTTTATTACATAAGTACACATAATTTTGTGGACATTTCTGAAATATAATTTCCGCCATAATAAGATATTTAATTTTTTATATATTTTTACTTCTAAAGAAAATATGCTTAGGCTACATTAAGATATATATTTTTAAATGTTTATACAAATATTTGAAATTAAATAAAATACTTGTTTTGTTTTTAGGTTTTCTTTAAACACACTTTTTTCAGTTTTACGCGGTAGACGATTCTTAACTTTTTAATAATAGCATAATTAGTATAAGAAATTAAAATTGATTTTCAATCAGTTTGATGTTATTATAAAATTATTATGCTGTTCACTATTTTTACTACAATTTCATTTGCACATGATTTTCATGTTTTATTGATAATTTATGAAGTGTGTTTATAATGTTCCTGTTAAAAAAATGATAGTTTTCAGTTTTACTTCTTTTTAATATAATCTGAGTATTAATATAATCAGTCAGATAATTACTATAATCTGACTACCAGAAAATTTATTGTTATTAACGCCTAATATTTTTTTATTATTTCTATTGCCTCGTAATTAATTAATTAATTAATATACTTGAAAATGATATATTTCCGGATACTATACCCAAGGTAATTAAAACATTACCTGTATTTTAGTCAATTAACCTAACCTCACAACGTAAAAAATAACTGAAATTTCGTAAATTACATTAATTCGTTTTGTACAACATAAAGAATCTATCATTTAAATCTATCTAGAGGTTTCAACTGTGCAACAACTTAAGTCAGCTGTGTTATGTGTGTAACTATCTTTTATTTCTTGTCATACGATATTTTATAATTGCGATCTAATAATTATGTAAATCATTTAATTAAATAACTAAATTCTAATCATAAAATTGAGATATATAAATTTTGATTATATAATTGAGATTTAATAATAAAATTAAAATAATTTGACGATTTTTTATCTAATAAAGAGTGGTTACACACAAATAAACAATTAGAAGCTTAAACCCATATGTTTTTGATAAAGCAACAATTATTTGTTTTACAAATTATAAACGTAACAAAAGTGTATTAAAAGGATAAGAAATGTGGGCAAAGTGATCAGATGCATTAAAAAAAAAAAAACTTGTATTTTTAGTACATTTTTTGTTATGGCCTTAACACCAGCTTTCATTATTTTTTTTGAAAACGTGATGCATATTTGGAAAATTGAAACTAAACCTAGATTTTAAGACATTTAAAAAAAAAAAACCTGTAATTTAATAAATTTTCATGTGTATGAACGTTATTTTTTTAGGAAATAATTAGTTTGAACTCTAATTTGTATATTCTGTTGTTTTGTGAATTCCAACAAATTAACTGTTATCTACGTATACAAATATCACTGCTAATATTAAATTTTTCTTGAGAGATCAGGTTTTGAAATACGGTCAAAAAACCGATGTAGAATTTTGTTTTCGATTAACAAATTTACTGGATAATGTGAATGGGCATCTAGAAATGTGTACTGCAAGAGTACTACCGATATTAAACGTGCTTTTAAATGTGGATCTAATTTAAAGACATTGTTCGAAATGACACTCCTTGGTATTTTTCAGAAATAAATTTTGGATTATCTTTATTCATTATAGGATTTAAAAAATCTAAACTATATATGTAACAAGTGTAGTGTAATGAACCCAACAAAATTTACAGTACAAAACATTTAAAATGATTGATTTCAATGGAGATATTTTCATTATTTTTTTTTAAATATCCTAAATTTTGAAATGTATAGTTTGTACTAGTTGATTTCAAACTAGGTACTTAGATTGACGAGTACAGTACAAAATTTCAACTTAATCAGTTAAGTAGTTCTATAGATATAAATTATTTTGTAAGAAAACAAAATGGTGGATATCTTGTAAAAGACGCGTTTCCTAACATATGTTAAGGAACTTTGTTTATATTTTGTTCCATATAACCACCCTTTTTTACGATTATTCAAGGAGCTCGGTTTCATTTCATTTATATATATATTTTATTTTGTACGAAATCAGTTGACAGATTTTAATAATATCAATCTTATAAACAGCACTTAAAGTTTTTTGCTGTTTTGTGCTAGACAGATATTTCGGGGGTAATGGAACACAATTGTTGTGGTTTTAGTCCTCATAACCAAAAATATAACTAAATTATCCCCAAAGGATGTGTCTAGATATGTTCATGCAAGTTTAAGTTAGATACATCTTTTTTATTTCTACTATTAGGTTTGATAAAATCAAATAAAAGAGTCTCTAAGAAACTTCCGTAAAAGATAAACTTGTACTGATCAGCAATGATGTCTGAATAATCGTTTGAGAAATATTGATTATTATAAATGACTAGAATTGTTTGTGTGTTTTAATTATAAAGTTAAGCATTATGGCACTGTTTCATCCCATCTTGACTTAGGTATTCATTAAAATATGGTTCTTGTAAACACCCCCAACATAAACAGGCTTGAAATACATTCACTCTTTTGTTTGTTATAATTAATATCAGCATTAAGGAAGGAAAACAATGAAACTTAATTGTATCTGCGTAAAACCTTTTCTGTTATATTTGTAGTAGAATTGAACTTACACGTTTTTAATTTGAAGAATTTAATATAAAAAAATATAACATCCGAAGAATAAAGTACGTTTTTGTGAAGTAAAAACATTGGAAGTTGCTGTAAGTTATATTTAATTAATTTTCGTTTGAAGTTTTACAATATTTAAATGAGCTTCGTGTCTCAATGCCGCAAGAGAATCATTTGTTAATAATATAGTAATAGGAAACAATTAACTAATAAATGATTATTATAAATATCATGTAGATTCATTGTTTTGAGTGTTATGTAGAATAAAATTTCTTAAATTAAAAATTATTTAGTTAACTTTTTGTCCTTAAGTGTGCAACAAATGTACTTGTGTAATGCAAATAGTTAAATTTACCTAAAAAAGTAATCTCAATCGCTGAGTCAGTAATTGTGACTAAACATTTAAAAGTAAATAATTTCATCAAAATATATTCTTAATATTAAATTTGTCTATTTTCATTAAATTTACACAAATGCGCAAAAAAACTCCCATTTAATAGAGAATAAGAGTGTAACTTAGAGTCGAGTTTATGTAATATTATGTAACTATTAGAATCAGACTTTTGTAATGAGAAATTGGTTTTATAGGTGAAATGTAATTTTCTTGAACATACTAATTTGTTTCATTGCAATAGGATTATATATTTGTGTATATATATATCACAAATTATCAATACATAAATATTATTTTATTTTTAAACATGTACAAAATGAACACTTTTAAAAGAAATACAACTTTTGTGATATTATGATATTTGTTACAGTTTTAACATTGTTTAAAAATGGAGAAAACTGTAGGTATAGCAAGGAAGAAATTAATTTCTCTGTTATTCTTCGTCCAAAATAAGCTTAGTAAGATATCGTTGGAATCTCCATAAAACTTACTACATTTTATGTATCGTGCAATTTTTTTGTAAAGTTAACGGTTTTCGTGAAATTTGCCATCAAATATTAAAAATACCCGCCATTTTGAAACGGTTAAAGATTTTTTATTCATAATTTGCACAAATATAGCGGCCAAGAAGATGACCATTTGTGCAGAATCTCAACGCTGTAACTCAAACCGTTATGGAGTTATGAATTATTATTTTGTAAAAAACACATACAGACAGACAGACGCTAAACGAACCGAGATAGGACATATGTCTATATAAACTTTTTTGCTTATTTTGACCCATGGAATCACTAAGTCAATTATTTCCCCACATTTTTCGAACACCCTGTATATAAGTTGCAACGGATGTTTGAAGGAAACACTTTTGAGGTAATACGTTTTGAAGTACCCTTTATAAGAAGAAATTGTTTTTGTTACGACAACGGTTTTTTAGTGTTCCCCTTCTCATGACTGCACAACAACTATAAGAAATAATCAAAGTTGTGGATAGATTTTTTCGTTTGTTGATGATATTTAATCCCTTAAAATGCGAAACTTGTTAAAATACCACAATTTTTTTTAACCAATGGGATCGAAACTAATACAGAATACTCAACTTTGAATTCTTTGAAATCTGTAGAAAATATGAACAATTGCTGTCAATAAAATAATCTGTGGTGTGGAATTAACTTTGATTTGTTTATTTATAAAGATTAGATCATTGCCAGATTAAACAAACAAGGAGTATAATTATAAACTGGTTTAATTGAATATCCCAATTACCGCTTTAATACAGCACTATACCATTAAATCAACGTGATGATATCGGTAACAATGTGACACCGTTGGAAGATAAAATCTAATATTATGACACAAAGTGACGTGGTTCCGTTCGGACTTTGCTTTGTGTAAAAACAGTTTTTTCCACACTTCTACCTTAAAATTTCAATCAACTCTCATAATTACATGACACTACCAGATTAAATTATCTGGAAACATTAAGTTATCTCTTAATTTCCTGGTTTTCCAACACTTCACTCACGATCAAAGTATTACAAATACGAAAAACTAATTTAAAATTTTTTAAAACTATCAAAATTGCGATATAAATATTAAAGAAGATTTCTAATTTTACCCTCTACTGACCTAAAACCTAGAAGGGAAGTTACTTTATATTCTGTAGTTCCATAGTCAACTAGACCAGTCTGTAAATCATTCCAAGTGATTTGCTTATAATATAGTTAGTTATATGTAAGAAAACAACGCGAAAAGGTTGCAAACATATTTTTTCTGTTAAACATATGTGAAAATGTTAACGGATGTCATTATTATATGATTGAAAACATTCAAAGGCTAATTTCCTGTTTCAGTAGCCCCTCTTTTTCCATATAGTTTGTTGTAGTCCCTGTCTATGTAACAATTTGTTTATAACATGCCAGGGGAATGCTTATACTATAATATAAAAGTCCTCTACTTTACTTACGCTTACACATGACCCAAATGATGGGTGCCAAATATAACATTTAGTTTCTACTCTTTTATTTTTTTATACAATTACTTTATTGTCCCGCGATTTGGGCGTCAAAAAAAAAAACAACATAACAGTTATATTTCCCAAAAATTGTGATTTTTTAAAATTAATTAATAACGCAAACACAATATTTACCTTTTGAATTGTTCCAATTTATTGAAATATAAATCTATAACAAAAGAACATTTACATAAATTTATTCCATTGGTTCTTAACTAATTCCATTCATTCTTCAGTCATTCCTTAACTTAATTTATTCTGTTATAACGGAGTACTGTTAAAGACGTTAGATTTCCCTTCGATTTCTATTTTTTTATTTTTTTTTGTTTTTCCCTTCTTTTTATACAAATTTTGAAACACATCTGCCTTTGCCTAAAAATCCTGTTATTCGAATGTTTTTTCTTTGTAGGCGCGTTTGCTCCTCCAAAGTTAAAGAATCCTCTGTTTTTTTTTGTTCTTGACACGTACATTTCTTTTAATACCGTTACATTTCCATTCATAAACTGCAGGTGACAGCTGTCGTTTATTCCCTTCATAAAATAATATATGTTTCCATATTTATTATTATTTTATTTTAATTTAATTTTTCTTTGTTTTCTTTGTACATGAGTTATTTAAATATTTATCATTAGATATCATTAATCACAATTATTTATAAATGATAACATGATATCGTTACAATACATTTATGAAGATATAATAAATTACCGTCACTGTCTTCGGTAACAGGGACCTAGACAACGTTATGAATAAGTATAACTTACTCAAAATTAATAAGGAGTCACAATTGATATATTGGGTAAAATATTTTTGCAATATTATTAAATGTAATTGGTATACATCCTACTTACTCCTTGTGGACCGTCCCACTGGAAAGGAAGCGGTCAACTGAATACGTATTAAAATAAGTTTTTTGTGTTCAATAACAATATGGAAAACTTTGACAATATATTTATGTAGTCATTGACATTAGTCAAATTTTCTACCCTATTATAAAAAGTGATGTCATAACTATTTTTAAAATGTTTATTAATTTTATTGTTCAATTTTTGGTCCAGTTTAAGTTTATCCAATTTTCCTTTTTGTTTTTTGAAATGATGGTATATGATGTTCCTAATGTACTCACAAATATCCGTGTCTAGAAGATCGAATTCCACTGGGTGCAGTCTTCGCGTAAGCTCACTGTGAATCACTTTTAGATGTTCCACTCCATTGTCCCTCACTGAATACCACTTTTTTATTTCACTTTTAACCCAAGATTTTTCCGCTACCTGTTTGGCGAATTTACTACTGGTAATTATTTCTTTAACTTTTACATGCACAAATTTCGGTACTATATTATTTTTAATACACTGACTGTTAAACCATATATGTTGAGATGCTAAAGCTTTCTTTTTTCTTAGTCTTTTAAACAAAACGGTCAAACGTGCTGTACTTGCTTCTTTAATTTTCATTACTGTTGAGACCGATGGTTCTTGGTGGAATTCCATGTTTAAAGATAATAAAACACAATTTTTTATTTTGTACTATCCACTTTTTATTAGTCTAGCCGACCAATGGTTTCGCCTGCTAAGGCATTGACGAGGCTGTATTACAGACTGAAGAAAAAAGACAAAAAACAGAAAACCTTAAAACTATTTAATTTTTAAAGAGAGCCATACAAGAACACTAACTGAAATGAATAATCTTGCACCTAGATTGTTTGGTTTAATGAAGTTACAAAAGCCTAATGTTCCGATTCCACCCGTAGTTTCTTTTGTACAAGCTCCATCTTACAAATTAGCTAAGTTCACAATAAGCCAAGATCCCATAATGGCTAGAGAACTTTTGGATGTAATTGAGGTATGCTTGGATCAAAATTATTTTTAATTTATTGATAAATTTTATGTTCAATGTGATGGTTTGGCTATGGGGTCCCCATTGTCACCACTGTTGGCAGAAATTTTTATGGACAATTTTGAAAACAAAATAATTAACAATAACCCATTTAAATCAGTTATTATTTATTGGTATCGTTATGTTGATGATGTAATTTGTCTCTTTGATGGCTCTAACCGCCAACTTCAATTATTTTATAAGTACCTGAACTCAATTGACGATGCGATACAATTTACCATGGAAGTTGGAGAACAAGATCAAATTAATTTCTTAGACTTAAATATATAAATTGAAAATGGTAAACACAACTTTAGTGTTTTTAGAAAACAAACTTTCACAGATAACATTATCCATGCTTCATCTCGGCACCCTTTAAAATATAAATTGGCAGCTTTCCATTGTATGTTGTATCGCCTCATCAAAGTTCCAATGTCTGACTCTGATTTCAATAAAGAACTAAGTTGCATTAAACAAATAGCTGTTAATAATGAATATGATGTAAATATTATTAATAAAATGCTAAAGAAAAAACTTAAGATGAATGAAAGGCAACTTATTTTTCCAACTTCAGTTAAAAATAGCGCTAAATGGCGGAAAGTTTACTATCTAGGAAATGTTAGCCAAAAAGTTGGAAATATTTTAAATAGGGAAACAGAGTGTAGGCCGGCATTTTATTGTAGTAATAGTTTAGGTAAGATTTTAAATAATTCTAAAGATAAAATTAACAAAATGTTGAGAAGTGGTGTATATAAGATAACTTGCAAAATATGTAATTCATCTTATGTAGGTCAAACAGGATGTAATTTTAAATCTAGATTAAGTGAACATGAAAGAAGTTGGCGGTTAGGATATGAAGATTCCAGTTTTTCAAATCATTTAAGAATACATCAAGTGTCTGATTTTAATTCGAGTGTAGATTTTAAAATATTACATTTTGATAATAAAGGTAGGAAATTGAATGCTTTGGAGAGCTTAGAAATTAAAAGAATAAGATACTGTAACCCTAATTTAGTTTTAAATGACCAGTTAGATTTGTATAACTCTCCATTAGTAAAACCTTTAAAAGTTATTTGTACTTAGAACAATCAACTGGTTTTCCCAATATGTATTGTTCCAATGGTCATTGCCCAGGCCGGGTATTTCCCCAACCTTCCATTCTTTGTATCCTAACTCCCACCCTCTAGTTTTAACGTTTTCTTTTCTTCAGTCTGTAATACAGCCTCGTCAATGCCTTAGCAGGCGAAACCATTGGTCGGCTAGACTAATAAAAAGTGGATATTACAAAATAAAAAATTGTGTTTTATTATCTTTAAACATGGAATTCCACCAAGAACCATCGGTCTCAACAGTAATGAAAAATAAAAGATAATTTAAACTTCTACCGAAAAGCAAACAAATATTTCTGTGCTTAGTGTTCAGATATTATGTTTCAATCTTTTATATACGTAATAGGAAATATATATATTTAAAAAATATCTAAATTGACTTCAATTCATTTTATCTTTCCATATTGTATTATCGATATTATCGAGTGAATATATTTTACTGAATACAACCTGTTCGTATAGATTTAATGCAAAATAATTACCATAGTTTCTGAGTATGTGCCATGAGGTTTATCTGACTACTTTTATGTCCATCAGTAATAGTTTGACTCATGGGGTCAAATAGGCTAAAGATTATGTTAAAATTTTGTAAATCTTTGTTTTCCCTTATATATTATTTTATATTGACTCAATGGATTACATTCTATACGCTACTGTCCTCTCATCATGTTAGGTAAAACTTCACTACTAAGCACATAAGTTGGTTATACACAAATTTCCATGCGAGTTATTCCACCATTTATTTTTAGATAATTATGTAAATATAATTTTCCCTTTCTAAATGTCACACATTTATAAATAAGAAAATTTTGTGATTTATTACGCAGCCAAAAAAAAAAACTGAATACTATGACAGACTCTCCTGTATTTAATTAAGTAAATGGTGCAATATGAAACACAGTGAGTACTTTTTTTTTTTTCTTAGACTCATAAATATATAAGTAAGTAATGAAATTTAAGTTCTTTTTTCTGAGCAACACTTTATCAAAATTGTAACTGTAAATGACTTTAATGGAGGACAACAAAATAAATCAGGGTCCTTATCTTTTGGCAATATCCCAGGAACCACGTTCACCGGAAGCAGTCTGCCAATGGTTGACAAAGTTATATCCTTTTTAATAATAATTCACTTTTATTGTTATATCTATTGATATTTTAAAGTTATTCTGATATTTTCTTAACAAAAATTTAACTGTTGTTAACCTCTGTGCTTTATAGCTACAAAGCTTTAAAATTTTCAAAAAATATTTTAAAATTGATATTAGGAAAAGATAAATTATGATCAACTATGACTAACACATGTGACAAATAAAAATGTCATATGTTCATACAAATTTGATTTATTTTATTAAAATATTTGTCAGACGTTCACACCAAATTGTAAAAAAAAAAAACCTTCCATTGAACGTACATAAAAGATAATTTTCACATTAATATTATTTTTTTAAATTGTTACATCAAATGAAAATGATATGCCTCTTTAAATTTACAAAAGACTAATTGTTTAGCTATATTAAATTATTAACTATATTTACAGTTAATACATTCTGATATAAATGTCTGATTTAATAATTTAGAAATCTGTGTTGGACAACCCTGCGCTAAAAAAAAAAAAATAATCAAAATTCTGAGAAACAATTTAAGCTGTTTATTACAAACAGCCTGTAAAATAAGTCCCGGAACGGCTTAATATTTTTTTAACCACTACAGATAGAGCTACAAAGCTTTGTACATTGTTAATGGACACCAAAACCTATTTTAGTACGTATTCAGTGGACCGCTACAGTTCCAGGGGGGACGGTCCACAAGGAGTAAGTAGGAAATCTTAAATTAGAGCATAGGTTGAGTTGTACATCGAATTAAAGGCCTTTATGAGTAGAACACAATTCCGCAAACCCGACCTCAAAATAATTCAACCTAGCTAAAATAGTGCAGGTTTATAGTTCACATTAGCTACAACGTCAGGTGTGTTGAAAACAGCTTAATAATGTTCACTAGGTAGAGGTTATGAAATGAAAACTTCGCAAAACAATATCTGGCTTACGAAAACTATTTTTTAGACTGTTCACTTTTTACATCCAATGTGGGACGGACCTCAAGGAGGCAAAAGAAAATCATAAATGTAAGCATAGGTTGCTATGTACATCAAATTAAAGGGCTTCATTAGTAGTTAGTGTACAATACCGCAATAACAACTACTTAAAAAAGCAAATTTGTTTCCTCTTTGCGGGAATACCCACTATCAGTCACAAACAATTTTCTCTTTTAGGCATATCATGTTCCTTTTTGATTCCATATGAAATTTTATAAAAAGTAAATATCTCATTTGACCATATAGGATTGAAAAAATATACAAAAATAAAAATACATGTTCAATTGAAACGAAAAATTAGATATTTAAGATTACAATATCGAACCAAAAAATAAGCATGGATTATGACGACCAGAACAAGTATGTACAGATCTATATATTGTGTTGTGTCCACGACTAATAGTATGCTGACAACATTTTACAAAAATAAAAATTCATGTTTAATTGAAACGAAAAATTATGTTCTGCAGAAAATATATAATTTGTTCTTTAGTTGTTATACTGGCGTGGCAATGTGATAATGTCATTGATATTTATTACATTTGATGATGTTTTCAATCTAGGTAGCAACTTATTAAGGTTTATGACTTTCCACTTTACTCAAGTTTTAAAAATATAACATAAATCAACCTTCGTATTAATACTTGCAAACATTTTTTAATACGATTGAACGATATCAATTTAATTTACTTACCACCGAATAGATGTAATATATTTTAGAAAATTTACGGGGGAAAAAATGAGAAAATCACTGAATGCAGTTTATCTTGAGCTGTTGTGGAACATTGTACAGTGTACAGGTATTACGTTCTTTGTACAATACTAATTTATCCACCCCAATTTTGAAATTTACTGATCAAAATTTTTAGTTCTTCTTCCAATAACGATTAAATAACAATTTTCGATCATTAAATGGAAAAACAATTTGGAAAAATTATGTATTTTCAACAATACGATATTCCAGTAACTAACTCATCTCCATGTTATTACATATAATAAAGTTTGTCCTTGAAACGAAGTCTTGTGGAGAGTAAAATTTCTGTTGCTAAAAAAGTAATGTTTATATCATTTATTGTTAGTAAAGACTATTTAAATTACAACTTAAACATCAGTAATTCTTGCAGTAATTCTTGAATTAGATACAAACGTTGTACAACATTTTTAGTAACCCTATACCTTATTTTATACAGAACAACAATATATAATCTTTTTAAAAACAAAAAACAATTATACATAAACAATTTAAAAAACAATAATTTGTTTCTTCATATTACTTGTAATTTTATGGTTATTAAGATGGCCATTATGACATAACTGAGTAACTTGCAGCTTTCCCACTTTGATCCCACTTATATCAATGATATGGCTTTATTTATCGGTACATTTTGTAATATCCAAACAAAACACTCTTTGTCAAAAAAAAAAAAAAACCTGAAATATGACATTGAATTAACATTAGATGAAAGGCCTAAGGTCATGTTAAATATTTTTTCATTGAAGTCTAAGCTATAATAATTTCCCATTCATTTCAATCCTGTCTTTGATGTCGTCATTTTAAAGATGCATCAAATTTTCTTCATCAGTAGGATTAGGTATGTTATTAAGTGGGTGAATTGCATCTTTGTTTTGATTTTATTAGGTATTAAAAAAAAAAAAAAAAAAAAAAAAAAAAAAAAAAAACAGTTTTGGAATCTACAATTTAAGAAGTGATTTTATAACCTGTCTTTTACAACTCATTTCTTTAATTGTTCTTTTAATGAAAATGATACATATACATATATATATATAACTAGCAGAGTACCGTCCTTCGTACGGGGTTGGTCTGTATTAACAAAACTCACGTTATAGTAGTACTTTTAATTGGCGTTTTGTTACCGGCTATTCATGCTGTGCTTCTGAATTGAATCTCTGAAATACTGGTTTAATATCATTCTAGTGGGCTTGAACTTTTATTATTATAGATGAAATGAAATAAATATGTTTATGTAAATACTGAAACAAAAAGGCATTTTAACATATGAGAAAAAACTGTAAACATTTCAAATCTAATCAGTTGAAAGAAGCAACTCCATCGGTCAAAGAGAAATGCCAGCCGCGATTATGGTTTTTAGTGATTTTTTTAATCTTGTATTTAGAGCCGATTTTCAGCTAAAAACATTATCCTTTTGCGAATTTTGTATACCATAAGCATCAAACATTTGAAAAGAAGGAATGTAAGAAGCCTCAGCTCGTTTCACCTTTGTAGTTTAGAGAAAAATTTAATTTCGGATTTTTTTTTTAATATGCTTAAACGCAAAATTTGTTCAAAAGATTTCTTAGTGAGCACCTATTACCTATGAGGAAGCTATATTCCAAGTTTCATTGCAATCCGTTCAGTAGTTTTTGAGAAATCGTGATGAGTGAGTCAGTCAGTGAGTGGTATTTGGCTTTTATACTAAATAATAATAAATAATATAATATAATTTCATCGCTATGTTGGATAGGATGAACTTAGAGACCTCTAGTTTACGTCATTATTCTTATTTTTAAAAGGCCTTTAAAATGAGATATAACTCAATAGGTGTTGCTATTTAAAATTCTTGACTTACCCCCAAACTACCCCATTTTGGGGGTAAGGGTTGAAAATGTTGATATTTCAAAAAAACTCCTCCTTTGGTTATCTAAACTTTCCCCAAAGCAAATCTATCTATTTCCATTAATAAAAAAAAATAGGGGTGGGACTTTTAGGACACTTGATATAGTAATATATAGATTAACAGCAGAAGAATAATTTATAAAAATTCACTCTTGATACACAACTTTGAACTCTGAGGGTTTTAAACCGGATTGACAAACTAATAGCTTAAAACAAGTAGTGTTTCTTATTACTGTTTACTGCTTGTCCCCTGCATTTAGAATGAAACAAATAAAGATTTTTTAATTTAGTTAAAGTGCTAAATATTTGTTTTCATTACAGATAGAATTGTCAACTTAGACTACTAATTATAATCATGTTTCAATTTTAAACTGTAAGACTTCCCTTATAAAACGACAATTTCTCTTCCTAATCGTGGCATCGTGAGGGTGAGTCACCCCATTCAGTTTAATTCAAGAAGCATTGATATATAACTTTCTACGCTTTGACTCTTCGTTTTCATCCTGTTATTTAATTACTAAATTGTCACCCATTCCATACTTTAAATTAATTCAGATTAGATCCCTCACTTTTTCCTTCCTATGTGCTCTGAAGGAAAAATATATTAACTTTAAAGCATCTAAGATTTAATTGAATTTATGTTATATTGCGAACAAAATTTTACTAAATTATTACGCATATTTGAATGTTGGAATAATGTTTTCATCCTATATTCTTATTATTTGCCGATCTTTTAAAAATGTTTATCACTCTTCCAAACGTTACGAGTTTTTTTCAGTCTACAATATCTCCGTTCTTGTTTTTCATTACCCCTTCTAAAATAAACTGTAATTTCACTAAAGTGTTAAAGATTGGTCGATGATATTTACAGATAAGAAAATAAATACCTTGATATTTATTTAACCAAAGAGCATACACAATTTTGCTTGTAATATAAAAAATAAATGAAGTTTTAGGAATTATTTATTACTAAATAATTTAACTTTGACAGTTAAATAATACTCACTGTCAAAGTTAGAAAGCAACTACATAAATAGAAATAGATTCAAAACACCTAAATTAAACATATTGTGTACTACGAAAATAAGAGTAGAGTCTTTTGTTTTATTATCATATTTTAAAATCTTCTACTTTTTTATCAACACATTTCAGAGATTGAGTCTTATATTATTATTATTTTAAATTATGAATATTTAAAAATGGTGCATGAAAGAAATACCTATTTTTAAAGTTCAGTTCTCCTTAATCAGGTAATGGTATACGATAGTTGTTTTCATTTAAAAATATTTAAGAACTATTTATACCGAAATTTAATTCCCGATAATTACAAAAATTTTGTATCAAAATCAATTAAACTAAATATAAAAATCACACCTAAAAAATAAATGTACACACACAATGTAAATGAAAGAAAATAAATTTAATATTACCTATGGTATTATACAAATTTTACCGGTTTTTGACTAAATAGCCAACTTTCAGTTTTTGTCATCGCAATATCTTTAAAAGAAAAATGGAACATTAAAGTAACTAGTTAATGAGGGATTACGGTGTAATTTTATGTCAAAAGTCATTTCTTGTATCAGGTATGTCTTCAAAAATAAGTAAATTATATGTGCACGCATATGATTAAAGAGTTAAACTAATTGTGTTTTAATTTCTGTACTCAGTTCATTCCATAGTACAGTTGTGTACACTTAGAATTCGCACTAACATAAATGTAGCAAAGCAACAATCCATCATTTGAAAATTCGAAAAGAAGAAATAAATAAAACTTTCATAACTATTCAATCTAAATTGAAACAAATTTGAAGGGTGAATATCAACTATTTAACTTAAATTTCAAAACCGTCAATTTCATCAAATTATGTTTTCACAATTGTGATTGTTTAACACGGAATTGTCTGACTAAATAATTAAAATTTCATAAACCGCAAGAACAATTTTGCATCTACAAAAATATTTCTAAGACATAGTTTTCTTCTTATTCTAAAAAAACGAAAAGTTTTATATCTGATAATGTTTATATATTTATCACATTTTAAATAAATAAATAAGTTATAGTGACGCATTGCCTCTTTGAAAGTTTCAACAATGTACAGTGAAAGTTTGTAAACTATAAATATTCTCAGTTTAAATAGATAAACAATTTCTAAGCAAATCCACTTCAATTGCATTACTCAAGGATAGATTTCAGAGTGATAAAGATATTTAATATTAGTACTTACATATTAAAGATATGAATTGGTCGCTTTAGGACACCAGCCACAACATAACAGTTTTTGTTATTCTCACTACAATTAATTAAACAAAATTGATGTCACTTTCATGTCATCAGTGCTTATGAAGAGACGGAATAATCTTAACATTTTTCATAATTTATATTACCCTTAAGTGATGTCCACTCTTCAATTACAACATTGTATATTGTAATATGCACCAACAAAAGCATAATGTATGCGTTAAAAAATTCTGTAAAACAATACTATTGCGGAACACATTTTAAATTTTACCTTAATCAATTTCCTATTTACTACTCGTGTGACTTCATAATTATAAGACATTATCATTTTAAAAATATTAGACACCACAACTGATACATTGTCCTTAATTGAAACACCTGTTCTTGTGATAATCCAAGACTAAATGTCAAAGACCAACAGACCTCATTCAGAGTTTTTTATAATATGAAGTTAGGAGAATAGAAATGTTCATATTAAGATAAAGTAAAGAGAGAAAATTATACAAATAATGATGGAGGAGTATGAGTTTAATATAAGAAATATTGTAAGAAACACGAGATAAATTAAAAGGAACATGTAAAAAAAGGGAACAAACACAGTTTCTTTATAATTGAGTCACAGAAGAAACTAGTTAAGTTAAAAAAAAAAAAAGTAAGAAATTATACATTTTGGTTATTTATTGGTTATCGTTCAGCAATGTATAGATCTACCACATATTACTTTGATATACCTGTATTTTAAATAAATAATTTAATTTAATAATCAAATTAATTTGTGTATATGGTATAAACTTCTTTTGATTGTACCATTCACTCCTTTTCAGATGACAATATTATTTGGTTTAACTAAAATGTTTAATGAAACCAATTAGGGACTTTTATGAAATTAATTCAAGGACTGGAATTTTATATTTCATTTTACTATTCTAACGTATGTCTTATAGCTGGAACTATTAAAAAAAAAATCATAATTCAAAAATAATTTTTTTAATGAAATCCGATTTTCTTGAAATGATTCTTCTTAACCAGGCCACTGTCAGTTTTAATATACAAATGGTAATGACTGTAAGGCTTATTTAAATATATATGATTACCATTCTAGAGAAAAATTGTCATTTGTGTAGTTGCCAATCAACAACTTGGAACAAACAATGGATGTCTCCATTGAAAACAAAAATTAAGTACATAAACAGTCTTCTCTTTTGCCTGTAGAAATAGAGGTTTTGGCATACAGGTTATTGCTAGTGTTTGGCAACTATTTCCGAACATTGACATTCGATTACTTTCAATAGTTTAGAAGGATATTCAATTCAATTCAATGTTGACATTTCATAAAAGTTTTAACTAAATAAGTAGAGCTCCTTAAGTAAATTCAAAATAAAGAGTTCGTCAAAATAACAATCTACTTTGATAATAAATAGGTCAAAAAAGATTCTACATTCAAACTAAAAAATACAAAGTTTGATTTTCATTCCAATTACTGGAACTGTACTGTAACCCTGAAATGTCACTCTGTTTAAGTCACACACATGAATAAATCCTTCGGAATAAGCCAGGAACTAGAATCATAGCGAGATTATCTGTGTTATGCATTCTATAATATAATTAATAATATCCAAACATAATATCACTAATTGTTAATTTACAATCACATATATCAGACAATTATTATGTTATTAAAACTGCTATATGCAAGATAATTGTTATTTTACCTAGAACTCTTTATGACAACAAAAACAATTCCTTCAATTAAAGTTTTGCTGCTCTAACACTAACGTTAGTTTTAATATTTCCGATAAACCTAGCCACTACTGAACTTAATGATTTCATTAAACTGGTGGCAGGTGGTGCAACCCGTTTCGCAATACGTCTTAAAACTAGAACATAACTAAGAGAAATGATCGGAATTAAACTTTTCCAATGTGTTTTATAAGAAGTAAAAGAAAAGAAATTACATGGCATTACAAAATATTTAAATATATATCTAAATTTTTGTGAAAAATTCTTATTCACAATGAGAAACTCTTTATTGTGTAAGAAAACCCTTTTTTACTTTTTTTCTCTAATAAGTGATACAGAAATATTTATATGATGGGTAAAAAATTGGATGCACTTTTTTCGCTGAGATTTCCGTCTAAAAGTGCTTGGAGTCCTAAAAGTGGGTTCTTGATTATGTTCAACAGTCTGTCTATCTATAGTAGCCTATGTGTAACGATCTACAGTCCCAAAACATGAAAACCGTTATGTAGGAAAATGATGATCATATCTCGGGACATTTTTTAAAGCTCAAAAAACTCAATTAACTCTAAATCTGATCTAATGGTTTTTATTAATTTACTCAAAAGAAACTGTTGGTCGCAATCTCTTCAAAAGTACGATTGGTGAGTTATCAGTAAGAGATTTAAAATAAATAATTTTGAAGAAACAAAAGTTAATGACAACCCAACCCCCTTCTTCTCGTTGAATTCAATTTAATGAGTACACCTTTCGAGGTATCTTTTTTCATAATTGACCGTTTGAACTTTTCTAGTGTCAAATAATAGGACTATTCGCTATTTAGCCTTTATACCTAAAATATATCGTGCACTCACAAGAAAAATACCAAACTGTATTTTCACAAGTGTAGTAGTAAGAGAAAACAGACAAAATTTCAAAGAATCGTGTCATAGAGTATTCGGTATAATAGCTCATCGCTTGAACAATCATGGCGTCGACTTCAAAAAAAAGAGAAAAAAAACAAGATATAAACACTCGTTTTAGTTTCTGTAAATATCAGTTTACATTTCATGAATATAATTATTACAAAGTCGGAATTACTATTATAACACATTATTATTTAATAGTTTTTAGTTACATATTATATTTTAAAAAAATTATATTTATTACACTTTAATGTTGAATATATTTTTTCTTTATTTTTTTATTTTTGTTCTTTTTTTGAAGTCGGTCTTTTTTTGTTAAAAAATTATTTATTTTGTCACTTTTAGTGCTTTTATTAAATTTGTAGCACTTTTTGTAGCTTTCAATTTATTCTATTAAAGATATCCTTTCCCCGGTTGAAAAAAATTATTGATCTAGTACTGGTAAGTATTGATGATAACTGGACATTACTGGAAAGGTATTGGCTCGGTGAAATATTTTAATACTAGACAAAACATGTATTAAACCTTGTAAATCCAGTTAATTCTTTCAAACTCAACAATATTTATTTATTGCTATTACTGGCCCAGTACTAACAAAAATGTCATATACGTACTGGCTAGTTAACATAAACGATATACCATTTTCAATGTTATTCAATATTATCAATATTAAACAATAATATTTCCAACTAGTCGTGTCAACCAGGCACCATTTTGGCATTGTTTTGCAAATACTGGCCAAGTACTGGCTCAATCAAGTCAGAAATGAAATGGGACCCATACCCTTTCAAATGAAACCACCCCCAACGATATCGCTCGAGCCGTTCCGGAAATATGCGCGAACACCCATAAAAAAAATTTAAAAAATCAGATCGAATACAGAACCTCCTCCTTTTTTGAAGTCGGTAAAAAATTACCTAAGGGGTGATATAAAACACTTCATTTTTAAGAAATCGGATCTACTTATTTCGTTACAATTTTTGTCAAATGTCAATATTGAATTTAATATTGAATATCCTTCTAAAATATTTAAAGTAATCGAATTTTTAATGTTTGGAAATAGTACCTCTATTTCTTCAGGCAAAATGTTTATGTAATTAATTCTTTTCTGTCAAAGGAGACATCCATTGTTTGTTCTAACTTTTCGATTGACTACAAAAATGACAATTTTTCTCTTTAACGGTAATCACATATATTTAAATGAGCCTTACAGTCATCACCATTTGTATATTAAAACCGACATTGGCATGGTTAATAATCATTTCAAGAATATCTGATTTCAATAAACAATTTATTTTTGAATTTTTTTTTCGAAATTATTAAATAGCAAATAACTCCAGCGATTTACAACAGATGTACGATTAGAATAGTAAAATAAAATAAAAAAATTGAATCCTTTAATTAATTACAAAAATTCCTTAATTGGTGTCATTAAAAATTTACATCTGAGTAGGAGTGAATATCACAAATACTCAAATTTATTACTCAAATTTATTATTTTTATTCATTTAAATTTATTTATTTGAAATACAGGTGTATCAAGGTAATATGTTGTATATATTGCTGAACGATAACCAATAAATAACCAAAAAGGATAATTTCTTAAGTTTTTTTTCCTGTTTCTTCTGAAACGAATTTCTTCTGTGACACAATTATAAAGAAATGAATGCGTTTCTAAAGTGATAATATTTTTTTCAAAGCACTTCAATGCATATTTATACCATTACTCTTAAGAACATTTTTAGTTTCATAATTTATTTATAATATAAAAACATTTTTAATACAGTACTAAATTTAAAATATAGGTAAACAGGTCTATTCAAATAATAAAACATTCATGTAAAATTTATTAAATTTATGGCTATAATATTTCTGTAACTGCTTGGAAAATACCACCCAAATAATACAAATTGTGTTTTCGCAACAAAAGCGTATCCAATAGGTCTACCGCTATAATTTTGTCTAAGAAGCAAGTTAACGGTTATTTGTAATGTCTTTGTTGTAATAAAATAATGATGGTGTGGATTTCTTTTTATTATTGTATTTAATCGTGGTAGGATTTGTATATTCAATATATAAGGACCATCATTCGATTGTATTAATTTAAATACACATTTAAAAAACACATTTGAGTGTATTTTTATTTGTACGTAAGAAGTGAGTTTCTTGTATTTTTCTCTTGCTCATTGCAATGGTCAGCTAAATAGCCCAGTCAAATTAGCAATTAGAGGCGGCAAAATTCCGATCGCTTTAAAACTCGGTCCACAGCTTCATTGGGACATTTTTATGAAAACAATTGGAAAATCACCAAAAAAAAATAAGATGGCCACCGGAGATATTGTGTTGTGTAGGTTTTTTAACTTATATATCGCTTTCAATTGGTCGTACAACACTCCAGAAGACTCAAAATGTAAGGAATAAAATTATCTACAACTTTGGTTCTTACACAAATGTTATCTAAGTTACCCCTTTTCGAGTTATGCAAGGTAAAAGCTATTAAAAATCAGTTTTTGACCAAAAAATAAATCGGAAATCAATTTTTTAAATTTTTATTTCACTACTACAAAACAGCAATTCTTTATCGCGTGAGAAAAGTGTTTTCTAGGTATTAAACGGGGAAAAAATCGAAAAACTTGGTTTCCATGTGAATGTTTGGTCTAAAACTGATGTTTGAGAACTTGACCTTTAAATAACTCGAAAGGTTTAACCTGGGAAACATTTGTGCACGGTTCAAAGTTGTAGAGAATTTCATTCTCAACATTTTGAGTCCTTCCAGAGTGTTCAGCGACCAATGAGAAGCGAGATATAAGTGGAAAACCTAAGGGAAAAAACACAATACCTCCGGCGGCCATCTTATTATTATTATTATTTTTTTTTTCATCTCAAAATAACTCAATGAAGCTGTAAACCGAGTTTCAGCGCAATCGAAATTGCTGTACTAGGCGCACTTTCCTAATTGATTGCTGCCTTTTTATAAAACTTTCCCTACTGTTAATAGACCGTATCAGATAAAGAGAATGTCTTCAAATGCTTATGCTCAAACATTGGTTATAGTCTGATCTTGGGTGTTGTAGACAATTATTGTTTTAAGTTTTTTAGTGGATAAATTTGTTATCCTTTAGTTAAATTTTTAATATGTTGCTCGGTTTTTAAGTTTAAAATTTTAATGTATTACAGGCACATGTCTTCTACCCATGAGCAAATGTTTATATTAAAAAACTGTAACTTTGGATTAGATGATTAATTTGAGTTTCTATTTTATTTTAGAGTCTGTTATAAATGTTGGTTTATAGCAAAGTATACTAGCTGCTGATAGGACTAAAGGTGTAATGAACCAGATGTATTTATGGACATAAATTGAGTGATATATTTTAAGGATGTAAGTAGATGTCAGGAAGAAGTATAATCAAAACCTTCCTTGGCCCAAACTTTTGAAATATTTTTTGAAAAATGTCTTTTGATGAAATGTCAGCTATGACGAACAAGTTGTAAAACAAACCTTGTGACTGAGAAGTGGACACATTTTCATTCAATGGCTTAACCCTTAAAAAGTCACGTTGGGCTAGGTTGGTCATTTCTTATTGTCTGTCTTGAACCATATTTCAACTTAGTTGCTACCTGACCTACCATACCAAAGGTTGGGAACAATTAACACAACAAGTACAAAACGTAAGCGTTGTTTCATGTGCCCTAGTACCAAGGACAATAAATATAACACAGTCTGCGTCAAGTGCAATAAAACTATTTGTAAAACACACACATACTTTGTTTGTCAACATTGTAAAGAATAGACAAAACACATTTTTGAATGAATTTAAAAATTATAAAAACGTATAATTTTATTTTAAAATATACATTTCATAATATTACGGAATTATATTATTTGTTTTTTTAAATTGTTTTATACAACAATTTATAGGCCTATATATACTTTGTCAGTAAAAAAAAAATCGTTAAAACATTATTTATATCATAAATTTTTGAAATAACATATTTTTTTAAATATCTATCTATTTATAACGAAATGCCTTGTGGCAAATTTTGTTTATAGCTTCTAAACGGTTGGGTTTAGAAATAAATATTAAAGATAAAAAAATTCCTAACATACACGAGTTTTATTTGAAAAAACAAAACAAAATCCTGTTTCAATAAAAGAAGTATTTGTTCGACATTTTGAAAATACCTGTTTACAAAAATATTGATTTAAAACTCACAAAAAGTAATTAAGGTTTTTAATGTTTTTTTTCTAGTTCTACATTAGTGTTTACGCATCGTAGACTATGCCTATTTACATTTTTCTTGATTCAACAATGGAATGTATGAAAAATCCCCTCTTGAAAATGTATCAGAAGTTAAATATTCAAAACATTAAGCACCTATTACTCTTAATCGAGTAGGTTTAGCAAAAACTAACCTAGAATAAAATTCTATAAATTTTTTACAGAATTCGAAAACAGTCCCCATAAGAAATTATAAAGTTGGTACCCATTTTGAAAAAGGCGGGGATCTTTTAGAGCTAGAAAACATTTTTCACACACCCGCGTCCGTTTCTGGCTACGTGTTTATAATTAATATCCAAAAATATATTTAAATACTGTACCAGGAAAAAGTATTGCAGTTTCCCCATTTACTGTTTTTCGACAGATTGTTTACAAGACACCAATGGTGGCAAATATAAAATGATGACCCGTTCATTATGATTTTGTCGCAATAACTCTTCTAGAAAAGTGAAGGGAATTTTATATTTTTGTTATTTGTTATAAAGTTTATGGAGTTAAAGTTATAATTACCTTATTTGATCTGATAATATGAGTTCCAAACAATAATATCTACGGAGATAAAAAAATAACAAAATGCACAAATATTTGCTAACAGTTTTTAATAGGAATGGTGTAAGCTTTTGAGTTTTGGTAATACAATAAGAATGTACCTTGAAAGTGGCATAACAAATAAATATTTGTACCATTTCGAAATTTAAATATTTCTTTTAATATAAATTACATAATGTTCTTCTATAATTAGGTAGATAATATATAAACAAATAATCGAAATAGTTATTTATAACAAACGCTAAACAGTCTCTCATTCAACTACTTTGTTTTAAATTGCGTCAATTAAACCTATCAAATTCTGCCACAACCTACTTCATACGTAAAACTTTTAATTTGACAAGTGTTTTTAGTGTAGTATTACACATATAATAATGAGTGAACTTGGCAATTGAAGTGATATTCATAACTATTTATGTGAAAGTGATACCGCTAGTGATGAATGCGGTAACTCCGATGTAGGAATCTAAATGTTTGTTTTTTTTTTGTTTTTTTTGTGTGTATTACATATTTTATAATAACTAATTTTAGTAAATACATGATATTCAAAGGTTAAATGCCAATACTTTCTAAAAACACAGTAATAGAGCACACTAATTTGCAAAAGTTGGATGTAGTTTCACACAGTGCGCGAAATTACTGAATTCGAAGTTGTGTATGTATGAATGTTTACAACGATGTTGACATTATGAAGAAAATAAAGTGTCACTTATGTTACATTTCTAGTTTTGTAAAAACATTTGCTACATTTTGTATATATTGGAAATTGGATTAATTTAGTTATTACTTACGTTGTCACTAAATGGATAAAAGTTTTTTTTTGCGGATATGAGTTAAAGCAGACCGCAGTTTTAAAGTGGTATGTTTAAATTTTATTTCATTTTGTTCTATGGGTTTTCCTGACAGTATTAATGTATAATGTGTCATATTTCAGCCAATAAAAGTGTATTATTTCCTGTAATAATAAAAGCCTTGAGCTGAGCGTTGAACTAGCTTAGCACTGAGGACTAAAATAATCAGCACTTGGAGGGTTGGAGTTACTATTACTTAACTTCCTAATAGATAAAAGTTACCGTTGGTATATCTATTTTAGCAAACCTTGTTAAATTAGATCGCGATCGCGAATTTAGCACATGGAGGGTAAGAAAAACATACTTTCAAAAATAAAGGGTAAAGATAAAAGATAAAATGTTGACCGGGGTAAAGAGGATAGAGACTTAAAAGTTTCGGAGGGTAGTTTTATATTAGTTCGTATTATATGTCATATTAAATGTCGATATAATTGGTTTAGGAAAAAGACAGGATGATCTATGACAAGGCAAGACCTTTAGAAAAAAATGAAAGTGGGTAATATAGTTATATAATAGGGTAGGGCCGAGAAAGAGGCAAGTGTCCTCCATTGTCTGTTCATTTATGCTAGTTGTAGGATTTTAACACGCTAGCTTCACAGTTGTTTTCTCTTTTTTTTTACAATTTTTATTCACATCTGTCCTTGGCCAATTCTCCCGTTACTTGTTTTTTTTAAGTGTGTGGATCATTAACCTGCAAAACATACAAGTTATAGAACAACCCGTAAAGGTAAATTTATTTCTTCAAATATTTTGTAGTTTAATTTAAATTATTAATAGAATTATAGTTATATATAGAGTAATATCTATAATATTACTACTGTCGTAGAGTTGTAACTATTCCATTACTGAATTTATTCGATTATAAGGTTTAGTTTCTATATTGAGGCTATAACTTTTAAAATCGAGATTTGTTTCGAAATTATTAAAAATTTTCGTACTTGATTTGACAAATAACTTTGTTTGATTCTTTTATTTTGAAAGTTGTCTTTTTGAATTATTTATGTTTGCAGCTGCAAAGATAGACCAATTTGTTTATATCTCAAGAAATTAGAAATTAAAAAATGCACCACCCACCTCAAAATTGCTCAAAGCTGATTTATGGATTTGAAATATAAACATTAAAAATAATAATGTTTGCCGTTTCAATTTTATTCGGAACATTGGTTTAGCTCTGGTAATCTTACCCTGCCATCATGTTGTATGGATATCAGACTTTTCTTAATTCTTTAAGCTTTACAGAGATTATATACAGTAACACACAACCAAACGTTGAACGAATAAATTCAAGCATCCTGTTGCTTTTATGGTCACAAATTTAATAGTTGTAGCTAAAATCGGCCAACTTTTAAACTAACGTTGTTTGTATTATTTACCAAAGTATTGTCCCGAGGTATAGTGAAAAAATCAAAAATAAAATTCGAACACAAGAGTGATTATGGTATTTTCCTAGTAAACTGGAAGCAGTTTGAAACCAATAGGAGGATTTATTTATAGACATATCCTCCAAGATCTTTTTATAGATAAATTGATGCTACAATAAAGCATTTTGGCGGTTATCTATGCCATACTTAGTTATAATTGTTAATAATAGTCCCACATTTAATTTCATAATTATTATGTTTAATGTACTATATCACGTTTTTATATAAAGTAACAAATTGGAAAAAATGACACTAATCTGTATATATTTTTTTCTCTATTTTTTTTTTTGACAGAAAAACTGACAATATAGCGGATTCATCAAAGACATGATATTGTTATATTATTTTGTGTATGTATGAAATTATTCACATTATTTGTATTATATGATCCTCATTATTATATTTTTTAACATTGTGCGGATATACACTTTATACCGGTAGAAATCTGTTAGGACGTGTGCTTTAGGTCTCACCAAATGTTAAGTTTGTTAAAAACGTTTTGTTTTAAAGGATATTTACGCATAGACTCGTCTCGTATATTCTGATAAAACAAGTACAATAACTTCGTAAGAGGTCATTTTATCGCAACATATTTTCTTTTAAAAAATGCACAAAATATACCCATTAAATTAACATACATATTGTCTTGTTGTAAACTCACTTTTTCTCTTATTAAAAACACACATACGCAAAACAAAAATAGCAAGAGATTTTCAATATTTTCACCATTTTTCTTCAACCTATAAAAGAGTCTGTTTTCAAAATCGAATCCGGTTTTTTTAATGTTTCGCGAGGGGTCGCTCTATATTCTTGAACAATTCTGTTTCTCAATTCTTGTAGACCAGATGGAGGGGTCTTGTACACAATAGATTTCAAATGACCACACATAAAAAATCCTTAAGTTTAGATCTGATTCTATGTGCCTAGAGTATTTATAAACCTTTAAATCAAAGAGAGATATTTCTTACCTAATGTGGATAAAGATTTTACGTAAGTATGTACATGATGATCTAAAATAAAATAAATGCTTTAATATTTCGATATATTTTACAACAGAAAATATATATATTAAAATACATGTTTTAAAAATAAAACTTTAAAAAGATTAGGCCTACATAAATTTATTCGATATTATTGACTGTAAGCTTGCTTAGTCTAACCCACCGTAACGAAGCATAATCAAATATTTTAAATCAGTTGAAAAATCAGTTCATTGTGCTTAGTAATAATAATAATAATAATATAGTTGTAATAATAACCGTATTTTATGTTATTATAGGTTTTAATACGTTTATTATTTTATAAAATTTTAATAATTTTATCATTTCGTAGCATTCGTTATTTTATATTATAACACGCATATTTCTCTTAGTAAAGGTTAATAACGTATAAATTTTATCAAGTATTAGGTTAGATATCTTTCTCTTGACCAACTTTTGCTCTTTCCTGATGCTGGTACATATGTTATATAACCTAATCAGACATTTATACTTCGTATTTTAGTATTTTTAAGGGTTTTTATATTTTCACATATTTTTATATGTATAAGACAACTAAAATATCTAATATTAAGACACACAGTTCAGAAAGTTAACTGTACATTATAAATACAGTTTATTTCATTATTATAAACTTCAAATAGTCATATCTCATTTAATATTGACACTACAGAAACAATAAAAATATAAAAATTATAGCTTATTTGTAATGGAATAAGATATAATTTTGGTAAGAACACAGTTTTCATATCGTGAATATTTACAGAGTTATAGGGCAAGAACGGCACAAAAAATAAAACGCCATTTCCTTTCCCCCAATTTAAATTTTCACAAAACCACTATGGTCGGTTAATGTTATTGACACACCTTAAGACACATTCTGCCACCTTGTGCATAAAAATCCGACCGTCATCATTTTTTAACGGGTTAAACGCTTCATTTACTAGACTAAAGGTAAACCAAAATCGGTTTAGCCGTTAAGAAGTTATGATGGAATAAACACACATACATACTTACCCAGTCACTGAAAATATAACATTCTTTCTTTTTTTCCAGCCGTGTAAAAAATAAGGCGTCGTCAAGGATCATATGATCATCGTAACACGCATAAAATTATTAATTACCTTATATTGCAATAACTATACATTTATAAGATTTAGAGGTTTTGAAAACTATTTCGTCAATCATCTTGGTCATTTATTTGAAAAACCGTTCAATTAGAAAAAACAAAAATGATGTCTACTTTAATAAAATGTAAATGATATCGCATTCATCCTATATTTTGAAGGATATATTGAATAACATCTTGGGAAAACGTCATGTTGAATATTCATAAACTGCGGAGAAGTGACAAGGCGAAAATATTTGTTTTTAATTGTTTTTAAACCTTTAGAAAAAATAATTAATTAGCTCTATATAATGTTAAGGTATAAAAAACGTTATCAGCCAAATTTACTTTTTGTTCAACCATTCAAAATTACAGTACATAAATTTCTGTTATTAATGCTCAATTTTTAATTGTTTGGATAAATATTAAATTTATTATTTTAGATGTCGGACAGAACAAAGGTAACACTGAGATCAGCTATGAGCGAACAATGCCCACCAATATTACCTCCAACCGAGCCAGAAGGAACAACTTGTGGTAAATAAAATTTGGTTTATCTAGAGTTATTATAAAATAAAATACGGGAGATAAAACAAACTTAATATTTTGAGGTTATTTTTTAATTTTTTATTGGAATGATAAAATAAAATAAAAATTATAAAAAAATGCTTTTCACAGATGTTAAGATACATTTTTTTAAATTAGTTATTGAGTATATTGTTTCATTGATATAGTATAACTCATGTTTTACTTACTTGACACACAGGATTGAATAAATTAATGAAGAATTGATAAATAAACAAACATAACCACAATTGTAGGCCTACTATTGACACTTTTTATTTAGAATATTAAAGTGTATTTATATTATTTTAAAATTTGATCTAAAATAATATCCGTCTCAATTCAAAACTCTTTTATAGATAAAAAAATTAAATATGTTTTATGAGAAAGTGAAAGAGGTAATGAATCTTTGGTTTTATAATATATTAATAAATTTGTTGGAAAGTTGATCCTATAAACATAGTACTCGTGGTTATTTTTGTATAAACTTTTGTAACTAGAATTATAGATATTCTAAATAAATATATTTTATAAATGTAAATTCTTAAATATTTATGTTAATTTAAATTTCATAAATGTACCTAATATAAGATTAAATTACAAGTATATTGAAAAGACCCTCATTAATCCCGAGTAGAGAGAGATCTCGGACAAATAAGAGATTTATAAAACCTTAATGTAGAATAAATTTATGAATAATAAAAATGTTGTAATACAACAGTTACATACTTCTCTTTATATTTATTTTATAAATCATTATAATATGATATTATCTGTTTTTAGATACCAGTTCATTGAAAAGAGTCCCAGAACTTTCGACCCGACTAAATCAGGTAATATTTTTACATATTTTATATTAATTGTACATTTTAATGGTAGGGGCCTAAGCGCCGCCTGCCGGCCTGCCCCAAAGTTATAATATCCACCGTACTTACTCTTTGGTCATATGGTAAGTTTTAAACACAGTCCATATCTGAAATACATTTGTGTGATCTAATTCTATAACCAGCCTAGTTCTATAACCATACCTAATACAAATGTCTATATCCAACAATAAATAATACCAGCATGTAATATTTAATTTTAAATACTTCGTTTCTTAACTTTTCGCACACCGTTTGTTGCTGTGCGCAGCCTTACTTAACTGATACAAATATCAATGAATCAAACCAGTGGTTTCTTTTATATTATCCTCAAATTTAAATCTGATTAATCTTCATGCCTTGTAATCACTACAAGACCAAACAAGTAATCTTACAACATTCCACTCCGGAGAAAATGTTGTTTCAACAAATAAACATCTATTTTCCTTGAAAGGATAACACAAGCTCAAACTTGTACACCATAATATAAAAATCAAAGGTATTAAAATTTAATTAAGATCGTGCAGAGCGTTTGTAAGTTATAATATTTCAAATGTAACTGTTTTTGAAATATACCTAAAATATGGATTATTTACGCTCTTCCTCTATTAATAATTATGAGCCGTAACTTCAAAAATTATAACTACCTACACAAAATAAAGCTAGGGCATTTGGTTATTTTTCTATTCACCTTCAAACTAGAGTGCTCACATTTTTTTTGTAGGTCTATATATCTATTACATGTTAATTAAGTAAAAAATTCTAAAAATATCCGTGCATGATTAATAAATAGTTTTTTTTCTATGTCATTTAATAATATTAACGGTTCTATCAAATTTGTGAGCATATTATCTTATAAGGTATTAAATTGAAGTCTTGATGAAAATAAACTTCTTAATTTTTTTATTTTAAGGTACTAATATATTTTTTTTAAATATACTGTTTGAAAGTATATCCAAACTCAGTTCTACCTGTAATAAACCTCTATAAGAATTTTCAATAGGACTACATATTGTTTGTAAAGTTAAGTCACAGGCGGTGAGTTATAATTATTATTTTTTATTAAATATAATTAAAAAACAATTAAAAAACCCATTTTATTTCAAACGACCATGAAATTATGACTTAAAATCTTAAAAAAAAAAAAAATTTCTGCCAAAAAGGTAATTTAGTCCTTTTGTATCCAAATAAATGATAATTTTTATGGTATTTTATATAAAAAATGCCTGTGGATGCGATTAAATTTTAAAAACATATAGAAATATTTTTTATAAAAAAATCCAAAATGTTTTAAAACGCTCTAGTCAGCTATTCCTTAAAGTATCGTAACTTTCAAGTTATATGAAACATTTTTTACATATATATATATATATATATATATATATAAATATATATAGTATATATTTATTTAGATGGATAAAAACAAATAGGCTATAAAAGATAAACTCAATATAAAATCTGAGATTTTATCATCCAAAAAAATTTTTTTTTTTAATATTATGTTGTCTTACCTTTTATTATTGAAATTAAATAAACTTTCGGAAAATATTATAATGAAATCATTTAATTAAGCAAAAGCTGTGAAAATGATTTTTTTGGAAAAATCTGTATTTGAAACACAATTCATAATTTCTGGGACATTTGAGAGAAAAAAATTAAAAATAGGTATACTTTCAAACAGTACGCTTTGTACCTTTAATTTAAAAAAAGTTTACACTAAGTACTAACTATCCAGCGTATTTATTTACAATTGTAGAGTCCTACAAAATTCTCTGTAAAAATAATAGCCGAAGTAATAAAGAATTTAATTAATCTTAAATACTCTTTCAAAAATATCCTAATAGTAGGTTAATTAAAATTTTACTTTTTTGTTCATAAATTAAAATTATTTATTCAATATTTGCATATTTTATATAATATACATTTACAGTATGCTTTGTGAAAATGAGATTTGTTTTATTATTGAGGTTATGAAACTAGTCTACAACAATAACATAGTTTACCATAACAAATAATACTACACAATATACATAAATCTATATTCCTTAACCCTAAACGTGAAAATAATTAAATGCAAATTGAAAATGAACAATTAGATAGCTGTAGTAATATAATCAGGTCACTATGAGATTAGAATTTGAAAAAGAGATGCCATAACCAAAGTTTTATTTTTAATTTAATCTCGGAAAATAATGTGCCAAAAAATAACTTATCGTTTAGTTTCTTTTTTTCACAATAAAACTTGAATAATTTAGAATTTTATAAAGGTTATTATAATTGTTTGATTGTAGTTTAAACAAAATTAGTAACTATTCTGTTAATTAATATTTTGATGCGAATATCCATTTTTACATTGAATCTATTTAAAAATCTTAAAATAAATGTAGAACAAATAATTATTAGTAGGTCTATATTCCTGCTCAATTTTATAACTAAACTCATTACTTTTTATAAGGAAGAAACCAAAATTAAATGTGTTTTGAAGATTAAATCTATAAATCATTCATTAAGATAAATATTACTTACATTTTCTATATTTAAGCTGATTTATTAACTTTATTTTGAAATATTCTTTAAATAATGATATACAACTAAATCTTAACAAAATTCGAATGAAATTTTAACGTCAATTTTAAGTTTTTTTTTAATAATAAAGAACAAGTTTTATTGCTTTATTTAAGAATTGACTTTCTCAGATTTATCCCTGACATTTCATATTTACAAGCGTTTATAGAAAATGAAAAAATAAAAGGAAAATTGCTATTTAATGTGTAACATTATTATAATTAGAGATTATTATAGCTTAAAAAATATTACCATTCAAAAAAAAAAAAATTGTTATGTTCACGCATCATTCATTTATGAACACGACATTTCTGCACGTCTGTGAAGTTGGCCCAACCATGGTAGCCCAACCGCTTCGAAATAGTGCCAATCGTTAGTTTTGCGTTAGTTTCGGTTAGTTCTCCTAAATTAAACGTTAGTTTCGCCTTGGTAGTCGTCTAAAACGGATGTCAATTATGGTTGGGCCAACTTCACACGAGCCCAACCAAAATTAAAAATTGAATTTTTTTATTACGTGAATCAGTTCCTTTACGTTAGTTTCGAATAGTTCTGACAAAGAAATCGTTAGTTTCGCATTCTTAACGAGTTTTATATGAGACAAAAGGGTTGGGATAACTTCACGCTTTTTGAGAATTGCACGGAAACAAATTAAAACCATGCCAATCGTTAGTTTTGCGTTAGTTTCGGTTAGTTCTCCTAAATTAAACGTTAGTTTCGCCTTGGTAGTCGTCTAAAACGGATGTTAATTATGGTTGGGCCAACTTCACACGAGCCCAACCAAAATTAAAAATTGAATTTTTTTATTACCTGAATCAGTTCCTTTACGTTAGTTCCGAATAGTTCTGACAAAGAAATCGTTAGTTTCGCCTTGGTAGTCGCCCTAACATATTGCTTCTGTAATCAGAAAGAAAACATTTTGAATATTCCTCTAACAGTTTATTTATCACTCTGGTAATGTCTAGTTATATCAATGTTCTTTTTTACAATGTTTGTGAAATATCCTTATCAACTCTAATTGACCAACTGACTTTTCCACATGTCTAAAAAAAGAAATCGTTGATAACTTTCTTAAAAATATTACTTTCCTCTGATATTTAATTGTAATTCTCACTGTCGTTTTCATGTTTCATATATTACCACATCATTGATTTTATTATTTCATTTAACATTCTCCTATGGACATATTTTCAATCAGGCAATTATATAAGCATATTGTCGTCTTACAAAGCACAGTTCAAAATACTTCAATAAAAGCATAATCCCACTCCTTAAAAAATTATGTCTCTTCATCATCTAAACTTGGCAAAAGTGGTTAGCGAATAATTCAGACGTAATGTTTTTTATACTTCCTCGGCCTTAAATAAGAGAGTTATTTTTGGTGTTACCAGGAAAGTTATGACACCAGCCGGTACTCAAATGTTTCGTTCTCACGCAATCCCCACGAGAACCACAATCTACTGTACGATGCAAGGACATATTGCAGGATTAGTATCGTTTGGATTGTTGCTACTGCCATACAGTTTTGTATCTGATACTATCAAGTCACAACAATATAGGGACAAAATTAATTGTTGGGGCAATTAATTCACTGATTAATTAAAAGTCAATGAAATTGTAGAGACATCCGTTCACCAAGATGACGATGAGCTTTTATGGTGTGTATATAAAATAATCATGGATGAGTCGTTTTCAGACTGAATAATTCATAAGACCATTTATCCGTGTTATTGGAGTAAGTCATTCAAGGAATCTTGAAACATTTTCTGTACTATTAAACGGAACCCTTAGTCCTAAATAAACTTTTAGATCACTCTGTGCATAAATTGACTAAAAGCAATGACTACATAAATACTATAAGACACGACATGGCCATGTTAAATGTTCTACGCTTATTCTTGAGTTGACCAATACCCGCTAGGGTGTGGAGCTGTCGCTCTTTGCTAGAGAATCTGAAGTTGATGTGACTGGCGCTAGGTGGCTCTACGGTCAAACAATGCTTCAGTTGCGCACTGATGCCACATATGGGAACAGAGATGCGAGGGAAGGTCGAGAATCGCTTATCTCAGCGCACGAACTGACAACACTGACTATGCTGTGTCAACAGTTGTACAGTCTCAACCAAGTGGGATGCGTACAGTCAAGCACCTGCTGCTAGCGCTTTCTGATAGCTGTGTGTCAAACTTGTGACGAACAGCACCCGTAAAGCGTAGACTATTTCCCTATCCTATGTCGTGTCTTATAGTATTTATGTAGTCATTGCTAAAAGTAATATTTCAGGGATAAATTGTATGTATCCGTTTTGTAGTAAATAAAGTATTAGATGTTCAATGAGCACTATGGTGAATGTGAACAATATAAAACATTGAAACCTCTACCACAAGTTTGGTACAATAACACACACACACTCATACAAATAAAAGGAGTTTTAAGATATATTGTTATCTGTAATTTTGTCGCCATTGCCATATTCAACCTACGGGTTTCCCAAGGACAGGAATGTGTACCGTTAGCCGCTTTCAGCTAGGTCATTGACGTGGTTCTACTTTGATAGGCCGAACCACCGGAAGTAGGGTGGATGGGAGAATGTTTCATTTTATTTTTTAAGATTTCATATTGTGTTGGTATTATTTCAGATCCCACCGATAATGGTAACTTGGTTACCGAAATGTACATCAGCGAACTGTAATAACATAAGGCAAAAAATATTTTATTTTATTTTATTTGTGTGTGTTATTGTACCAAACTTGTGGTAGGGGTTTCATTATTTTATATTGTAAATAATGTATGGCAAAAGTTAAATTTTCTTTTTTTAATTGTCGTCAAGTAGCCATTTGTCGTTAATAAGACAGCTCTGTTACCAAAATAACCTCTTAATAAATAGCTACAGCTGATTCGTCTTTATATATATGACCGAATTGTTGCCAAAATAACCTTTTGATAAGTAGCTACAGTTGTTTCGTCATCATATGTATGTCCTTTCTGTTACCAAAATAACCTCTTAATAAATAGCGACAGCTGATTCGTCTTTATATATATGACCGAATTGTTGCCAAAATAACCTTTTGATAAGTAGCTACAGTTGTTTCGTCATCATATGTATGGCCTTTCTGTTACCAAAATAACCTCTTAATAAATAGCGACAGCTGATTCGTCTTTATATATATGACCGAATTGTTGCCAAAATAACCTTTTGATAAGTAGCTACAGTTGTTTCGTCATCATATGTATGTCCTTTCTGTTACCAAAATAACCTCTTAATAAATAGCGACAGCTGATTCGTCTTTATATATATGACCGATTTGTCGCCAAAATAACCTTTTGATAAGTAGCTACAGTTGTTTCGTCATCATATGTATGGCCTTTCTGTTACCAAAATAACCTCTTGATAAATAGCGACAGCTGATTCGTCTTTATATATATATGACCGATTTGTCGCCAAAATAACCTTTTGATAAGTAGCTATAGTTGTTTCGTCATCATATGTATGACCATTCTGTTGCCAAAATAACCTCTTAATAAATAGCGACAGGTGATTCGTCTTTATATATATGACCGATTTGTCGCCAAAATAACCTTTTGATAAGTAGCTACAGTTGTTTCGTCATCATATGTATGACCATTCTGTTGCCAAAATAACCTCTTGATAAATAGCGACAGCTGATTCGTCTTTATATATATGACCGATTTGTCGCCAAAATAACCTTTTGATAAGTAGCTATAGTTGTTTCGTCATCATATGTATGACCATTCTGTTGCCAAAATAACCTCTTAATAAATAGCGACAGGTGATTCGTCTTTATATATATGACCGATTTGTCGCCAAAATAACCTTTTGATAAGTAGCTACAGTTGTTTCGTCATCATATGTATGACCTTTCTGTTGCCGAAATAACCTCTTGATAAATAACTAGAGCGGTTTAGTCTTTATATGTACGACAGCTCTGTTGCCAAAATAACAGCTTGATAAATAGCTACAGCTGATTTTTGTCTTTATAATTATGACCTAAAAGAAGTCATATCAAAATTTTTTGTTAAACACCTACAACTGTTTCGTCATCCACGGATGACATCATTTCACACAGGCTGAGCACACTTCAAAAAATTTGTTTACTACATTTCACAACACTTTAATTAGTCATACTGTACGAAAAACACTTAACACAAAAATATATGTTTTGAGACTTATGTTACGTCATTCATTTTTAAGAGATATACATCCTTCTAATTCAGTGTGAGGTGGTATACTGACCGTCTACTAACATGTTAAACTATCTATTGTTTTATTTATTATATTTTTTAAATATATTTTACGTACAGCTAGAGGCAAAGTTTATATTCAAAACGTGTCATGTCTTGTTGACACTTTAAAATATTTTATTAGAAAGTATATTTTTACATTGCATCTGAAAGTCTTTCTAATCTTTCTTCCCTTTCATTGATAGTTAAAATAAGACCTCCAACATTGGAGTATATAATAATTCCTTTATTTTAAGAGGGAAATATTTTTAGAATATTTGTTTTATATTTTGAGACCTAAATATTTACTAATAATAATCACTAAAACGTATTTTATCTGGTTGTTAAATCGAAATATATTTCCATGGAGTAAGATTTTAAACAAATGTCAATAAACTTCGTTTTTTTCATCGGTTTAATTAGTGTTTATAAACAAAGCTGGGTTATTGTTCTTTTTTTTTTTTTTTTTTTTTTTTAACATAACACTCCGCTTGTAAGTTTTTTTACAAATAATTTGTAACGTCACGGTTGATGATGATTCTTCTAAACACCAACAAAACCAATAATTTGATATGATTTTTATTACATTTTCCCCTATCTCAATGAAAACAACCTCATATTTATCCCCTGTTTGGATATTATCAAACAAACAAATAATAAAATTATTTTACTATAAATGTCAACTTCTATAAATTTCTCTTTTACAATACACCACATACATGGTGGAAACTAATAAGTTAGATAATATTCAAGCGTTAAAAGAAATTAATGTTTGACGTTAGTTTTAAAACTTCATATTTTTTACACCCATAACAAATTATTATTAAATAAATAAAGTCCTATAAACGATTTCTTCATAGCAAACTCCAAATTACGAATTCATATGAAACATGGTTACTCTAAAATCTGCTAAAATTTACGGCAAATACAGTCATCTGTGTATGTTCTCAGTGCTTCTAAGTTTAGCGAAGTAGGTCACAGTAATTGAATCATAATACACCGTGAATATACTACATTTTACAAAATATCTGATTCAACATTTCTTTATATTATGTAAAAGTTGTAACTAGGAATGAAAATAAAATTTAATCTGGTTAAAGCTGTAAATGCCCTTTATTAAGTTTGATAAAGTGGAATAAGTTTTAAAAATTATCACAAAATGTTTACCAAATATGATTTTTTTTAAGTTGCGATTGGATAGATGTTACAGATAAATTTACTATAAATGTTATTTATATAAATGTTATTTAGATAAATGTTACTAAAATTGGCTTCAGGAACAGGTGCTTTACACGAAAAAACAACAGCATCAAAAACAAGCAATCATTATAAAATAAATTTAAAAATACAATAAACGAACATAACTATTTTTATCATTTAAATTATGTAACTTTCACTATGATTTTGTAATTTGTTGAATTTCGTAAACTCTTTCTATCTGGCCATTTGTATTATTTTAAGCCAATAGTAATTGCCGACCTCAAGACTGGAAAAACAAGAAGGACATCACTATATCATTTAAACAAAAACTTAGCCCAACATGACTAAGTAACCAAAACGAGAAAAAAGAATTACTTTAAAATATAACAAACGACTAATGTTATAATAATGAATGAGGATTGTGTACTTATTTTTTTCAAGCAAATGTGAAAGCATTATTCATGAAAAATAAGAATAAAATATTCTGCAGTATTACAAGTTTTTTTAAACTGTATATATAATATTTAAAACTTATCAAGTTTTTTTTCATAAACACTTGCGTATTTGATGTATAATCAACAATTCTGTTAAATAAAAATGACGAACGCTAAAATCTCGAAACGATCATAACTCTTTGAAATTTTACATGTTTTTATTTTGTTATCAGAAAGAGCGATAGTACAAATTACATTTTGAAGTAGTATTATTTATTTTTTGTTTATAAGAAAGTTAGTGTTCTCTCTCTCTCTCTCTCTCTCTCTCTCTCTCTCTCTCTCTCTCTCTCTCTCAATATATATTGTTTTATATATATATATATAAAACAAAACTCCATCGAGTTCCTCATAATTTCATGACATTTACAATAATGGAGTAAGTTAGAGAGTAACACAAACTGTCAATTTCCTCTTATCCCAATATTTTACTTAATGTCAAAGTTTTTCAAACACGGAAACCTGATTAAAAGTATATTAAAGCAAACAACCTTGCGTTGTAAATATAAAATATTAAATCACATTTCTAATTTCATGCTCTGCTGGAGTAAAACCTGGAAGGGATGTAACCATATATTCAAGAGTTGCCTAGGTATCGCAGTGCGCATTCTGTTAATTATTGCAAGTTATATGTCCCATTCTTAATAAAATGATGATACATATTTTTTTTAAATAAAATTAACGACGTGTCTGATTAAATGTATGTGCTGAAATTATTCATATTTTTTATGATTTGATGTTTTGATGTTATCAATATGCATTGGGTTAATTAAATAACAATAGAATATTTCAGTTGTTATACTTTTAATATAATAATATCAATAGATATCAATAGTATCTCTAAATATCTACCAACTACAAATCGATACATTTCTTTGATAAAGTGGTTGGTTTAGCTATTCACAAATAATACAATAGTTTTTATGATCACTTATCTTAATTACGAGGTTTTAATTCATATCTTTATTTTACAATGAAACCAACATCACGAGTAGAATTAAATTAAATTCAAATAATCTCAATTAAATTTAATCTCAATTATATGTAAGCTAATAACAAGTTAATATAACACACAAATGCACAGGAAGCTCTCTCCCCTATCTTATCCGTCATAGCTCTTTATCTCTCAAAACGTACTCTAAACCCGAATATGCAGATTGATTCGATTAGACATACTATACCGCCTACAACTCCGATCTTCAAAAATTGACACTCGTATCACTCACTGGTGAATCTGACCCTAAATTACTATCAACCATGGATTATATATGTTTCAGGAATGTGTCAAGGCTTTTAGGCTCGCAAATTCCTCAGTTTACAAATTGATTCCAATTGCCGGGAAATTGACAGTCTTATCCCATTTCTTCAGTTTACAAATTGTTTACTAACTCTCGCAATTGTTATTTATATTCCGGTAACTCTTCTGGGACATAGAAAGAGAATTAATTATCTAAATTAATCATTATTTTTTATTCTAACTATACCGTCGCTTTTTTGAAATTGACGTCGTTAAAACTAAGCACATAACATCTAACATTTAGTGCAATCCCTCAGAGGTATTTGTACGTTCATTATTTTATTTTCTAAGCGCAAATTAAATTTATGACTATGAGTGTTAGGCAGGGAATTCATATGATTAAAACTATGTCCAAAATAGACCCAATATTAACGAAATGTGACATATTGTTTGGGAGGATTATAGGACTTAAGGTAAACTCTTAACGTACGGGGTTGAAAGTGTACAGTTTCTGTTTTTGATATGGGAGTCATTCAAATATTTGCGTTGGTGTTTGTATTCAAAGCCTTGCTGATGATTGATTCTGAATTGGAATATTTATTGTAGATAGCACAGCGTGGGGAGTGATTAAAAACAAATCGCAAATCCTCTAAATATTACCTTTATGATATCCGGGATTTCTCTTGTTACTATATCGACTTATCGAAGGTTTTCCATTGTTTACGATAGTGTCGAAATCGCAAGCATTTATCACATTAAATTATGAATTTAGAGCTCGAAATTACTAATTGAATATAACTTTCCTTTTTGTCATAATAAATAAAGTACTACTGGATTTGTTATTATTACATGAATAATTTAAATCTGCAAATTTTTATTTAAATTATACAAACAACCTTTTATATGACGGCCATTTGAACATCATCAATTCCATATTTCTGAATTTCAAGCAATTGTGTTCTAAAGTTATTGGCTCACTAGATCAAATAATTTCATGTTCCTACTTTCATTTCTATGACCGCTTTTGATGACAACTATAACTACGGTGGATGAAAGGCGTAAAGAAAATATCCGTCAAAAAGCAAAAGTAAAACTTTTTATCCTTTTTTAAAACCTACCACATACTTCCTACACTGGTAATAATGGAAGTTTTAACAAAATAATGATAACTACAGTGTCTCCTTTTTTTTTTTTTTTTTTTTAACAGAATATTATAATCAAATATGATCACACACATTGTGATAATTTGATAAAAGCAGCAAATACCTCTTCTTTAACTATCTAAACAAACTGAATTAACATCACGTTTTAACATTTTTATCAGCAATTTTATTGTTGATAATTAATAAAAATATATTTAGACTGATTTAGTAAAAGATCATTACAATACGTAAATTTTAAAACAGGTTAAAGAATTATTAATAGAAAATAAAAGTGAATATGAGAATGTTTTATATTTTGCTTGTAATCTAAACTGTTCAACGAATTTCAGACATTTTTCTTATTAATAGACATATCTGATTATGATAGTAAATGTGGATAATATGTAACAGAAAAAATCTTCTCCTTGTCATTTTTGGGTTATATAGTTATTTAGTTCATTTGAAAACCAAACATTTTTTTAATAAGATTATTAAATTCAACAAAAGTATTGGTGAAACTACATTTTTTGGAAAATATTATTATCCTTAGAAGTTATGATAATGTATTGTTCTCCACCTGTCTACAATTTCCTTGGCTCCATGTTTACAGGTTTTGCTTCCCAAATCACACTTATTAGGTTTCATTTCCATTCCTTCACTAAACTTCCTTCTGTTTTGCAATTCATCTGTTAGAAAATATTGCTCTTGTATTCATTTGTCTTTTCCATCACATTGTGACTGATTACATTCAATCTCCCCCTTCTTCTATGCTGTTCGATTGCTTTAATCTTCTCTCTTTACAATTCTGTTATATTATATGGTATATTTTCTTTTTAGTTGAATTATTATAATGAATGTCACATTATCAAATATTGCCCTAAAATATATTCTGCGTATCGTTTTTGTCTACATCATGTAAACAAAGCTCATATTTATTTTATTCTTCTTAGAACTCTAAAGTTTACTTCTCAAATTATAAAAAAAACAATTATGAAAATGTATATACAGCGAGTTAAATAAGTCCCGGAACGTAAATATTTTTTAACCATTACAGATAGAGCTACAAAGCTTTGTACATTGTTAATAGAGACCAAATCCTATTTTAGTACGTATTCAGTGGACCGCTACCTTTCCAGGGGGACGGCCCACAAGGAGTAAGTAGGAAATCTTAAATAATAGCATAGGTCGAGTTGTGCATCGAATTAAAGGCCTTTATGAGTAGAAAACAATGCCGCAAACCCGAACTCAAACGGTTTACCCTAGCTAAAATAGCGTGAGTAAAAATCAAAACCGGAGTCAAAAGATGCTGTGTAAGATTTATAATATGATCTCCAGTTAAAATATCCATATTAAATGTTGAGCTTGACTTATGAGAAAAACTATACAGTATAACAAACACACAGAACACAATTCTCATAAAAAAAATACTCCTAAGTATCAGACGCGTTTCAACGACAAGGTCGTCCTCTTCAGTGATACACGAGCTACGCCAACTAAACCACAACTCACGGTTGACATTACTTTATACAAGGCTTAACAGTTAGTGAAAAACAAGTCGAAGTCAAACTTTAACTCTTATGTTAAAGTATTTGATGTGATATGCGCTAACAAGGGTAAAAGTCTGTCATTTAGGCTACGTTATCATGTGTGCGTTGCACAGTGAATTTATTGACAGTCCAACAAATAGTGTTTTTGTTATTCAATGTAAAATTTCCATCATCTTAATCTCTTGTAATGTGCTATAAAACTTACGTGATTATATATATACCCTAAGAACCTAACCCTTTATCAGTTGTATATAGTTTGCCTACGAACGAGCTTCAGAGTATTGTTTTATAAACAATTTTAAAAGTAAAATAATTTAGTGAAGTGTAATTTCAGGTAAATTGTGTCTATTGAGCTAATATATTAAAAAATACTTAGTGACTGTATTATATAATCAAAACGTGAATAGTATATTATTCATAATTTATTGAAGTGACTATATTAATCCAGTTTTTATTAGGATATTATAGAATATTTTTATCATATAAATTTTTAATTTGTATACTCTTTCAAAAATGTCTTTCTTTATAAACGACATTACGTTAGCAGATCTTATAGATGTGTACATGTCAGAAACTTACGATGGCATTGAGTTTGGTGAAATAGCCGAAAATATTAATTTAATGTCACCGCTTAGTATTACTGAAGATTATGAAATCGTTAATTTAGTATCCCCACCAATCTTATCTCAAAGTAATGAAAGCAGTTCAAATATATTTAATTTACCATCATCACCTAGAACACCTCAGGGTGAACTTATTGCAGATATTATTTTGGACCCACCATCACCATTTGCAGATATAAATATGCCTCAACAACTATCATTTGTAGATTTACCCTCAAGTCCTCAATCACATTGTAGTCGTGACGTACAAAGTGGGAGAGGTCAAGATTATTTTGAAATAATTAGTGTTGTTTTAAAAGAATATAAAAAATTTAATACTAATTCTAGAGAGGTTACATTTAAATTCACAGATCCAAATAGAAATGAGACTATAAGTCATTGGCTTAAGAATATGTTTGATTCCCTTTTAGCATTCATAAATATAAATACAGATGGTGAAGATAGAGTTGGACTTTCAATAAACAATTCCGAAAAACCTGAGCAGAAATCTATAGGTATTAGTGTACGTAGAGCAACCAATTGTATACTGAAATCGTGTTACAAACTGTAGAAAACATAATTCAGAGTAATGAATCGTTTTTTATTGATGGTCATATGCAAGTAAAACTAATACATATAAATATGCCTAGAGGGTCAAGAAGAGGAAGGATAGACTATACATCATCTTTTAATGACTTTTACAAGAAAAAAACAGTAATAATTGTAATTAATAATAATGATAACTTGTGTTTTGCTAGGGCATTAGGGCATTTCTCACTCTAAAAAAGATAATAATGCAGAATGTAAAAAACATTGTAAAAGTATAAGTCAAGCAGAAAGACTTTGTGAATCTGCAGGTGTAAATTTAACAGCTGGGGGAGGAATTGAACAGATTAAATTGTTTCAAAACTATCTTAACAACTATACGATAACAGTATTTAGTGATAGAAGAGGCAGAGAGACAATTTTTGAGGGACTTGTCGGTAAAATAAATCTTGATTTAAATTTATGGTGATGGTCGTTTCAATGTTATTACATCGTTAACAGCAGTATTCACAACTAATTTTTATTGCCGAAACTGCAAGTTTGCCTATCACAATCAACAAAATCACATCTGTCCATTAAAATGCTTATAATGCAACAAAGCCCCAATATGTACAGGTGATGAAAAACGGACATGCCAAGATTTTTTTTAAAGTATAGAATGTTTCAATAATCATTTACTACCTAATTATTCAAAAAAGCGATCTACATGCAGTGTTGTTGTTAAATGCTGTAGAGATTGCAATAAAACATATAATATTTTGAATAGGAAAAGTGAACATGTATGTAATGAATTTTATTGTAGTATTTGCAAACAGTACAAACCTTCATGTCATTTATGTTTTATGAGATCTGAAAAACAGAATGAACAAAAACAAAATAAGTTTATGTTCATATTTTTCGATTTTGAATGTACACAAGATTCTAATTTTCAGAATCGAAATAATATATATGAGCATAAACCTAACTTTTGTGTTAGCAATCAAGTATGCTACAAATGCATCAATACAGATAATGATGATAAAATATGTACAAATTGTGGAATAAAGCAACACATATACAACGGTGAAAGTACTACATGATTTTATGCAATATGTAACTCTTCCAAGAAACGATTTTTCAAAAATCGTACTCTTGGCTGATAATATGAAAGCATACGACGGTCAATTTATATAGAAATATATGATTGAAGATATGAAATGGTCACCTAAGGTTATCTTAAATGGAGCAACAATTCAAATGATTCAGCAAGGTAATATTAAAATTATTGACTCTATAAATTTCTTCAACACTCGTTAAGTGGCCTCCCAAAAATGTTCGACTTGAGTGTAGGAGACAAAGGTTATTTTCCTCATTTTTTTAATAGATCAGAAAATTTTAACTAAATTGGAGATCTCCCCTCTTAGACAGAATATGGATATGATAACATGAATGAAAAAAACAGATTAGATTTTATACAATGGTATGAAAATGGAAAAAAAAACTATATCATCTTTAATTTTCAAAAAGAAATTGAAACATATTGTAAACAGGATGTTTTAATTTTAAAAAAGTCATGTTTAAAATTTAGGGAAATATTTTTAACAGAAACTAAAATTGATACCTTATTAGAGTCTGTAACCATCGCAAGTGCATGTTTAAAAACTTACTGAAGAAATTTTCTACCAGAAAATACAATTAGTATAATTCCTGCAGATGGTTATAGATTGGTAGACAAGCAATCACATGTGGCGCTATGTTGGTTAACTTGGTTAGAACATAATCAAAAAATTAAAATCTAACACGCTGGCAATGGAAGGGAAGTAAAAATCCTAAATTATAAAGATGACGGATATTTTGAAAATGAAAAAACTGTATATGAATTCAATGGATGTTTTTTTCATGGTTGTCCATTATGTTTTAAAAATAGAGATACACCCATTCACAATAATCCACACGAAACTATGGGTTTACGTATTGAGAGAACTCAAAGGAAAAAACAAATTTTGGAGAGTCACGGATATAAAGTTATAGATATGTGGGAATGCAGTTTTAATATTAAAAAATTGGAAACACCTGAAATAAATGAATAATTAAATAGAACTATTAATAACTACTCAGAACCTCTGAATCCACGGAGTGCTTTTTTCGAAGGTAGAACGAATGCGACAAAGTTGTTTCACCAGGTAAATAATGACATTGGTGAGACAATAAAATATTTGGATCTCTGCAGTTTATATCCCTGACCATGCAAGTATGGTAAATTTCCTATTGGTCATCCGGAAATTTTGTACGGTGAAAATTGTCCACAAACATTAGATGGAATTGATGGAATATGTAAATTAACTATCTTACCTCCAACAGAATTATGTCATCCGGCATTACCAATTAAAATTCATAATAAATTGTATTTTCCACTCTGGAAAACAAGCGTGGAAAATTTAATTAACAACAATTGTAATCATACAACCGAACATCGCAGTATAACAGGCAGTTGGGTCGTTGATGAAATTAAAAAAGCCATCCAATTAGGTTACAAAATTATTTAAAATACACGAAATATATAGAAATATCAAACAACACAGTACGACGGAAGAATTGGTGGTTTATTCGTAAAGTACTTAAACACGTTTTTTAAAAATAAAACAGGAAGCATCTGGATGGCCAACATGGGTTATCACAACCGAAGACAAAAATACTTATATAAAAAACTTATATGATCGTGAAGGAATACTATTAGATTTATACTATTAAAATTAATAAAAACTCTGGATTAAGATCACTTGCAAAATTAATGCTAAATAGCTTTTGTGGTAAATTTGGTCAGAGAGATAATTTAGATCAGACTACTTTTATCAAATCTAGAGATGAATTAATTTCATTAGTCACTAATACCAATGACTACATAAATACTATAAGACACGACATGGCCATGTTAAATATTCTACGCTTATTCTTGAGTTGACCAATACCCGCTAGGGTGTGCTGCTAGAGAATCTGAAGTTGATGTGACTGGCGCTAGGTGGCTCTACGGTCAAACAATGTTTCAGGCGGGTAAGAGAAAACGCACTGATGCCACATATGGGACCAGAGATGCGAGGGAAGGTCGAGAATCGCTTATCTCAGCGCACGAACTGACAACACTGACTATGCTGACGGAAGTAAGTGAGAAGGTTTGTGAGAGAGAGGTCAACAGTTGTACAGTCTCAACCAAGTGGGATGCGTACAGTCAAGCACCTGCTGCTAGCGCTTTCTGATAGCTGTGTGTCAAACTTGTGTCCCGTAAAGCGTAGACTATTTCCCTATCCTATGTCGTGTCTTATAGTATTTATGTAGTCATTGCTAATACCTCAATTATAACAAAAGATATAATGCCTATTAATGAGGAAATCATGACTGCGAATTGGAAATACACTGACGAATCTGTTTCACCTTCTTCTAAAGCTAATGTTGTAATCACAGCATATGTAACAGCTATTGCTAGACTAAAATTATATTCATATCTGGAAACTTTATGAAAAAGCGTTCTGTATTTCGACACTGATTCTGTTATATTTACTCTAAAACCCGGAGAAATAGAATTACAAATTGGAGATTATCTTGAGGATTTAACAGATGAAGTTTCAGAATATGGAATAGGTCCGTTTAATGAAACACTTGTTAGTGCTGGAACAAACAATTATTCATATAGTATAAGAATTCCAGGTCAAAATGATGTCAAAACTGTTTGCAAAGTTAAAGTTATAAATTTAAATTATAAAAATTCCTAAATTTTAATTTTCAACAGTATTAAAAGTATGGTTATTCATAATTTACCTGTACAAATTGTTGTAACAGATTCAAATAAAATAGCAATGATCAATGTAGTGTCCCGACCAGATCAAAAAACTTATAGAGTTGTATATACCAAAAGACGACGAGTGAAAAATTACGACACGTTACCCTTGTGATACAAAAAACCTAGATTAGAATAAAAGTTTTCAAACTTATGTTTTTCCAGTAGCTTGTACTGTATTAAGTTATTTTATTATCCTTTGATTACATTAGAACCCTTGAAAGTTTCATAGTGTGATTTTTATCACAAATACAGGGTAATATAATCTATAAGTACAATATATAATTTAATACTATACGCGTTTCTGAATACGTAAGTTATTATAATGCCTACCTAATGTCTGTGTAAATGTTATATTGTAATAGAATTGTATATATATTGTAATAAATTGTAATATTAAAAAAAAAAATTATATTGTTCAAGATCATGGAGGAAGATATGTTTGACGAGTTTGAGCGGTGTGAATGGTGGGAGGAAGATGTAGAAATATTCGAGGAGTTGGCGGCAATGGGTAATTGGTGGGAAATAGAAGAAAAAGATGAAGAAGAAGAAGAAGAAGAAGAAGAGGACTACACCCACGATGAGAGGAAGCAGAGGCTATTGTGCTTCTCCTCAAGTGAGAATATGGAGGAGGGGGAAGTGGATATGGAGGAAGTGATGGGAATTTCCAGCGTTGAGGAGGAGGAGAATTGGTGGAAAAAAGAAGAAGAAGAAGAAGAAGAAGAAGAGGAGGACTACACCCCTTCTAATTTTATGGCACCACATTTAGCAGTACTAGAATTTCTTTTTATGAATAAATAGTATGATGATCTTGTAGGTAAATTTCCATAACTATCAAAATATTCTAGTTCTCTATTACTGATTATAAAAATTGATATCCAATGCCGACCTGGTTTATTGTGTGGATCCGTATAACTTTGTAATGACATACTTAGAGATGAGTTAAACACCTGTGTATCCGATATACATTTTTCTGAATCTAATTATGCAACAGATTTACATTAGCTAAAGTGCACATGTATCTCATACACTTGTTATGATAAAAACATCGTACAACGTCTGTATTTTAATTCAAAACTTTGAATGAAGGGCATAATAATTTTTCGATGTTTATAACTTCTTTTTCTAACAACTTTTCAATAAAATTGCACTTTTCTAGTCCTTTAATGTAAATAACAGCTATGTTTTTGCAAATTGCTTTCAATTCTTCTATAAACGAACCATAACTAATTGAACAATCATTACAATTTAAGTTGTGATAATTACAAGTCAACCAGTTACACTCTTTTTTTCTACTTTTTGATAAAATATTAAATTCAAAAGGTGGTCCCACAATCAAATGCTGTAATAATCTGTTATTAATAGCTGTAATAGCCAATTCTTTTATTATGTAATCACCACAATTGTCTCTAAAACTTTGAAAATCTAATACAACTGCCATTTTGTAATAAATATTCACTGAGAAATCATGTATGTTCTACGTGCACTGAATGGTATATGGTAAAAAATACTGCTTATATAACAATCACCTAGCTTCAAAAGTCTACCACTATATTTCTGTTTTTATCAATCTCTATGACGTTATCAAATTCACCGTAAACTATACAGTTTATTGTTTCAGTAAGAGCAGTTTCAAATCTTATTTCAATTCTCACAGTTCCATGTTTTATTAAATTCCAATGTGTCATTGTATTTGCCGAAAGATCAGGTGTTAAGTCAAAGGCCATAAGACAATGTCCATTTGGATATTTACTTCTTGATATATCATTACCTTCATACAAGAAATGTATTCCTGTCCCTGAAAATAGTGTATTATATGAATGAATGTATAAGTTATTCGTGACGTAATCGGGTTGTAATGGTTTTGAAGGTAATTGATGACCATCGTTATAGAGTGAAAAAAGTTAACTTAATAGTGTTGGAAATTAAATGGGTTTGCTGTGAAATCTCCGTTAAATGCATTGTTACTAACAACTCCAACAATTACCCGTTTTGGTAATTGACCTAAAAATACATTGTCTAATGTTTTCCCTTGTACACCTGTGGGTATTGTAAGCGCTTTAACTTCCACTTTTGTCACAGGATATTTAGCAGTTCCATTTAATAATGTTTTACTATGAGCTAGTAACACTGATGGATTAATTTTCATTCTTCTAATGTATAGATTCGATTCCAACATATGGATCTTATAACCTGTAGTACTTGACATTAAACTAAACAGATCTCTTGATCGTAACAAGCGAATTCGTAATTCGACTCCATTTAAAAAGAATTTTTCTTGATTAAATATGTCAGCATGAAGATGTCCCAACATATCCACAGGTTTACTTTCTTCGGTAAATTGTCGACGACTTACAAGGCCTGTATTTGCGTCTGCTGTATCATCCATTTTTCCGTATTTGTCTGTGTACCATAAACATGAAGTAAGGTGAGATTTTTTTAGCAGGAGGGCTGTAGTTTAAAAGAGTTTCTATATAACATCTGTATGGGTACGTATTTTCAGGTGGAGACACCATCTTTTGATTGAGATATATATCTAATTGACTGAATAATGAGTGCATTCAATTATTTACAGATCCTACTTTATCTGTTGCTTCTAATTTTGTTCCATCAGTCTTCACAATACTTACTTTAATTTTAAGCATAGTATGTGATAGGTCTAAATATTGATCACCTTGTCCAGGTACTACAAATTCTATTGGTGCGTCATCTGTTAGAGACGAGATTGGTTTATATTGAATCCATTCTCCATTTACTATACTAGTCTGTGTTGGTGGAAGGGAAAATAAATCAAGTTCGGATTTTACACATTCGCACGATTGATTATGAAGAAAGGCCATTATTAATTGAAGATATCTGATTTTGTTAACTTGACTTTTTAATTTTTCTTTTAGATAATTTTTTTAATATTTTTTCATGATTTTCTAATATTTTTCTTCTTCGAAGACTTTTCTCTTAGAAGTTTGTTTAGCGACTGAATAGTTACAGCTTTACGTTTTTGCTTATATCCAGTTCCAGACATGAGAGAATCGATTTTTACATCTGCTTTAAGTTTTAAATTTCCTGATAGATCTTTCATTAGAGATTGGAAAGCACTTTTAGGATCACCTGTATGTACAATATCAGATAACATACCGATTCCAGATTTCAACGCCTCTTTTAATACAGACCTGACACCTGATTTAATTAAAGGAGTGACAACACGAAACAATCCACCTAGAAAATTGCCAACTCCATGTCCTTTTTGATACGATAGTATACAACACTAACTCCTGTCCCTAGTTGGATTTTGTAATACGCTAAATAAGGGTCTTCCAGGTTAATTCGACTCATCTTGTTTCAATCTAAAATGTAGTTTAACATATGAAGTTCCAAACTTAAATGGTACTGGTTTTCCACTGTCATCTCTTATATCTATTTCTAAATTTTCAAAACAGGAGCGCATAACAGGTACGTAATGTGTCTTGGAAAACATAAACGTTTTACATGATCCGAAACTGTAATTTGAAGTATCATTAATTATTCTCAATAAAGGTGCAACTATATTTCCAATGAGTTGAGGTTCGATGACATCACAGTATACGTAAATTTGTGACGGAATGCCTAACAGTGTATTACACTGCCTAATTGATGATTTGTCTAGATTACTTTCGATACTGTTGGGATCAAAACCTAGTTGCAGCGCTAATTTAGGTGACAACTTAATTGATTTAATTTCCTTTATTAACGACTTGATCAAAACGTGACGTATTTTTTGATTATAATTAAATTTTAAATACTCTGCTAAAACTTTTCTTTTTTTTTTTTACTGAATCAATCAATTCTTCTGTAATGTATGTGCCAGGCTTTAAACTTGTAAATTGAAAATCATGTTCCGTACTTTCTTCTTTATGTGTATATATTAATATTTGATTATCCCCCTTGGTAACTGTAAGAAATGTACAGGGATAATGAGGTGTCCTCCTACTTGCGGTCAGTCCTATTTGCGGTCAGTCCTATTTGCGGTCAAGTGTAGTTTTATGAAGGATGATCAAGGTTCTGGAGGTGGAAGGGTTTCCAGTTTGCGGTCACATCTTGAGAGATAGTTAATTACTAATCACAAATCAAGTCGTTTGCCCCCAGGACCAAACAAATATACTTACCAAATTCACTGTTTTGACGAGAGGATAGTCAGTCAGAACGAACAAACGACTCTGTTCACTTAAATAGAGCCTAAAAAAGGGGGAATAATAAACAAACACTGTATACATATATAAATAGAGAGGGAGAGAGCTACAACAAAAATAGATACTAATATTTATAGAATATACTCTTTCGCATTACAAGCATACTTCGTACTAAAGGTTCGCCAGTCCCAGACATTTTTAAAATAAGACTATAGATAAATTTGGATTGACTCAAAAAAACATTGAATTGAATCAAAAAAACAAATGGCATACGACGAATTTCGGTAAACGTTTCCCCCACTTCAAATCTTCAACACGACTTTAGGGGGGCGAGGCCAAACATAAATAAATGTCAATACTTAAAATACTCTGGCCAAACCTGTTAGACACGATTTACAACCTAGTGTTTGAGACAGTGCCGCACTAGGCTCACTATATGGGGTTCAAATATGTGACCGCAAATTGGACAAATATCTTTCGATTAGCCCACGACATTTTTGGGGTGACCGCAAAATGGACGGTTTTACCCTTGACCGCAAATTGGACTGACCGCAAGTTGGATACAACCGATAATGAATCTCTACAATTCCTACTTCCCATTCTCCTTTAAGATTGACATGTTTTGGTATGTGAGTATAATATTTAGTCGTCGTATTGTTAGGATAATATGTCATTGAACTCTAACTTGGTAGAGTTAAATAAAATGAATTGTTAATTTTTTTTAATATTTATAATCTTCGAAGCTGATATCCAAGAGTTGAATTATTGTGGATAACCTTTCCACTTAACAAGAACTTCATACTAAGTATTTTACCATTTGTGTCAATTACTTTATCTATTTTAAAATTTTTTTCTCTTCGAAGTATAACTTTTTGTATTTCGTATTCGTAAAACTTCCCTTCTATAACTTCCCCTTTTAAATCTTCCAATTCGTAATTAGGTATCCTACGTTTTATAATTCTTTTAATTTTAAACACTTCTTCACTCCATTTTATTTCGTATCCTTTTTCAAAATGACCCCTTTCTATTACAATTCTTACAGTATCTCCAACTTTAAATTTAGGTTTTGATATATACTGTACTTTATGGTACATATTTTTCCAAACAGCTAATATATTGGTATCATTTACACTAATAGGAAACATTTTTAATGGTAGAATGCTTAGATTTATTGTATGCTTTCATCAATTGTTCAAGTACATTCACATATTTATAAGTATTATTAAAAGTTAAATAACGCCGCATTCTATTCCAACGTTCCACTACTGCGGCTTTTACATCAGGATTTCTGGTTGTAGAGTAAATTATATTTTGGTCTTGAAATATTTTTGAACTATTTTTGAAGTAAATTCTGTTCCCTTGTCTGTTTGAATGCGTTGAGGTTTTCTATTAAATGTTTTGAATATATGTGCAAACGCTTCTTTGACAGATTTTAACTTGTTTTATTTTTCAAAGGTAATCCAAATGCATATTTACCAAAGACATCAATCACTGTTAATATACAGGGTGACAATTAAGTCTGGAACCTCTTTTTTAATTTTTAAACCACAATAGAAAAAAATACCAAAGTTCACACGTGCTTACTGGTGATAGTAACGCACACATCTGCCCATTTTCCGAATACTTAATAATTTACATTGTTCAAGAGTTTTAAAATTCAAACAGCTATAACTACTGAATGAATCCACCTTTTGAAGTGCGGTTTCCGGCATTGTACTCTGCTAAGTGAGACCTTTAATTTGATACCAAACTCGACCTATGCTGCTATTTAAGAATTTTGTCTGACTCCTTGTGGTCCGTCCCCCAAAGGGGTTATCCGGTCGGTAATTGGGCAGATGTGTGCGTTACTATCACCAGTAAGTACGTGTGAACTTTGGTATTTTTTTCTATTGTGGTTTAAAAATTAAAAAAGAGGTTCCAGACTTAATTGTCATATGGTATAATTATTTCCCTTATTATATTTTGCTATTACAAGTATATCGTTTAAATCCGCCTGCCATAACTGATCAATATTATTTACTATATATTTATTTCTCGGAAAGTTTTTTCGTACTTGTTTATGAAGAGTATATGTATCCTGCGATTGCAACCATTCTTTAATTTATTAGGTTTGTACTGGTGTTTCAAGGCTTTTATCAAAGAAATAGCCCCAGAGTGTCCTGAAGGATGAGAAGGATTGTAGTAGACCCTTCTGAGTTCTTTATTCATATCACTATGAAATTGTTTCCCACTTAAATGATGGACTACGTGGAGATAAAGATTTTCCAATACTAGTATTAATAGATGTACTTCTTGGAAGTGTTATGGGTTGTCTATTCTGTGGTTTATAATCCATTGGATCTCAAATACTTTAACATAAGAATTAAACATTGACTTCGACTTGTTTTTCACTAACTGTTAATCCTTGTATAAAGTAATGTCAATACGTTGTATTTGACATCTTGCAGAATACATATGTATATATTTTTGTAAGAAATTGTTACTAACTGTGGATTATATAATTTAAATCACTGATCGGGACATTGTGTATAAATGATGACAAATACATTAATGTGTATGTTTTTATTTCTTTTTAGGGACGTATGCACAATTATACTTATCAAACGGAAAAATACAGCTCCTTATTCTTAACATATTATATAACTTGATGGAAAATTACCTTAAGCAATGTTATGCAATGATGGATGACTCGTTGTCTAAAATAATCTCATCTTGGATTTTGTTGACTCATTGTTCTACTGGACACAATTCCTACAAGTTATGTAACCTGAAATGGCCGCCAAAGGCTAAACATATATCTGACCTTATCTTTGTTTACATTGGGGGGGGTTCTGCCGGGCCATAATTCCTACAGGATCTCGAACGATTCCTTATCTTTATTGATTTAGACCTTGTCCTTGTTGACTTAGGTCTTATCTGTGTTGACTTAAGCCTTATCTTTGATGACATAAGACCTTCTACTAGATCTCAAAGTCCTTATCTTTGTTGACTTTCCTTATCTTTGTTGACTTAGGTCTTATCTTTGTTTACCATCTGTCGGGCCAGGGGACGTCCACTGGTAGATGTCTGTGAAGTTGGCCCAACCATGGTAGCCCAACCGCTTCAAAATAGTCCCAATCGTTAGTTTTTCGTTAGTTTCGGTTAGTTCTCCTAAATTAAACGTTAGTTCCGCCTTGGTAGTCGTCTAAAACGGATGTTAATTATGGTTGGGCCAACTTCACACGAGCCCAACCAAAATTAAAAATTGATTTTTTTTTATTACGTGAATCAGTTCCTTTACGTTAGTTTCGATTAGTTCTGACAAAGAAATCGTTAGTGTCGCATTCCTAACGAGTTTTATATGAGGCAAATGGTTGGGCTAACTTCACGCTTTTTGAGAATTGCACGAAAACAAATTAAAACCATGCCAATCGTTAGGTTAGGTTAGGTTGTAACTATGTCTGAGGATCTTTCTTTTTCCTTATTACATGCATACAATTAGAGCACTTAAAAAACGACCTTACTCAATGGGCTCGTATACATGTAAAAAATAAATAAATGTGCAAATTAAATAAATGCAGAAAATATAGAAGCAATCTACTAATCAATGTATTTATACGTTTACACAATCATATATTTAAAATATAAATGTTTAAATATCACTTGAACAAAAAATGTTTCACGGTGTTTTAAAATAAATGAATTTTTACTCATCTTCAGTCCCAACACATTACGCATTTTAGGCAAAAAGTAAGCAAATACATTCTTGCTGTACCTCATGTAGTTGTTAAGTTTGTTAAGCTATCTTAGTGTTGTTTTTGGGTTTTTACTACAATTATCTGTATTTTAGTGTTGCTATTGTTATTCTTGGTTTGTTGTTAAGTTTAACTTTGTTACTGTGTTGAATATTGTATGTTATTTCAGTAAGTTTGTATTTAAAGCCTTACTATTGTAATTATTGCTGTAGCTAATGTAGTTGTTAGTTTTACCCACTTAAAGACTAGTACTGCATTTATTTCCTGTTACTGCATTTAGTTTGTATTACGTGTTGTTGTAATTCTTGAAAAATCTCATTAAGTTGTCAAGTTTTAACGCCTTCTGATGTTTACTATTTATATTTTTCAGTTAGTTTCTTATCTATGGTTTTTTATTTACATTACAAATGTAAAAACACTATGATTTTTTATCCTCAATAATAATACTATTTCTTTTGTAATAATTTTGAGGCGTTGTGTTTTTTAAATAAGTTTTAAATGTGCTAAACAAATCTAGTGTTCAAAAAACTCATTGCGTTGTCGGGTTAATCCCAAATACTATGTATTTACGTAACAATAATGTATGGAATCATTTTTGTAAACAGTAACAGTACCTATTATGAGTTAAACATTCCAATAAAATGTAAATCGGTTGTCCTACGTCATGTATTTATTTGTGTGTTTACAAACAGCTTTCATTACTATACCAATGCTTCGTTGAGAGTAAAATATCAATAATGTTTCATTGTTTGAATTTATTACATTTTTTGTTATTTTATAACTGTCTAAATAATTATAAACCGTGTTGTTATTAGTCACGGTTGTAATTTAGTAAGTTGTAATATTAGTAGTTGTAATTTTCACGCTATTTAAATTGGTTTGCACGTGTTTATTTCAGTTTTCTAATGATAATTACATTAGCCTATTCAATCTGTTTATTATTATTATTTTACAAACACATTGTACTACAATAACTGTAAATAAATTATCTATACACCTATCTATTTTGTACCTAAATCAGTATCTGTAGGACAATTGTTACATAAGGGGGTCACTGCGCCTTATCCTTTGTAATGTTAAATTATGTTCCTTTTTCTAAGAAATGGCTGAAGATAACTTTTTGGAAATAATTTTATTATTCAAAGTAGGTCTTTGGACATAACTGGAAACTATATATATATATATATATATATATATATATATATATATATAATTATATATAAAATTATTTCTTTATAAAACTATCTCAACTATCCCCAATTGAAACTGGAGCCGTCAGCTAGTATACATATCTATCCTATGTTTCAACAAAATGGTGGCATAACTATTCACTGGGGGAAAATGATGTATGAAAAGTTAACTTGTCGTAAAATGTCTGTCTAACAACTGTTTATTTAGTTTCATACATATCATTCTATATTTCCTCGTCATAAAACCAAGTTAGTAACGATGGAGCGATATAAATTACAAAATTCGTGTTATTACAAAACTATACTCTGTCGATATATTAGGAACACGTAAGTCCAATAATTACAAGTGTGTTAAAGTGATTGACTTAGCTTTTTAATATAAAATATTAAAGCACATTTCTAATTTCACGCTCTACTGGGGTAAAATTATAAACGGGTGGAACCATATATTCAGGATACGGGTAGTAAACTGTGTTCGCATTCCTGAAATTCATTGCAAATTTAATATTTCATGCTCTAGATATGACATTATATTTAAGTAGTGAAGAGTAAACAAAGCGAAAACAGTAGAAAATATCTGAAGCTAGTGGGTAAAGAAAAACTTTATATATTTGGCGAAATTCGTAGTATAGAAAGAGGGTTAGAGCCGTTTTTACCTTGATTTTGTACCTGTATTCATTTAAAAAAAAAAAATTTGGGTCTTGGTAGGGAGAATGTCTACGGATTTAAAAAGAAATAATAAATTTACTTCGCTCCTTTTGGTGACATGATTCTAAAGAAAACCTCGTGATTATTCATAATTAATATAGTTTCAACTGTAGTAACAAAATATTTGACAATAGTGAACTATAGCTGAAGATAACTCTACTATATTACCTAACATTTTTAGATAAAGTTACGTCAATTTCTTATATTAGTCCTTTTAAATCATGTCCATGCGTATTGTGTGTGAGCGTTTCTAATTTGAGACCCTTCAAAAATGTATTATTTATTAATTTAAATCAACGTCAATAATTGATACACAGGTGATCAATCTTTCCCAGTATCTTTTAATATTGTCTGTTGTATTTTCCATTTGACCTTACACAAACATTTCGCCATCATTGTTTGTTAACGCTGATTGTAGACTCTTTCAAATTTAGTGATTTTACTTCAAGTAATAAAATTGAAGCAATTCTATAAGTTTTTGAAATGGCAAAATCCGAAGTCTTATCCATTTCTATTCAATTTACTTTTAGTTTCACTTACTTTTCTCTTTGTCATATAATGTGTTCGGCCGGGATTATAAAATAGTATGCTTGGGGTGGTACGAAATGTCATTGAATTCTGTACTCTTTTTATTATTGTACCATTAGGTTTATTATGGTTTAGATAAATTTGCTTAAAATGTAATAACAGAATAAAAAATAGGCGATAACTTTTTTTTTTTTAATTTGTGTATTTCACGAAGATACTTTTAAAGTTTGGGAAGATCTGGAAAAGAGTTAGAATCTCGTAAATTAAATTTTAAAACGTATTCCAATTTTTTTAACAAACTATTTTAAATTAAAACTTCAATTAAAATTTGTTCAATTCTGCAATGTGTTATAAATTATCGTCTTAACATATCATTTATAGTAAACGCTTATTTTTTTTTTTTATTATTATTTTTTTTTTTTGATAAATTCAGTAGTTATATTATTTAAACCAGAAACTAAAAATTACCACTGTATTCCTTATTCACTACGGAATTTAGAATAACATTATATTGCTAATGCAATTTTTTGATGTGCTAGTTTGCTTCTTGTAGTTAATACTTATTCATGTCTAAAGTTTTAAGACTTAAACTGTAATGTAATTAATGTATATCATTATATTTCGTAGATGTTCCGAAACACCTCCCACTCTGCTTACAGGCTTTTACCAAAATATTTCAAAGGACTCACAAATTTCAGAAATATATTCAATACACAATTTAATCTGAAAATCCACTTAACGTTATTCAGGTCTCTCCACCCATATTACTCGTATTTTACAATTAAATCCTCGGTACATTGTATCAAATAGAGCCGCTGAAAGCGTAGTTTTATATATTTAGAGACTTTATTTTAGACGAAAATTAATCATTATTTAAGTTTATTATCTAAAATTGAATGGACGATTATTCAGGAATAGTTTCAAATACCCATTAAAGCGCTTTCATATTGCACCTTCATTAAATTATTTAATTCCACAATATAATATAAAGAATACTTATAAATTTAGTAGAAGAATTAAATTTGGAATCGAAGCGTACTTTTAAATTTCAAAATATATCATATTTTTTCCTTTTTTATCTAATTTTTATACAAATTTCAACATTTAACAATAATCATTTTGAAGAATCACATTGATTTCTCAAAAGGTTTACGAGAAATTGCAGTAATTTTATTTTTCGATGATTCGGTTCTTAAAATATGCGAAATTTCTTTCAATTTTTTAAGGCCGAAAAGTGCAGTTTTGAGTTTTGAATGTTTCTATAGCTTAATAGAAACGGAATTAAATTTGGATACTACATAAATTTCAAAAAATTTTTTTTTTCATTTTTATCTATTTTTGTAAACATTTCAACGCTTAATAATACCAATGATATGCACATCAAAAGATGCATAATTTAACAAAGAGTAAACCGTGAAAAAACTCTTTGAAATCTTGACGGGTTTACGGGAAATTGCTGTTTAAATGTTTTTCAAAAAAGATCATAATTTTTTTTTAAAACAAATAATTGAGTTCTGAAAAGATGCAGAATTGAAAACAGAGTAAACCCTGAAAAAATCACTTTGAAGTACCAAATTCTTTATGAGAAATTGCAGTTTATAGCCTATGTACCAGATTTTAACATTTAACGTTTCGCCACTTGTGAATACTTTTAAAAACAATGGCAGCTCCCTGTCTATTAATCTTAATGATATGATCTTTTACATGAGGAAAGAAAAAAAGTTTAGATTTTACTCTGGTTTCTTTAAATTGAAAATATCTTATAGTTTCTGAGTAATTAATTCGAGAAAACAGCCAATTTTCACACTGCAAAATCGTAAGATCCCTTGCAATTTTTTTTAGAGCGAAAAGTGAGTTTTAAATTTTTTTAATGTTTCTATACTTACTAGAAGCAGAATTAAAGTCGAGGTATACTATTAAAATTTCAAAATGTTTAATAATTTTTTCCATTTTTATCTAATGTTTTAATAAAAATTACAACTTTTAACAATACACATAAAAAATGCAGAATTGAATAGAGAGTAAACCCTGAAAAAATCACATTGTAATCTCAAATGGAAATTGCGGTTTATACGTGCCAGATTTTCAATTAATCTATAGTTTAATTTTTATGAACAAGATCATGTTAATAAGATTAGCTAACATGCTCAGGATTACCTGGGCATACGCGTAGGGACTGTGCAATTAACTAACATAGTTTGTAAACCTACCTGCTCTTGATTGTCCATGCTTAAGCAAGAATCGACATCATATCACAGTTGATTAAAGTTACTGCATTTAGTTCAAGTGTTTCATAATTAAACGACACTTTTTAAAATAGTCTTCCATTAAAAAATAAACATTTAAGAATTGGTTGAAGTCCTAAAGTATAACTTGACGGAGGATTTAAGAGAACATTACGGGATAGTGAATTAATCCATCAGAAAACTTCAGCTTCGGCTGCAATAACTTATAAATAAATACAACAAAGTTTGTGTACGTGAGGGGTTAATCTATACACAAATCTTCAAAAGTGACACATATTTTCTGTAGTTCAATGTTTCGCAACATACCTTACATGCGTTATTTTTAATAAGGTCTGTGAAATTTGTTTTTTATATCCATAATACCTTACGACTTGCTTCAATTCAATTTAATATATGTTATTTAACTTACGTCAAGCTATCGTTTCTTAGGTGTTTCTTTTATGCTGTCATTGTAGACACTAACATGTAGACTAATAAAGGCAGAAACATTGATATATTGGAGATGTCCAAAGTTTACAAACCATTCACTACCAACCCGGATATTTTATTAAATGATAAACTTTACATTCAACATTTTATACGGCACTCTAGTAATTATACAGAACAATACCAACAACTTAGTAATTCCAACCAATTAGTGAGATAACCAAGTGTACGAGCTCAGTGAGTACAGCACGTGGGCACTTTAAGTGAATAATTGAATTAACTATTTTAATTATTTATGTTTATTTTCTGTTTGAAGTTATTTGTTAATGATAGAAGTTCAATTTTATTATTATACATTTTTCGGACATTTGCCATCATTTGTGGGTTAAAAAAATTCAAAACACGACGTGAGTGTGATAGACAATATATTGGCGAGACAAAAAGACCATTAAACATTAGAATAAAAGAACATAAAAACAATGTGCGGTTAGGCCTAGTCGATAAATCGAAAATTGCAGAACATATATGGTCCGAAAATCACAAATTTAATTGGCAAGAGGTAAAAATCATACACCGGGAAAGTAACATATACAAACGTAAAATAATTGAAGCCTCATATATAAAACTAACGGACAATCCTATCAGCCAATCAAGTATAGAAGTAAGGCCATTATGGCTCCCATTATTAAAAAAAGAACTGAAATTTTATTATAATATCCCTATAACTAATAAACAAGCTGAAATTTTACCTGTTAAATTTGTAACCTGTTCTCGTGCTAGGAAGCTTAATACAACTAACAATAGGCCACTCGCCTAATAGTTTGTCACGCCTTCTGGACCACGTCACAACCTACGTGTAACAACATATTTGACGTTAGTTGTGTGTTACCGTGATTGTGTTTTTTGACTTCTCAGTTTTAGCTCTGAGATGCATGCTTAGATATTAAGGTTGGTGGTATTCTTATTTAATTTTACTTCTCACATAGGCTTAGTTTCTAGTTTCATGTTTCTTTAGTTTTTAGTTTCTTCACTAAATTGATTCTTATTCCCGAAACGTCGTGTTTTGAATTTTTTAACACACAAATGATGGCATATGTCCGAAAAATGTATGATAATAAAATATGTTTATTTGATTTAGTGTAAAGAATATTGGTGAGCACTGTATTTAATTGTATTTGTCATATGATGATTGTACAAGAAAAAGTTGTCAGAATAAATGATAGTCCTACACACACAACAATTGTTTGAATTAAGTTTAAAATATATAAAGAATATTGGTGAGCACTGTATTTAATTGTATTTGTCATATGATGATTGTACAAGAAAAAGTTGTCAGAATAAATGATAGTCCTACACACACAACAATTGTTTGAATTAAGTTTAAAATATATAAAGAATATTGGTGAGCACTGTATTTAATTGTATTTGTCATATGATGATTGTACAAGAAAAAGTTGTCAGAATAAATGATACTCCTACACAACAATTGTTTGAATTAAGTTAAAAATATATAAAGAATATTGGTGAGCACTGTATTTAATTGTATTTGTCATATGATGATTGTACAAGAAAAAGTTGTCAGAATAAATGATACTCCTACACAACAATTGTTTGAATTAAGTTAAAAATATATATTTTTTTAAATATACTAATAATCATTCTGTGTGTTATTATAAAATATAATTATAAAAACTAGTTAGGCTCTAGTTTCGGCACTTTAATTAAATGTATTTATTTTCAAACTACATTTTGCACGAAGTGTGCAAAATATAACTATTTAACTATGTTGTGTATTTACAGCACATTATCTGATGAAAATGTGTGTTTAGTTCTGACATCATCATAGCGTCATAGAATATTGTTATAGCTTTTAAAGTTTAATAAATTCTTGATTTATAACATCCAAGAGTGGAATTGGATCATTATTCTTTTAAAATTAAATATCTAAAAATGAATAAGTAATTAGAAATAAGAAATAAAATAAATCACGTTTGTTGTCAGATCTGTATTGTTTATTAATTATATCGCCCTAATTTGCATTAAATCATTAAAATTTTTATGAAAGTTGTTAAATCATAACAAAACGTTATTTGTTTCCAATAAATATAAAGGCTTTAATTCTGAATGGTTGTTATCTCTACTTGCAAACTTCTAATTAAAAAAAAAAAATTATATAGAACATAGGAGTGTTACATCTTTTCTAAAACAAGAAGAAAAGTGAATTGATCTCCATTTTAATGAGCTTTATCCGATAGTAATAAATGAATCTATAATTTAAAATGTTACCCCAATGTGTTAAGTATAAAAAGTTCAATACTAATAATTTAATTAACGTCAGCTTCCCTCCAACTGCCTTAACATAACGCTTTCACGTTTTTTCCATAGGGTGAAATAACTTCAAAAATAGAAATTCTATCCCAATCATAAAGTGATCAATAGCTTTTTTTTAGGAAAAGGTCCAAATTAATCATATATGTAACTAAAAATTTGATTGGTGCAAAATTGTAAAAGTTATAAGCTCAGGAAGCAAAACTTTTCAAAAGCGGAAATTTTTTTTCTAAATTCAGGCCTAAATAAATACTATTAAATATTTTTTGTAATTTTATACAAAATACACAAAAGTTTCATAATTTAGTTGTGAATAGAAATATGTAAAAACTTTTACCAATTTCAAAGTAGTTTTTATGAAATAGAATTTTTTATGTCCGTACTACACAACGGCACTAAAATTTGGCCTTTTGAAACATCAATCTAAAATGTATCCTTTTACCCAAAAATGAAATTTTATATACCAAATTGTAGAGAATAAATGATAGAATAGAACTGTAAACTTGAACATTTTATATAACTTACCATTTTGTAATCAGAAATTACGAAACGAAATTTCGTTATGTATGTTATGAACCCACATACAAACATAACCTACACCGTTACTAAATAAACCTTTTATAAAACTAATTTCACTAAACAAACACAATAACAAACACTATACTTATTTATTTATATATAAAACACAATTTCATAAACGTTATTCACTATAAATCACCAAAATAATATTCAATTCAGATCAAACATTTACTTCTAGAAGCACTAAAATCTATACTAAATTGTAAAAAGAGATTGCTTCTCTAAATAAGAGATAACGATAGTGAATTCAAAATATAGATATTGATAAAGTTGATTACTTGGCGATATCAAAGTTACGATATTATAAGAGACACAACCTGACCTAGTGACACCAATTAATGTACATAAAACCGAAAGATAACTATCTGGAGCAAGAAGGAAAATGGCAATTTATTTCCTAGGTGTTATGTAGCTTTATACACACTCTCTTTTAGATAATGCCAATAAATCATGGCAAATTTCTTCTTCTACTAAACTGTAGATTTACTATCAAACTGTTGACCTATTTTCTTACCTAACTAGACCAACAAGAACAGATATATAACGTCAAGTTATCTCTCCTACAATCTTGTTGTCTTAAACAAAATAATATGGAATATATTACTATTGCACAGTATTCTAGGTAAAAGCAGTCGAGGCTTCAATGACCTATATGACCTCAAAATTTCGTAGTTTATTTTGTAAGAAAATATTAGGTTTTTTGATTTTTATTATGGAGAGATATCACCTATTTAAAAAAAGGAGACAATTGTGTCTGTAAGATCAAGCATTATGCCAAGTTGTAGATTATAGTCCATCTGTAAACTTTCTCTAGTCTATGATTATGATTTATATTTTTCTTGTAATCCATAGTCATTCTCCGTCATTTCAAAAAGTCCTTGATCTACTTGAAGGAGTCAAATTAGTTCAAACCCATTACCGTCGGATTTACCGCACCATTTACAATTTTTTTAACAAACGGATCTGTGTAAATTCTTCCAATCCTTACTTTCGCTTCTAAATCTAAGTTCAATCATTCTGAGCATCAATTCCAGCACCTAATGCTTGAAACACATTTTTCCTTTTCCCCTTATTTATTTTAAATCATTATAAACAATTCATTTTTGTAAAACTTCAAAAATTATTGATAAAATGTAAACTAGTTTTGTTTTTAAAAAATGTGTAATACAAATGTGCCAAGCAGACTTCGTTAAATTTATATACCTTGTAATCTTAGGTATAATAGACCTAATCTTGTATCAGTGGGTTTACCTAATAGTAACAATATTATCTGTGATAACGACATTATAGGACATAACGATACGTGGACGACTAATTCATATCATTGTTTCCGAAGTTGAATGGTCAGTACAATATTATTACAGAATATGAAGAACAAAATAAAAATGGTATGAAAAATAGTTTTATACACTATTAGATAATTAATTTGCGTTACAGGAGAAGAGAATAGAAGATATAAGATGTAAAAGTGTTGAAAAGCGTATTATCTCAGATTGCTTGGATGTAGCAAACATATTTGATAATTATTTTTATAGTGTCATTGATGAAATAAGAAATGATATTGTTTACCAGCATTGTAACGACGTACGGCATCGGTTGAGTAGGTTCTAAAAGCTTGTTCTGTGTTAAAAGCCACTAATCTCAGTAGAAATTTAATAAATTATTTAATTTTGCAGAACGATAAACACTAGGAATTTAATAAATAAATTGGTTTAAATAAGTGAATCGGGACAGAAGTCAAGTGTAATAATTATTTATGTAATTTAAATTTCGCGTCCAGTGTTTTTACTGGCAAATTTAAAACGGTTATAATAATACCATTCATAAAAAATATCAATAAGAAATTGTCTGCTAATGATAGTTAAATATCTTCTTTATCTCAAACGTTGAAAAAATATTTATACAAATTAAGGTTTTTTTAGTGAACATCAGTATCGAATTTTGATTGGTAGCAACACAGAGACAGCTCTCCTTAATTTTGTGAGTGAAAATTGAGAGACATTTTCGGGCAGTTATCTTTAAATATAATTACAATTTTCGATTGTTTTTTTCTTCTTAATGTCCTTTCGAAATATCATCAAATTCTCGAATTGGGTGGATTGATTAAAATTGTTTGTCCAGTTATATAGTTATATACCCTATTCGAGGGTATATAACGCTGTTATGGAATTAGGGGAAATAAAGTATTAGGTCCATCAGGGATCTGTTCTAGGAGCTATATTATTTATAGTTTATGTAAATATCCAATATATAGTTTGGATGAAGGTATGTTGGAAGTTAAAAAACTGAATAATATTTTCCGTTTAATATTCTTCTTATTCTTAAGAGACGTTGTCCTTGGTGCTTTTTTATGAAAAATTTATTTTTTCATAGTTAATATTAGATTGTGGTAAGGCATTTGTATTTGGTGATTTATATGTATATTACGAATCGTTATACAATGATTGTATTGCAAGAAAGATTCATACGCCTTACGTTAAACGAAATAAGATGTGTCATCTTTACCATTATATAGACATTTTTCTTGGTAATTATATAGCAGAGCTGCCTCACTTCAAAATCAATTTTTATGGGTTTTATTCGTCAAATAAATGTTGGAAAAATATTTTATTATCGAAAAAAAGTGTCGGAAAGATGATTACATAATATAATTACACAAGAAAATCTCAATAAAGAGTCAAATTCTGCTGCAAATTCAGTAAAAGAGGAATTTATTGAATTTAAATGTATTTCACTCGTAATTCGCCATAAATGATGAAAACGAGTATTATACTCATTGTACTTTCTTTTAAACATAAATTCGGCTATATGGCCATGGAAATGTTGTTTTGAATTTCCATATCGCGGCACATTTCCTCGCACTTCCCTCCATTGGCGTTCAATTGTCTGCGTATGTGCTTCAGTGTACGCATATGTAGGGCTGTATTATTATATGTCACGAAAGGTTTGGCCAGGTTGCTATATTATTAAGGTTGGTGGTATTCTTATTTAATTTTACTTCTTACATAGGCTTAGTTTTTAGTTTCATGTTTCTTTAGTTTTTAGTCACTTGTTAACAGGAATTGATTCTTAATCCCGAAACGTCGTGTTTTGATCTTAAACACACAAATGATGGCAAATGTCCGAAAAATGTATAATAATAAAATTTAAAGAAGGTATAGGTTACGCGTAGGTAAATATTTTCTTCCACAAAATATCAGTTGGCAAAACTGTTCTCGTAAGTTCCATGGATGAACGTGTGTTTCTTATTGAGACTTATTACACGTATCAATCCTTAAGACGAGTTCCAGTTACAAATTCCAAATTCTTCAGTACCTAATAAATCAACAATATCGCGTCTGATTAAAAAAAAATTCATGAGACTGCCAGTGTATATGATCGGAAATCCATAATATATTGTATATTGTATATTGTATAATTATATAATGTTATATTAATTTTTAAAGTAATAAATTCACGTCATCAAAAATAGAGTTGCCTCATTTTTTAAACACCTGTTATTAATGTCTGTGCCTACACAGTTTGTAAGATTACGCTCATCTTAAATAATTACATATCTTTCCAAACATTAAAAATTAAAAAAAAATTTTTAGTAAGTTTCTAAAGAGATAACTATATCAACTTCTCTTTGACATGAAATACATAAAGAATAATCAATAATTAAGAAACGTAATTTTTTCACACTTTTAAAGAATATCACCACCATTTTATTATAGTTTGATATACAATACTTTTGTCTGTCCTTCAACTACAGTCACTTAGGTGTTGATGTGTATGTGATCGATAATGTAGTAAATATGATTTATAGCTCATTTCATGAGACCCAAGATTATATAATGTATAAATATGGTGCGACAGTACTTTCCAACAATTTAATATTTTCGTTAAAATTCACTTACCGTTTATAATTAAAACTGATATACACAAAAAAACCAACAATGTTCAATGGCGTAGAATAAATTTGAGCGTTTTGTAGCTTATTAATAGGTATAAAATCTGTATTGAACTATTAATTTGGATCAAATTATTATCCATGATGGCGCTTCGGAAACCAATTGGGTTTTAAGATAGCACAGAATTTTACTAATTTATTTTTATAACTTTATATAAACAAATATTATGTAAACTTAAATTTTTTTGGCTCTTATCATTTGAATACGATCGGTCTAAAAAATACTGTATTACAAGTCAAACATTGAAATACCTTCAACAGACACACTCTGTGTGAGATGTTGTTAGAACAGAAATTTTAACGATTTGCAGACGAATTATTTCAATTGTATTCTTCTTTAATCTAACAGACCTGTTTTCCAAGTTATTAAACATTACAGATGATACCTAAAGTCGTGCCAACGTAATAAATTTAAATAAAACCAGACAGAAGTGTACTGTAGCTGGAGCATTTGTTCATATTATGCAAAGTGATAGAGGGGAAAGTGGAATTATTTGGAAATAATGTTTAGGATGTGTAAATATACAGGAAGCTTGGTAGAAGAGAGTCTACGCACTGAAAATATTCAGTATTAAAAACATTTACTAAAGAACAAAAAGCATAATTTTGTACCTAAATGACGGCCGTTAAAATTACAGATATATATATTAGGTAAACTGTACAAAATATGCGTAAGTAAATATTTTATTTGTTTTATTCCCAATATCGTTTACCTTTTTGGTGTTGTAAATCTTTGAATACTGCGATATCTTTAAAAAAAATTAACAATTAGTATCAAATTTATGTAGGCTATTTATTTATTTTTAACGCTTAGCTGTATAAAGGAAAGTTCATGAAAGTAACTTTTGAAACAAAAAACGCAAAAATCATGGGAACTAAATACGAATGAAATCAATGGAATATAAAACAAATTCCTGAAACCTTTTAGGTAAATTTTATTTGACATTTATTATTTTTTTAGTATTTTTTTTTTAATTCGAGTTTTTATTGTTAGAATTATTTCACTATTTTTTTTTTTTTAATTTTAAATTGTGTTCAAGCTAGCTAATTTTTTTATTGCCAATCTCTAAGAGATTAATCTTAAAAAATTTTAATAATTAAATTTTTTATACGTCTAAAAATAAAATTGTCTTTCTCTTGTTTGACATGGTATCTTAATTTAATTTCATAAATTTTTTAATTTATTAATGATATTTTTTTTTTGATATTCAAAATCTAGCTCCGTAACGTCACGTATAATTAAAAACAAAATTTTCAGGTATTCGAAAAAAGTCAAATTTCAGACATTTTCTGTGGTTTTTCGTGAATAGAGATATAGGAGATAAATATAAAAACAATATTTATGCCATTGAACGCAGGATTGTAAATCAATGTTAAATCATGTTTCGAAATCCCATGTTGCCATTTAAAAAAAATAACTCAAATCCAATCTGGCTGATTTAAAAAAGTTTCCGAAAAATTTAACACAACACTCAGTAACTTCCCTTAAGCTTCATTTAATCCGAAATACACAAAGAATGATGTGTAAAATGGTCGGGGGGGGGGGGGTATAAAATTTACATTCACTCAGTACAGGCAGAAACTGAACATAACTTGATATTATATTCAGGTAGAGTGTTTTTTCTAAGCTTCAAAATTCCCTCCTTCAAAATTCTATAGGCCCTACTATTATGCGAAATTAGTTAATGTTCTAAAGATAAATGCAACATAACGATACGGTGCTTTGAAATAATTAATCTTTATTATAATTGAGGTATACGGGTATAGATTATAACTTTTAATTTATCTGTAATATTTCATTCAATTATCATAAAAAAGATCGATTTTGTTGACTGCATCTGTTTAGAAATATTCAATTCTAAAGACAAATATATCATTATGTTTTCTGATACTTCCGCTTACAGTAATAAACAAGGATATTGTTATTTCATTAAACTGTGGGACTTTTCAATTACGAGTTAATTTTATTTAGTTTTTTAATTAATAATTAACAATAAATTTTTCATTAAGATAAAAGTTTATCCATACCCTAAAATATCTTGTATTGTTCAACTATTATCATGAAAAATATCATATTAAAAAAAATAACGTAGGAAATTGTAATTACAATTATGATTCAATAAAACGTTTTCCCATTCTAAAATATTTGTTATTAAATTAGTTGAAAGAGCCGTTATTATGGTGCTTTCTAGTCAGAGTATTATGTTTGAAATTAAATTCCACTAAAGGAACTTGTGAAGAGTATTCCATGGAATAAATCTGTTTCTCTAAGTGAAACAAACTACAAAAAAATATATTGGCGAGTGAGCCTTTGTATAATAAATGATAGTTGACTCTATTAGTTTTGTATTTGATCTATAACATGTTATCCTGTATTACTAATCTTACTTACATCCGCCTCAGGTCTTGCATTAATTCTAGTATTCCTTTTCACGTAGCTATTTGAACTTCAGTTTGCAACATGCCCTGTATACTATTGGCGTTTTCTCTTATCTTGATATTTATTTCAATCATTTAATTGGGTTTATTTATAAGTAAACTTTTTTTTTTGAACTTACCGTCCAATAGTCTTATTTAAACTTCCAACGACGGCCGTTTCGGCTATTCAGCAAATTTCCAATTAAGGACTATTGTCCTTCGTCGTTATAAAATTAAAAACGCATATTACACATAAAAACACTTATGCACACTGGTTCACAAATATCATCGAATGCACGCTCGCACATTTTTATTGCGTGTGGTCTGATCACTGCCACGGCTATACTGTCGGTATAGGGTTAAGCATAGTTCTTATCTGTATTTGCTTCTGCGATATCTATTACTATGTCGAACAATGGATTGGAGTTGAAATTAAGTTTGTCATTAATTAGGGTTTCTTTGTCTGTCCTGAAAGCTTTGTATATTTCATACTGTTCAAGAGCATTCATGCGCCTTCCCTTGCCGCACTTATGTAGAATTGTCAAAGATTTGTCAATCACATCATATCCGTGCGCTGTTTCCATAATGTGTTCAGCAAATTTTGACTCTGTTTTCGGGGGTTGTGCTGATTGTATTGCGGGAGGAAGATGTTCTTTGAATCTCTTATAAAACGATCGACCAGTCTGTTCTATGTATTTTTTGGGGGAGTCGGCGCATGTTATCTGGTATACTCCTGTTTGTTGGAATTTATTGTTGTTGTTTGTATTTCTATTGAGTATTTGCGACAAATTATTCTTAGTGCTATATGTTGTAATGTAACCTATTTTTCTGAAGGCGTTGCTCAATAGTCCTTAACTTGAAAATGGCTGAATAGCCGAAACGGCCGTCGTTGGAAGTTTAAATAAGACTATTGGACGGTAAGTTCAAAAAAGTTTACTTAATAAACAATAGTCGGTATGGCGAACATAAACAATAATAGTTTATTTATACTCTTGATATGTTTTGTTTTGTTCTTAAAACATTCTGACTAATGTCCTAATAAACCGCACCAAAATAATACGTTATCTGAACTGTAATATGTTTATTATTTAAAAAATATATATATATATTTGTAAATTATATTTTATAATAGCCTTGCCATTGTGTTCTAACATTTTAACAATGTAAACATAAAAATAAATAATTTGAAGGAATTTACGTATAAATTCACTGTGAATAAAAACATATAATTTTAAAATATTGCTATATATTGTCATTAATGTATAAAATATAAAGTAACTTCTATTAAAATACTCTATTCTATTACGAGATGAAACGTTGTTCCTGCACTAATAAATTCTGAGCTAATTGTTCATTGACACTGTTTTAACTAAACTTTTGTTACAATATAACATCCTGATGTGATGGTTGTTGCATGTAACACTCTCTATCACTGATATGAGTTTTACATTGTTATTTAAAGCTTAATTGAAAATCATTCAAATCTGAATTCCTTTCACAGTGTTCAGTTCTAATTAATGTTGAACAGATGAAAGTTATTCGTGTACGTATTATTTGACATTTCATTTATCTAGATGTCAATGTAAAAGATAATTTTTTAGTTTTATTTATATATTCAAATTTTTTTTTCTTTTTTTTATTATTATTTCTTTTTCTTTTTTCGTCGCTGATAATATTAAAATAAATAGAACTTTTAAAATTGTCCACTCTGAAATATTTTTTTTGTATCGTCTCTGTTAAACTTTGTTACAAAAATAATAATTTCCAATGTTATTACCACTGGGGTTGAATAGATGGTGTTGCGTGCGTTTAAGTTATGTGTGTATTTTCAACACAGAGAAATAAATCCTGAGGAGCAATAAACTTTGATTAGTTTATACATGCGTTTTTAACAGATTGCGTTTAAATGAAGCGTAACTAATTTTGAAAAACATAACATACAACATGTAAAATTATATGATCTGTGTAACATATTATGAGCAACACAAATTGAACGTACCTGGTTTGAAAAGATGGTCACAAGTTGTCCTATATTCACAACTCCTTCAGTGCACTGAGGTTCACTTGTTACGATACAGTTTATTAATGTTACTCTTTAAAACTACACAGATCACTTTAAATATAGAAAATAAAACGAATGACACAATAAGATAGACTTTAAAATGGTACAACAAGAATAGCGAAGCGGTTTTAAAAAACGTTGTAAAGCGTAGTAAACTTCGGTAAAAATTAAACGGCAGCGTTCAGATAACAACTTTTATTAACCCGTCAAAACGTCCTTAAAGTAATAATGTCATGGACCTTGACCAGATATACAAGGATCACACCCCTTGATTTATAAATATAGCCTCTTCCGATAGGGCATGTTGTAGGAACAAGTGAAAGTTATTGATATAGAGGGGTTGATAAAGAATTTAAATAAGAATAAAAATGAGTACAGACCAGATGGTATAAGGTTTATCATAGACATTGTGTTTAGGCTTATAAAATATTATAGGGGTATCTGCCATTAACAGTTTCTTGTTATTAGGTCTATAATTATGGGTGTTACCCATCCTACTATTGTGCAAATAACGCTTACTATTATTTCAATTCTTCAGTGAGAAGTTTTTCTGAATGAATGCATTCAGTTTGTAGTTTGACAGCGTCAGAACGCTTTATAGAGGTCTGTAGGTACTTTCAAAGGCAGGTTATCCATCCGAAACAATCTTTCATGAAGACCCTTATCTGTGAATTCTAAGATGATTATGTCAAGTAGAACGCTATCTATTTTGATCTCTGTAAACATATATGTTAATAATTGTTTTCTATACCGTTAAGTAATTACCAAATGTTTCTCAACAATATTGCATTTTCAAAATTAAATTATGTAAAAATATTATTGTTTGCATATTGTTCAAAACTTTTATAATCTTTTTCAAAAATCTTTGAACTTTTCTTCCGTTAATTTGAAAGTATTTTACAGTTCAAAATAGTTTAAACCCATTTTAAGAATAATTGCAACTCTTACATCGAACGGAGTTTTGTAATACGAAAATATTCACTTAAATTTCCAACAGCTAGTATAATGATCAGATATATATTGGAAGTGGAAGTGGAAATATGAGTGTTGAAGTAATTATTACATTCTTTTGTTGTTGGGGGTAGTACCCTTAGATACTGCTCTTTTCTTCATAATTAATTGATTGTTTCATGTTAATTCATGAGGAAACGTTCTGTAGTTCCGAACCATTTATAACCGTAGGAAACTTTGTTAATATAGGCTGGACTCAAAATAGTTTTTAGACTAATATTGAATGTCGGAAAATTAAATATTCCTAGCTGTGACGTCGAGAAAATGTCCTCGCTCTTATGATTTTTTAATTTTTTTATTTGATATTTGGTAGGTTTAATAAAACATAAAATCGTGTAGATTTAGATAAAGGATTTCAGTCGGTTATTGTAGATTTAAAACATACCTAGGCGTTAAATTAAATCGGAGATAAATCAAATGCCTACCATTGTAGTAAACTTACTGGTGATTTAACTTTATCCATCGACATTATTGCGACCAATGAATGGTCTTGAAATTACAAACTTTTTTTTTAATACCTACTGTAGGCCTATTATAAATATTATTTAAAATATTATTCAAAATTCAGTAATTATTAAAATATTTTGAAACTTTAAGCTTTTGCTTTATTTTATCCTTGATTATTTTTTTTATTTTTTGTTCCGGATCGATCCGGATAATCCAGACATCCGGTTGAATGAGGTCCGGATAAACGAGGTAGTACTGTATATGATTTGTTTGTAACCGGATAGATTATGGAGTCTCCATTTCGATTTTTACATTAATAGTTTACAAGTAGGGAAGATTTAAAAAAATATTTCAGTAACCAAGTTTAGAAAGTTATAGTTTAGTTATTGTAGCTCATGTATCACTGAGGATGGCGACTTTGTCGTTAAAACCCGTTAGGTTAAGTAAATGTAATTTTTTTGAGATCTTGTGTTCGAGTTTTTTTCCTATTTAAGTTTAGAATTATTACTATTTTCATAATATTTAAAGAAAAAGTATAGAACGAAAAAAATTATTTTAGTGAGCAGTTATCCTGTCAGGGTTCATAACGATGCCTTATGTTTATATGAGGTTAACAACGAGAAAAGATTGAATTGTAAAAATAAATAATTAAGGATTTTGAGAGAAATTGTGTCCAAATAAAAATAATGTAATATTTACATATTATTCTAAAAATAGTACCTAATTATTAGGGGGCTATTTTACAAATATTAAAATCATATCAATTATAATTTGTAAAGTAAACAAAATAGAAGGTTAAACATTAATTTTTTTTTTAACAAATCAAAGTTTAGAATATAACCCTCTCGCTTATCGTTGGCCGAATTTACTTAATAATAACCTGATTTCTAACTGCGAGTCATCTAATTAAGTAGTTTAATATTGTAAAACATATCTAGGTTAATTTTTTTTCAATTGTTCGTACTTTTTTTAAAACTAAATAACAATCCATAAGCTCATTGTTTATGAAGAGAACATTAAATAAATTATTGTTTCTCTAATCTACCGTTTTAAATACAGATGAATATTAAGCTAACTAAATAACTAAAAATGGCTTAGGCTGTTTATAAAAGATATTGTTGAGTTTTAAAAAACATATGTATATATATTTAAAAAGTCCACAACATCTCAAATATATGTATATAGAATTAACAGAATGGACTTACTCACTGGAGCGGATTCTTACCAACGTCCACCCATCCGCTGTACGGAACAACCTACCAGTGGAAGGATGTTTCGGAATAGTGATGTGGTGCTAATTAGCAAAGCTACTAATTCCAAGCAGCTAACGAACGTTAGCAGTTGCAGAGCACTTCTAACAACTAGAAATAGCTGCTTAACAATTAGCAGAGGTCATACTGCTAATGGTAGTATTTTCAACTGTTTTGACAGCTGATTCTGCTAACATTTAAAAGAAGCAGGAATACGGATTTAGCAGTTACTTACAATGATGAATGGAAACTAATTTAACAGACACTTGGCTTTGTGGCTTAATGTTTGAGTATTGTAATTATTGTAATTTAATTTTGTATGTTGTTGACATTGGCTACACAATTGTATCTCTCAACAACTAAGGCATAGATTTAGTTTGTGGGTTGTAAATTGAGATATGTAAATTTTGGTTTAAATAGAGCTTATTTTGTGGATTGATTATACAATTTACTTTCAGAATGATTTTAATTTGTTGTTGTTTATTTGTTAAACTGCTTTGACTTGTATATTTATAATTTATCTGTCTTATACAAAAGAAATTTGTCTAAAGGACTAATAAAAAATTGAAATTGAAAATGGTTAATGTTAAGCTAATACACAAAATTCTTTAAAAAAAAAAACAGAATATATTTTTAACCAAAATTATAACAAACGAAACAACTTATTTGCTACAAAAAAAGTACAAACGAAACGATAGAAAGATATTTTTGGGTTACACAAATATTAATTATATATATATAACAAAAGTAAACTAAACAAAACTTAAATAAGATTTTTTTTTGGCTTTCTTAAAAGTTCATAGTTTATCTTAACTCCACGTTATGTAAGACATATTTTTTTGTACATAAAATAAACAAAATGAATAAAACGTAGCCAAAATCTCAGACAAATCTCTAAGACAAATTTAAAAAAATAATGAACACAAATAAACTATATAATATTTATATATTTATATTTGACCTGACTTATGCAAAAGACTTAAAGTCTAGACAGATACTGTTATTGTGCGCATTGTAAGCCGACACTTCCACGAATTGATACTTGATAGATTCCACGAGTCTAGCTATAGCCGATAACAGATCAAATGACTTTCTATTTAGTTTAGCAGCCTACTCACTACTGCTTATTTTTATCATTGCATAAAACAGTTAGCAGTTACTAAATTAGCAGCTTTAGCTGCTAACCATAATTAGCACATTTGTCCATCACTATTTCGGAATCTCTCGCCGAGCGATTTTTTTAAAACATCCACGCGGACGTTTCGTTCTGCGCATGCGCAACGCTTCACTCGGCAACAGAAGCCAGCTACCTCGTTGTCTCTTCTGTGTACGTTTATTTAACAAAACAATAGTTGTGCTGACAGTGCTTTACTAGTTCCTTGCTAAGGTATATTGTATGGAACAGCTTATTTAAGAAGTTAGGTCTCACGCTACACTGTGGGATTCTAGATTACCAGAATACAGGGATGCCACTGTGAAGGAAAGGCTTGGGATGAGATTTCAACTGCTTTGGGGGAAAAAAACAGTAATTTTAAATACCTTGTTACTGGTTATTTATACGTTTAAATACATAGCCGTTCTTTGCTTTCCTATAATTTGTATCTTTTTTTTTTTTCTAATTTCATCGTCAAGACACAAAACGCCGTTAAATTGTTCCTTATTTAGTCTAAAATACCGCCTGAATCATCCTATAAATCTGACATCAAATGATGGATTTCTCCATACGAAATCCTTTTCTTGTTAATTGGATGCACCCACTGGGATATACTACTCACAGAATAGATTAAAACTAAATGATCATCATCATTACTTGATGAGCCGTCTAGCCATGGTTTAAATTATATTCACCACAAGGCAAGACATTATTTACTGCCGAGAGTGACGAGTGAACTGGGGACGAAAAGAAAGCAAACCTTAGATCCATCCTTTCTAAGGATTGGACATTTTGTGTGAAGTAGCACCTTAGAAGTCCAAGGCTGGACATCCATCCATCGGATGGATGGATGCTCGATGTGGAACGGTCTTTAGTGTACCTCAACCTCAGTTTTTCTTTCAGGTTAAAATTATTGATGAGCCTGAATAGTAATTAAGTTCTTCCATTCTCTTTTTAATATTCGTTTACAGATTACCGTAGGCAGTGTTCAATTAAATATTTAAGGGTTGATAAATTATAAATCACGAATAATGTCTGAGTTTCAGAGGTATTTAAACAAGCCAGTACAAGTAAGAATTAATTTTATATTTTGTGAAACGATTTGTAAGAGGTAATTACCTCCACGAAAGGAACGTTTTGTTTTTTTCATTTCATTTCTAATTTTATGTACATAGTTGTGAGAAAATAATGTTTGTTGTTCTTGAAGTATTTTTTTATGTCGCGTATGTTTAATTCATTGAAAAATAAACTTCGACGTTTCTCACAAACGTTTCTGATAACTTTACGCAGAAGGCAACATAATCGATTTTTGTAAATAATGTTGGTTCAATCTTCAAACACACGACATCGTCGTTGTGTGTGAAATCTCTTAAATCACCATTTAAAAATGAATATTTGTAACAGGATGCAGAAAATTAACAAGCCATATGAAAAATGTCTTTATAAAGACTGTACAACTAAATGGAGGTGCAAAGACAATAAATTGAAAATTTATTATGTTGTCACACAAGAAGGGTACCATATAAATCTAGCTTCGTAAATATAAATAAACCTTTTGACGGTCATTTTACTTTGGTTGAATAACAGAGTTTAATTTTCCTACGTCAATTTTCTTAACTCACTGAAACTGTTAAAATTATGTGTCACAAACCTATACGTGGTAATTGTCTTTATTGAGCAATCTACCTCCTACTCTCCCCCATAGACAAGCCCACCTAACAATTTTCAATACTGTAATTATTATTATTTCCAGAGTACCATCCTCTTAAAAACTTTCTAATACCTGATGTTTGGTGTAATGTGTGTACTAAGAATTTCATTGCAAAGTTATAATAACAAAAATTAATATTCATTTAATTTTATTAATTACGTTTCTTCCTACAGATAATTTGTTTTTACGTGATATTGTAAAACAATGGTTTAATTTTTTTTATTGAATTAAACTTTTTTTTTAAATTGCCCGTGTCAATAAGATAGTCTTTTATTATAATTATAGATATTAAAATTGATTTAAATTGTTTCATTTTTTACACAGCAAAACTTTTTTTATTTCTGACATTGGGCTACTTTAGGGATATCATTTTTAAACGTAATATACTCTAATCAAATTTAACTCAATAATTTATCTCCTTTGTTGGAGAAATAAATGTATATTTACTTTGGGTTATAAGGATTTTTTTTTAATAATTAATATCTTAAAAATTCATCTTAAACTAGTTTTCAAGTAACACTAAAAATCACTAGTATAACTTGAAAAAAGAGAGAAAAGAATTGTTCGAGTTTTGTATTAGTTAAATAGAAACATGTATATTGATAATATATAATTTGATCTCTTCAATTTGGATAAAACAGAAAACAAAATTGAAACGTGAAGTTTTGAATGTACATATTTTCTTTGTGGATAGAGTGTTCATCTCTAAATAATTCACAACTTTGTGAAATCCTCTTCCGTTGGTGAATGTTAGTCAATGCTAACCATTACAGTGTAATTGTTCTGCTTTACACAAGTTGTGGTCAGGTAATTGAAAAGCTTCCGATACTAGACTTCCCCTAAATCACTTTATGTCTACCAAAACAGCAACAAAACAGATCTCAAAAGGTTCATCTTATCGAAAATGAAGGGGTTTTTAAATTTACAAAAAAGTAGGCTACATACTACAAAAGCTTTTTACCGTCTAATTTTTAAAAAAATTACCCCAGACTGTTTTCCCTACAACCTGTTTGTTAGACACCTGAAAAAACTATCGTTTGTAAACTTATACATTTTACATTGGTAAAGTGAAATTTGAGTATTTTTCATTCATTAAGTAATTGACGTTTTGTACAAACAACAGTTATTAGTTTCAAATTAATTATTTAACATTATATGTTTATATTAATCAATTCATTAATTTACAAAAGTTTTATTGTAATATTCAATACTTCCATTTACAAATAAAATATTTGTTTGTAAGTTTATTGATAATTAACTCAAAGGTACAGTTTTAACACAATGTCGTTAACACAGTTAAGAGGTTAAATTTGAGCTTTTCAATTAAATACGAAAGCATTATTGTTTATAAACTCGTAAAACTCACAAATGTTTGATGAAGTGAAATTTGAGTATTTTTCATTCATTAAGTAATTAACGTTTTCTACAAACAACAGTTATTAGTTTGAAATTAATTATGTAACATTAGATGTTTATATTATTCAATTTCATTAATTTAAAAATAACCGTATTGTAATATTTAATAATTCCATTTACAATTAAAATATTAATTGTAAGGGTATTGATAATTTACTCGAATATACAGTTTTAACACAATTTTGTTAGCACAGTTAGGAGGTTCAGCTTTTTTATTCCAAACGAAAGAACTATCGTTTGTAAACTCGTAAATTTCACAAGTGTTTGGTAAAGTGAAATTTGAGTATTTTTCATTCATTAATTGACGTTTTGTACAAACAACAGTTATTAGTTTAAAAATTAATTATGTTACATTTGATGTTGATATTAATATTTCATCTGTGAAATTAAAGAGTATTACAGCAACAGAAAAAACAAAATCTCCAATTATTTGTTTAATTTTTTTGAACGATATATTAGCCCATTACATATTCGTCACGTGTGAGAATAGAAGCTGATCGATTAATTACAAGTTAGAAGATGTTCATGTCAGAATGTAAATTGCAAAACAAGCTTTCTGTGTAAAATTCAAAATCAGTTATTTTGTCTTTGACGCCCAAAATAAATTGTTTTATTTAGTCCACGTTATAATTTCATTGAATTTATTTGTAACCTCTTCACAAATCTTAATTTGGATCCTACCACTCAGCAAAACATTCCACTATAAATGCAATAACTTGTTTTTCTTATAATGCTAATTTTCCTATGTCCATATTAGGTACAAATAAACTAGTATCATGAAATTATAAAATAGCAAAAAGAGATGTTCGAATTTTGTGAAAATCTGTCAATAATAAGACTTAATTTCTACCTTCTTCAATTCCTAGAATTGACACAAGGAGCCGTCATAAAATAAATATGAATCCGTTTAATATATTTTGTAAACGGCAGCATTATACCAGTTTCACAAACTGCTTGTATGGTCAAAGTATTCATAATTTGGTCAATTTATAACAAAATAGAATATATTTGAGTCCTATTATGTTATGTTTAAAGCCCTAACCATTATCATAAGATGCAGAACGAGTTCTCTCTTTTAAATTCAAAACAGGATATTATTTGTCATTGACTCCTTGAACGCTTACCATAAAATCTCGTATTCACTACGCGTTGTAACTTAATTCGTAATTGCTTAAGCGGATTTCCTTGTAACCCTCTCCCTTCGATACTTAATATTCAGTATCAGTACAGAACTTTTAACAATTCGTTAAAATGTAATATTAGTTAAGGTAATATCGGAAGGTAACTTACTTCTTACTTCTTGTTCGTGTATCTGGTATCAGGTGATACCAACCACACGGTGTCTCTCTTAAACAAGGGAGGCAATGCGCCAAAAGGAATTGTCCGTCAGTACTCTTTCAACGGTGCATTCTTTTTTAAGTTTAGCCTTCAGTATCTCTCTAGCAGCATTTCCTGGACCAGTGCACTGCAGAAGAATGTGTTGGAGGGTTTCTTCTTGTTCTTGGCAAACCAAACAGATGGGGGAATCAGCAATTCCAAAGCGGAAGAGGTATGCCTGTGTGACAATATGTCCGGTTCGTGCTCTGGAAGCAAAAGTAGACACCGATTGAGGGATTCCCCTGTAGATGCTCAAGCTGTTAGGAGTTTTCTGAGTTGAGTGTAGATGGCGACATTTTTCCTCGTTGTTCCATTGTACAACCCATTTAGTTTTAAGAGTTTTATCACAAAGGGCAATACCTGCATTCAGCGATAGGCTTCTTGATTGAACCGGGCCCAGGTCAGCAGCAATCCTAGCCCCGCAGACCACAATGTCCAGTAACCCATTGGAACCAAATATTTCTATCTTTCAGTTTTTCGAGCACAGAGTGAATATCGCATACTCTACGATAGTAGTTCGATAGTTTGTACTGCTTCGACAGTTGTTACGCGCTCATAGAGTCGCTGAAAATGCAAACATCTTGTTCTTCTACACCGGTGATGTTGACTACAACCGCATCAATCGTTAGCAATTCCACATCTGTACTTGATGTAGAATGTGCGGGCATATAGAATGACTCGTTGGTATCGTCTAGAAAATATTCTGCTCCAGACTTTGAATTGAGTTGGTTGAGTGGGGGTGAGCTGGTTGGTCCAAGTCCTGCCCCTGGATAGTTTCATCACGTTCGTGATTCAATGAATTGAACGCCAGCAGTATCTGCTCATTTATGAGTTTCAGCTCTCTTAGAAACAAGCAAATAAATCTTATATCGGAAGGAAAAAATAAACCGAAAAATATCACTCTAGTTCTGTCCGTCTGTATATGTTTGAAATTCTATAAATTTATTAATAAATTACAATATATATTTATCCAAATTTAAATATAGGCCTACAGACTGAAGAACTAGAGTGGTGTTTTTGTTAATTTTTTTCCTTCCGAAATCATTTATATAGCCCCGGTGTCTTCTATTATTTACGTAATCGTTCCAAAAAGTTTGATAAACACGTATATATGAAATAATCCAGCACACAATCATAGTTTAGTGAAGACATTTTAAGACACTTAGTCTACAATAGAAGCGGTCACCATATTTCAATTATAAAACCTAATAGTTTTACATAGAAAGTTTGTACATTTTAAACCATAGTTGTCCGTGTGAAGCATTCAATGTCAATTTGTGGTTTTACTGTTGTAAACGACCTTATTTCAAGTTTAAAACCGTATATTTATACATACTGTAGAATATTGTACACCTCTCAAATAGTTATTGTGAAGCAGTAACTTTGCGGTAACAGTTTTACTGTTATAAAAGAAGTTCAAACACTTTTATTTTTACAGTCAAATGTGAAAATATTGTAAGTTTTAAACCATAGTTGTCCGTGTGAAGTGTTTAATGTCAATTTGTGGTTTTACTGTTATAAAAGATCTTATTTCAAGTTTAAAACCTAATAGCTTATTTTACATACTACAGAAAATTGAAAATTGTTTACGTTTTAAACCATAGTGTTTCTTGTAAAGGGTTCAACGTAAATTTGTGGTTTTAACGTTTAAAAAGACCATAATTTCCAGCTTCTAATTAAACCATTTTACTTTTATTTTGTAATCTTAGCTCCGAAAAAAGTGCAAATTTTCAACTGTATAGACAGAAATACTGTCAACCAATATATCTAAACACTTCAATCTGAATTATATTCACTCATACTTTTATTTATGACCTTTTAAAAACTCAAAAGTTTACTGGTTGAACATGAGACAAAACATTTGTTGACTAGACCTATATTTATTGCTTTTTGTTCAACGAATGACCGCATATATACTGCATTTTTTGTCATTAAATTTAATGGATTCCTTTTTTGTATATTCAGCATGTTAAGTGAAAAAAGCCAACTACATTGTGACATTTTTAAAGTTCAAAATTTTCAATAATCTAACATCTAACTATGTGATAGCAATGTTTAATCTTTAAGTTCTATGTCAAGTGTACAGTTATTTTATAAACATTTAAAGGTTGTAAATCATTTAAACTAATATTTGCTTTGTTCACGGTTGCGATACATTAAGCTGGAGGAATGTTTTATTGAGCAAAGATTTAATACGGAACTGCGGCCACTTTTACAATCTTGCCTCAACGCTTTCAAAAATAATTCTATTAATATTTAAATTTGTATATTGTATGAACTCTGAATAATTTTAAGTTATTGTCATTTGTTTGTCATACTCCAAGTTCTGTACAATAACACAGTTTAAAACTGTTAGGTAATGTCTCATTTTTATTATTATTTCACTCTTCTAACAATTATTCTAACACTCTTTACTAATGTCAGAGTATTTATACGGTTGAATCAAGGCAATTTGTACACAAAACAAAAACTCTACTACAATTTTTTACTCCCTCATTCCCCCCCCCCTCTACCTGCAGTTCACCATGTAGGCAAAGCACTTGTACTTCTGAGATATATGAGTAAACTATTCGGCAGGCATCTCTTAGTGAGATCGAACTAATACCAATGACTACATAAATACTATAAGACACGACATGGCCATGTTAAATATTCTACGCTTATTCTTGAGTTGACCAATACCCGCTAGGGTGTGGAGCTGTCGCTCTTTGCTAGAGAATCTGAAGTTGATGTGACTGGCGCTAGGTGGCTCTACTGTCAAACAATGTTTCAGTTGCGCACTGATGCCACATATGGGACCAGAGATGCGAAGGAAGGTCGAGAATCGCTTATCTCAGCGCACGAACTGACAACACTGACTATGCTGACGGAAGTAAGTGAGAAGATTTGTGAGAGAGAGGTCAACAGTTGTACAGTCTCAACCAAGTGGGATGCGTACAGTCAAGCACCTGCTGCTAGCGCTTTCTGATAGCTGTGTGTCAAACTTGTGACGAACAGCACTCGTAAAGCGTAGACTATTTCCCTATCCTATGTCGTGTCTTATAGTATTTATGTAGTCATTGCTAATACTTTCTTTTTTATTAGGGACAGTTAATAGCTAATTTTATATACTTTAAGAATGTACAGTTTCAACTAGATGTTTTACTTGCTGAATAATTACTTAATGAAATGGTGGAAAAAACTTGAAAATGATGTGATGTTTTTAAGGTCAATTATATATACAAGAGAAAAAATTAAACAGATTTTGGAGAAAATTGAATAATTTGAAATTAAGGACAGTTTACTCTTGTTCAAATATTGCAATTGCAGTGTTGACACTTTAAGTTTCATGCAATACGTAAGATTTTATTTAGAGCTGTAAGAAGTAGGTATAATTAAGGTAGTGTACAATTGTTTGTCACTATTAAATGGATTTGTAAGGAAATCTATACTGTTTAATGAAACGTATGTCCCAGTCTAAAAGCTATTGTGACAGCTTCTAACCTGTAGCCTACACTTGTATCTTGAAATGGGAGATTAGCAAGTAAATTGAAGTAATCTTATACGATTAAACGTAGTATCTAAATAATATAAGGCACGGGACATATATAAATGTTATCGGAAAGAAAAAACAGAAACCAAAAACATCAATCTAGTTCTGTCTGTCTGTACATTACATTTGGATGAGTATATATTGTCATTTTTTAAATAAATTATAGAATTTCAAACATATACAGAGATACAGAACTCGAGAACATTAACGATAACCAATAACTACAGCTATCCCGTCATGTGTTTTTAGAATTATTGTTTTGTTAATTTTATAGTAGGCCATAATTAAACTAGTGACAAAATATTTTCCAGTTTTTAATAGAGAATGAATATGGGACTTCCATGAAAAAATCTATAGTTTAACTAATTTAAAGCTTACAGTTTACAATTCAAAACTTATGATCAGGGTTAGCTTTCAAAATAACTAGTTACAAAATTCCTTTGAGTGTTTTTACTGTAATATTTTCACCTAAACACATTTATCCATCCAAAATTATTTTGCTTATTGATCCATTTTTAGAATATTCTAAATTAGAATATGTCCACGATTTTGGAAAGGGTTTTACTTGCTTTCATCACATTCACAAAAGCCGGAAAAATTGAAGGAGTTCCGTGCATTCTTCAATTCACACTGTGAGACAATGCACACTATTATTTAAATGAATTTTGCAAAATTGTTTATCTAATATCATAATAGACAGTGCAAACTTTTACCATTAGATGTTTATTTCTGTGCTTAAAATGTAGTCAAGGTCTTATTTATAAACACAATTTCATAATTTTATTTTTAAATTTAACATTTAAAATAAAATATTTTCATCATTTTTATGGCAACATTTAACACAATATTGTTATTTTATTTTTAATATATTAGACTTTAAAGTAAATATGGAACTTTCGAATTTCTATTCTAATATGTGCATATAGGTGTATTTGTTACATTTCATTTTCAATTTTTATGGTCAAAAATATTGTGGGCAGAATACTAACATACTTTTTTTTTTAATTTTCAAAATAGGGGGTTTTACTCAATGAATTCCACAAAACCTTACTGTTACTTCTTTTTATGCCTCTTTAATCTTTACTTTTATTATTTTTAGAGTTATAGTTTTGTTATTGTAGCTCATGTATCACTGAGTATGGTGCCTTTGTCATTGAAACGTATTAGATTAAGTAAACGTAATTTTTGTGAGATCTTGTATTCGAGTTTTATTCTGTCTAATATTATCTCACAAGTCAAGCTCAATATTTATTTACTTTTGATTATTTATACTACATATTTTGCTTACCTGGCAAGATTTAAGATTCAAAGTTCAGCCTAGGGTAAATTGTAGCAGATCCTTTATTTACAAAATCCCCCCATCCACCAAATTCTAAAAATGTTATATAAATTATGCAAATTGTCCAAAGGGTATTCTAACTTAATTCACGAACAAAATAAAAGAAAGAATTCAAAACAAACTAGTCATACAATTCGAAATGATGTTGTAAAACTTTACTACAAAAATCCATTTGAAATATCGTCAAAATATTAATGAAGACAATCTTATTTAATAAAAAAGACTTCCACGACATTACCAGCAGTTTCGATCAATAGACAATCGACCAAATTAGCAATTTTCAATCATTCGAGACATATTTTCATCAATAACTTAAAATTTGAAAAATTACCTCAATGACACTTTCCATAAATACAATTTAGGAATATTAGTTTAATATTTTATAAACAACATATCTGGAATTAGAGTCTTACCAGAGCTACAGATATTTATATGAAGAGGGAGGGGAGGGGGTCATGTATTTTCATCAATATCTAAAAAATTTGAAAAAAGGAAAATTTGCATAAATAATCAGAGGAGAGGGGTCATGTATTTTCATCAATAACTTAAAATTTGAAAAATTACCTCAATGACACTTTCCATAAATACTATTTAGGAATATTAGTTTAATATTTTATAAACAACATATCTGGAATTATTAGAGTCTGACCAGAGCTACAGACGTTTATATGGAGAGGGAGGGAAGGCGTCTTGTATTTAAAAATACTTCGATGAAACTTTGCATAAATACTCTGAGGGGAGGGGGTCATGTATTTTCATCAATAACTTAAAAATTTGAAAAATTACCTCCATGAAACTTTCCATAAATACTCTTTAGAAATAGTAGTTATTTTATAAACACCATATAAGCCACGGCCCCCTTCAGTTTGTATAAATATATAGACTTTTATATTAATACGTACCAGAACAGTTTTGTAAATTATGAACTAGGACCTATACAAAATTCTATATAAATGTAAAATGTAATGTATAATGTTAAAGGTAGGGTAAGTTCAATTATCTAGTATTAGCTATATGTTGAATCTTAGTTAGTTAAATTGACACGAGGCGCGTACTTTCGCCTTGGCAGTGTAAAATAATAAGCCACGCCCCAATAACTGATAATATTTATCTCAGTTTGTATAAATATGGGGTTCGGCGCAATGTTAGATTCAGTTATGGTTTGACTGGTGTAGCTCGTGTATCACTGAAGAGGACGACCTTGTCGTTGAAACGCGTCTGATACTTAGGCGTATTTTTTATGAGAATTGTGTTCTGTTTGTTTGTTATCCTGTACCATATCTGGAATTAGAATCTGACCAGAGCTACAGACGTTTATATGAAGAGAGCGTGAAAGAGTTCATGTATTTAAAAATACTTCGATGAAATTTTGCATATTTACTCTGAGGGGAGGGGGTCATGTATTTTCATCAATAACTTTAAAAAAATACTTTGATGAAACTTTCCATAAATACTATTTAGGAATAGTAGTTTAATATTTTATAAACACCATATCTAGAATTAGAGTCTGACCAGAGCTACAGACATTTACGTAAAGAGTGAGGGGAGGGGTCGTTTATTTTTATCAACAACCAAAACATTTGAAAAATTACCTTGATGAAACTTTGCATAAATGCTCTTTAGGAATAGTGGTATAATATTTTATAAAAACCATATATGGAATTAGAGCCTGGCCAGAGCTACAGACGTTTATATATGTTGGCGGTTATGGTTCAATTAGGTTTATCCAACCATTTACCAACAAAATGCAATAGTCTTTTACGAAACTACATTTAAGCAGAATTATATCAAAATTATTTTGGAAGGTGTTCAAAATGTTTAGTTCAAATACCTAATTTTATCTAAAAAAAAAAAGTTCCAGCATATTTGGACTGTAGGAAACTGCATGTAGATGTAAACTAACGTTATTAAATTTTTTGGACTCCAAAGATCACAAAACCAGTATGTAATACACTCAAATCGGTTTTTGCATCTGTCATAACTTTTTCTCATATATGTATATATGAGAAAGTAAAAATCTAAAAGATTAACCAGAAATTAATAAGATAATTAAATTATTTAAACTCAATGATTTATTAATGTAACATTTTAAATAAATAAACATCTTTTCATAATTAACTGATTATAAAACTAAATCTTTTTGATGTTACAATTTATAAAAGATATATTTAATTAGCTTTTGACTTATAACATGATAGTACACCTTTTACAAAATAAGTATATTAATCATTAACACGGGACGTGTTGAGTTTTTTCAGTGTTTTTAATGTAAGAATTAATAATATATTTAAAGATAAATTAAACTTGTTCAAATCTCTCTTTTATATGATGTATAACTTCATTTAAATTCATAACAATTTTTAAAAAGTCATTATTGACATAGTCTTTGCATTTTTAGTTTTAACAGAATTATTTCTTTGTATTTTCAATATACTCTATTGCAGATTCTGTCATTGCGGATTATTTGTGGAATAAATCTTTGGCATATTTTGCAACTAGAGCAAAAAATTTTTGGCATTTGCTTAGATGTAATTTTGCAAAAGTTTAAATTTTATTTTTTTTAAATTAATTTTTGCGTTTATTTCGTTCAACTGATATTGAGGAAGTTCTTTTCTTTAAAGCTTCCATGTAAGAAATAAATTTAGCAAATGTATCTTCTATTTAATTTTTTTATTATTCCGTTCTTGTTAAGTAATCGGAAATTCAGTTTCATTTTCAAAAACATAAAAATCTAATAACAAAGTTGCCAATTTTGTTTGCTTGCAATTTCTATATAAATAATTAACTTTCAGTCTAACATTTTCACTTCCATCTGCCATTGGGTATTTTTCATTTTGTTCTGTATATCTCCGACTAGAATCATATAGCGGACATTTTAAGGTATATTTTTCACAATTATCTGGAGTATGAAGTAATTTCCTGCGTTTAATTTAAATTAAACCTAACCTTTTTTTTTCTTTTTTTTAATAAATTTAAATTTGATAGTTTTGTTTGTTCATCACAGGTCTTTAGATTTACAGGGCGTTTAAGAATGGTTTTTCTTGATGAAGTTGTAGATTCTATATTAATTAGATTTTCTTCATTATGAATCTCTGCCCTTACTTCAATTTCGTTCACTTTATTTACCTGTGGTTTAAATGTTTTATTTTCTTTATCTTGATTATTTTTACTTGTTTTGTTTACATTTTTAACATTTGAAAATCTATGAGTAACAGCTTTACGATTACGTTTAACGGGAGGAAGAAACCAGTCACCAGAACTATCTGTATCGGATTCTATAGTATTGTCATTTGATTCTAAACTTTTTTTACTTTCAATTTGTCTAGAATCTAACTGAGATTGGTTATCAACTTTTTCTATAGACTCTAATTTCTTACTACCTTTATGGTTATTTAAATTTGATAGTTTTGTTTGTTCATCACAGGTCTTTAGATTTACAGGGCGTTTAAGAATTCTTTTTCTTGATGAAGTTGTAGATTCTATATTAATTAGATTTTCTTCATTATGAATCTCTGCCCTTACTACAATTTTATTTACCTGTGGTTTATATGTTTTATTTTCTTTATCTTGATTATTTTTACTTGCTTTCTTTTCATTTTTAACATTTGGAAATTTTTGAATAACAGCTTTGCGATTACGTTTAACGGGAAGAAGAATTAATTCATCAGAACTATCTGTATCGGGTTCTATAATATTGTCATTTGATTCTAAAGTTTTTTTACTTTCAACTTGTCTAGAATCTAACTGAGATTGGTTATCAACTTTTTCTATAGACTCTAATTTCTTACTACCTTTATGGTTATTTAAATTTGAACGTTTTGTTTGTTCATCACAGGTCTTTAGATTTACAGGGCGTTTAAGAATTCTTTTTCTTGATGAAGTTGTAGATTCTATATTAATTAGATTTTCTTCATTATGAATCTCTGCCCTTACTACAATTTTATTTACCTGTGGTTTATATGTTTTATTTTCTTTATCTTGATTATTTTTACTTGCTTTCTTTTCATTTTTAACATTTGGAAATTTTTGAATAACAGCTTTGCGATTACGTTTAACGGGAAGAAGAATTAATTCATCTGTATCGGGTTCTATAATATTGTCATTTGATTCTAAACTTTTTTTACTTTCAATTTGTCTAGAATCTAACTGAGATTGGTTATCAACTTTTTCTATAGACTCTAATTTCTTACTACCTTTATGGTTATTTAAATTTGATAGTTTTGTTTGTTCATCACAGGTCTTTAGATTTACAGGGCGTTTAAGAATTCTTTTTCTTGATGAAGTTGTAGATTCTATATTAATTAGATTTTCTTCATTATGAATCTCTGCCCTTACTTCAATATCTTTCACTTTTTTTACCTGTGGTTTATATGTATTAATTTCTTTAGTTGTAGGTTTTCTAGGTATAACAACATCTAAGGGTGGGAAACTTATATTTCTGTCTACAAAGCGTATATATTTGTCTATATCTGAACGCTTAACTTCATTAGACAATATACTGTTGCTCATACTGACTTTCCAATTACTTACATATCTGAACCCATAAACTGGGATCAAAAAATTATTTTCCAAATTATGGAAATCTTCAGATATTTCAAACGAAATTTCTACACACTTTTTTGTTAAATCGTGAGGAATATCAAAATTTAGTATCACAACTGGTGTCAACCGCTTATTTAGATAGCACTTACTTCTATCTGAACAAACATTTACAACATTATTATGTATTTGAAAAATCTCCCTCTTTTCATTAGTACCTTGGATATGAATGGATACACTTTCAAAATCAATGTTAAAATCTACCCAGAAAACCAAACATTTTGAATCATTTGGTTTTTCCAGTTTAATTCCATTAGAAGAAACACGAACACAACCCAGCGAGTAAACTCGGGGCTTTTTATTCAGTTTATTTACCAGATTTAAAAACAGTCTTGAGTCAAGCTCAAAATCTGAAAAATCTCGATTAGAAAAATCTGTTTTTATTTCGGGATAAAAGTCAAACCACTGTACACAAAATTCATACTTATTATCAATACCGCTTAAAAAATATAATAAAGTCTTCAAAATAAATATCTGAGTTTCAAAATCACCGCACATTAAAATCCAATTTGCATAATTTGCAATGTCTTTTTGAAAATGTGGATTTATTTTACTGTGGTCATCTTTAGTAGAACACTTTATAATATAGAATAGAGTTTTGACTAAGGAATATTTTGACGTAAATAAGAAATCTTCTGTTGTAATAATTCTTATAAGTGGAGGAACCATTAAATAATGACAAGCTGTAACTATAAACTCTGATTGTTTAAGTAATTCTGAGACTACTTCCGGTAGACACACTAAAACATTCTCCACTTTATAATATTGTTTATTAAGCACAACACATTCATTTAAACACATGACACACAGTTCAGCGAATTTTTGCGCAAACTTATCCCAAATTTGTTTATTTAAGTTTTGTTCATAAAAATATTTGATACAAGATAAAACGCATTGTACTCCGTTCTTTTTATTGGGGTCATAACGAACAATATTTTGTATACCATCCATAGCATAATCAACTATATTTAAATTGGGATTAGGCCGAAGTAAAAAAGGTTCATTTAATAAACTGATATTAGTTGCAACTTCAGGTTCACTTATTAGATGTTCCATTATGTATTAGGCCATAGACGCTCGTGCTCTGAAATCTAGTACCAATTCTTTACTTATTTATTCTTCAAACTTTGATTATTTGATGACGCCCTAGAAACATCGTCCAAATATGTAATAGATATGCTATATATATATATATATATATATATATATATATATATCACTTTATTAGTACAAAATAAAAAATATAAAAATAATTGTGAATATATTTAAAATAATAATAAGTAAACTATAATCAGGTATCTTAACTATAAAAACATGTTAGGTTAAAAATAAGAATACATGTAGAAGCGGAAATATTAGTAACGTGTTAGGAAGTATTTATTTTAATAATGACTTGTTTTGTATACATTCAGAATGTTTCCAACATGGGAGAGTTTTTAGAATTGCAAAAAATTTAAAAGGGTTGTGTTAAAAATAATTGCAAGTAAATAATACATAAATGTTTGCTCAGTTACGGCAACCAGTGTGTAGGACTGTTGTACAATTAATAATAATTCTTTTGTTAGGCCTACTGAATTACTGAATGATAATTTCAAGGCTACGTGACATCTTGGCAACCAAGATGAAGAGGAAATTAAAGATAAAGAATGTAGTACTATAAGCTATTATATTTTTAAAGTAGGTAGGTCTAATGTACTATTTCTTAAATTAAATTATTTAGCATAATAAAATTACAAATGTATTTTCAATTTAAACTATATTTGTTAATAAAATAGTGGTTTTTATGAGTAAAATTCAATTTGTTTTAAAAACTGTAAGTCTGACACTGTTTTTGCACGTTCGACACCAATTTTTGAAAAATTAACGAAAAAATCTAACCTGTTCCTACAGAATATATGAATCATTCGAATAAATAAGATAACATAGTAAAATAATTTTTTTAATTATTTTAGATTGTAAATGTTAAGAGTACCTAAATATAGTTAACTGTATTAAAAGAATTTTAGTATCAATTTTCGTTTAAAAGTTAGAGTTAAAATACCAAGAGATGAAAAACCAAAAAATAAGACATTCCTAAAAAGCAAACATGGTATAATAAAGTTTAGTAGGGATAAATTCATTTTGCAAAATAACAATTTTGAATTGATAAAGATTTCGGTTTTCTCAAATAAACGAAAATGTAAGAATGTTTCGAGTATAGTAAAACAACTATTTTATTGTTTTTGTCACGGTCTCCTGTACCGGACTATACGTTTAGCGTATGACGAGTCCCGGCCTGCGATACCGGATGATAGGCATTACGTTTGAAATTTTGTGGGTGCATCTATCTACCAGTGTAAATATTATTGCACATAGTTTTTGTTTTTGGGTTCCCTATCTATTTTGTGTTTGACATGGCTCATCCCCAGGATATAAGAGTGAATGAAGCTGACTTTAATGATCATATTTTGCAACTCCTTTACAACAACGTAGAGGAAGAAAGTGACGAAGACGTGGATGATTCGAATCAAGATCCAGATTAATTGGTTTCTGATGGTTAGGGAAATTAGTGACGGGAGTAGTTTAGATGACGAACCTTGAATAGAAGATGAAGATATGCGTTTTATGTTGAAAATTTTGTTCTTCCGGAGGGGTAGTCTGAATTTTTTTGGGGTAAAGATGGGGTAAAGGGTGTTTTGAAACAAAGACGAACGCCTCCAATACAACATTTTGAGAAGAACATTTCCCGGCCCGACAAGAAGGGCTCGAGACTTAGAGTAAGCCCCCAGATAAATTACAGGTATGGGAAAGTTATTTTACTCCTGAAATGTTGTATGAAATCGTAGTACAAACTAATAAAAAATTACAGTCAGTTCGAGCAAATCTTGCTGAAGGTAGAAACAAAAGCCAGTACAAAGACACTGACATGTTGGAATTGCGGGCAATATTAGCCCTAATTATACTACATTCAGTTACGAGATCTTCCCATGACAATGTACAACAGAGACATCACCAGCAGGCCATAGGGCAACGATGCCAGCAAAAAGGTTTGAAGTGTTTTTGTCATGTTTATGTTTTGATAATGCATGAACTAGGGAACTATGGAAAATAACTGACCCTGCCGCCCCCATTAGTGAAATATTTCAGCAATTCATAAATAATTGTAAAGATTTGTACCTACCTGGATCTAATATATGACTGTTGATGAAATGTTGGTACCTTTCCGTGGCCGATGTCTGTTTCGGGTTTACATGCCCAAAAAGCCGAAAAAATATAAAATCAAAATAATGTGCTTGACAGATTCTTTATATTTATTTCGTATTGAGTAAATGCCTACATTTACAAAGGAAAAAACAGTGATGGAATCGGACTGAGTGCTGAAGAAAAACAACTTGGCATACCAATACAATCGGTTATTCGATTGTGTTATGGGATTGAAATTACGAACAGAAACGTTACAGGTGATCATTATTTTATCTCTATTGAGTGTATTGATGCCCTTAGCGACCATTTATTGACTTATGTCGGTACTATAAAAAAAAAAAAACACAAAAGGGAAATTTCTCCTGAGTTTTTACCATCCCCAGATATAAAGGTTGGATCAACCCTATATGGATTTGCTGGCAGTACAACTTTGCTTTCTGTTGTGCCTAAAAGAATATGGCGGTAATCTTGGGGTCTTGATGACCCCACCACAGCTTTGAAACAGGGGACGTAATCCCCTTATCACTAGATACATATTCGTACATATATACACTTCCATTCATTTGTAATGTGATTCTTTGCATATTGCACTCTAATAGTTATGTAAATTAGTCATTTGAAAATATAACTACAGTATTAAGAAGTTATCTGATCCTTTAGTAAGTTTAATCAATTATATATATTTTTTTAATTTTAAAATAGTGTTGTCCAAAATTAAATCATTAAATCGTTTTATAAGAAGAAAAATCAATTCATGATCCATCCAACTAGACTACACTAACAAATGCACAGTTTTACACAATGTGATATAGAAGGCGAAAGTTTTAAAACTTTTGTCATACTAATTGAATGAGGAGTGAGAATTGGCATTGTTGGAGAAAGACGAGAGGAGAATAGACAGATTCCACAATTGAAGAATCTTGGATCCAGATTTAGCCAGAAAATCCAACAACATCTCACAAAAAAAAAAGTATATTAAAAGAAGAAATACATAGTGCGGTTTATGAAAGTAGTGTATTTTACTGTATATGCGTTGTCAATTTTAAAAGAGAAAAATAGAAAAATCAAATTTACTAATCTGGTGAGATCAACCCAATATACGTTACCCGGTATTCATATTAATCCATGTTTTTGAACTAAGCATTTACTTTCAACTGAAAACTTTGAGCCTAAGAGCCAAAACTAAAAGTATATGTTTTTTGAGTGATCAGAAATATTAATTGAACTAATTGGCTTTGATTTTCAAATAATAATCTATATATTTCACATTTCTCATTTCCTCACCCATTTAATGATCTATAACTTTTTAACAATTTAATCTTAATTGTTGGGACTTAATCCAGATTTACTTCACTCATCTATAGGCCTAGATATGTTTCTTGCCCTTCCCCCTCCCTTCCACTTGGGAAAAGGTGACATTTTCCTCTCTCTGATTTAAGACTTTGTGCATATATTATAACGAAATAGAGGGCTCCCAAAAGGTCAGTGCTCGGCAGGCCATAAATTGTAAAGAGTTGAAAGGGTTGACAGCTAGAAAAAAAACTATTTTAACATTAATCACAGATATCAAGAAGTCAAATAAACCATTCCAAAAGTCAATGCCTTCAACCGAAAATGTTTGAAATGGACCAATGAAATAAATTGTTTCACTCCAGAATAACGAACAAGATTTAATAAGCCAATGAAGGAAGAGGATCGGAAGAAAGCGTTTGAAATTAGAATCTATATATAGGGGTGAAAAGGAAGCACACGAGGTTCTTTCGTGCATTCTGTTTGGTTGTTACTGTTTGAAGGAGTGAGTTCCGGAGCAAGGGTTTCTTTAGAAGATCGATTGGGAAAGATTTAGCCGAGATCAAAAGTGAAAATAAAATAGTATCTGGGTCGTTTTTTTTATAAGTATTAATAATAATCTCCGAAGAATAGTTTAAAAGATAATCGTCGTTATAAGTTTTAAAGATAATCGTCGTTATAAGTTTAAAAGTAATCATCGTCATAGAAGTGTGTGAAATCGTCGTCACGAAAGTGAGTGAAAAATAAGTGAAAGAAGAAAAGAAGATCGTCGAAAAGATCAAGGCAAATAGATCCATCTACTGGCAGTCTGCACGGGAACCAGGAACAACGGAACCAGGAACATCGAAACAGCGATAAAACTTCGAAGCGATAAGTAAAAATTAATGGACAATCTGAATTAAATAAACTACCACCAAATTATATTTTATATGTAAATTATAGTCACCAAAGAACCTCACGAACCCGTAAAGAGAAATTAAATAAAATAAAATTAATAGTACATTTCAGTTAGCCGGAGCATTTTATAATAATAAATTAAAAGTAAAAAAAAATTAAAAGTAAAAATATGATGCACTCTTATTTCTTTATTTAGGGTAAGACATGGTAGAATTAGAATTTTATTTAACTATTATACAAATAAGTAGTAGATTAAGACGTTAGTGTATAAGTAAAAAGTGCATCAGATTGGACAATAATTGATTTTTATTGTAAATGTGTTTAAAAATTAATTTTATAATGAATAATTAAAGAACAACTTAAAATTATAATTATGTGAAGTGCAATTTGTTACGAATTATATATATATATATATATATATATATATATATATATATATATATATATATATATATATATATATAGGTATATATAAAGAACTAATTTTAACCAATATCTGTACATATTTCCTTACTTATTCTGGTAAATTGGTGATAGGCCTATCAGTAAACAGTATTTTAGTAAACTAAAAATAGGAGTGAACATTTTAATGCCTATCAGATTAACTTTGATGAGGTTAAGTATTGTCAAATGCCTAATCAAAGAATCATTTCAATAATCAGATGAAATAAAGACATTGAATGATACCAATAACTAATTTAGTTAATTATGAACCAAGAATGAGTTTTGTCTATAGACATTCTTGAAAAGATAATTTTTTGTTGTTGGTATACTCTTGTATAAATTTAAACATTTTAATTTTCTGTTTAATTCATCTTATGTGGACCCCGTTATTTTGAAATAAAAGAAATATTTTATTGTAATAATTTTTTTTAAATTAGAATAGTTGGTAATTATTTAACTGTAGTGCCCCAATTTTGATTTTTTTTCCCTCTTCGTTAGATTGTAGGCCTACTACATATTTCTGTCTTCATAGCAAAAATGTTTTTCACGAAAAAAAAGAAGGGAAAAAAAACATAATATCAAGTTTTCTAGGTTAAGATCCATTAAGTAAATTACATGTAGTGCCCCAATTTTGATTTTTTTTTCTTTTCGTTAGATTGTAGGCCTACTACATATCTGTCTTCATAGCAAAAATGTTTTTCACGGAAAAAAAAAACAAAAACAAAAAAAAACAACATAATATCAAGTTTTCTAGGTTAAGATCCATTAAGTAAATTACATGTACGCGAATTGTTTTTTCCTTACATGGTCAAGTATATATATAGCCACCTTACTTGACATACACTTAAATAAACTTTCGTACGACAATTACAACATTAATCACAATTGAAATTTTGCATGTGGTGTTCTCAAGCGGTCACCCATCCAAGTACTAACCACGCTCAATGTTGCTTGACTTCGGTTATGGAATATAAACATTACAAATCAGTGGAAATAATATTGTTTGCCATATGTACTTAACCTACAAATATGTCATTAAAATATGTGAATTTCGAAGTGGAAAACATTTTTGCTCACAAAAAAAAAATAAATAAAAAAATAAATAAAATGTTAGGCTACAATTCTATGTAGTACTATGTAGTAAAAAAAAACAAAACTAAAATATAAAAATTGGAGTGCTAAAGTAAATAATTTCCGAATTTTTAACATAACACACATATTAGTAACCTAACCAACAGTATGTTATATATAATAAATACCTATTTAAGATGGAACAGATAGCCTAGGTAGGTTATCACAGTAAGTTTGGGGGCTACCTAACATTATTTTTACACTATAACTTCGGTAAATGTTCAGTTTATATCCCATTGCAATTTAATATTGAAATTTCATGAAATCGTGTTTTACATACCTCATTATAAAACAATTGGATCATCCTTTAGCTGGGAAGACCCTTTTCAAGTATCAAAATCCATTATTTTTGTCTAAAATAAGCAATTTAAACATACGAAACGAAAGGGACCTGGTCAAACCTGTTGTGATATGAAAATAGCGATCTAGCATAGTCATTGTGTAATGCACATGCGTCAAACCATACGCTATTCTCATTGCTATTATGTCTCATAAACCCGTCGATTTGATAGTTTTTAGATTGTGATTTTTCAGTCAAATATAGTGATCTGCTCGAGGAAAACATTATTTATTCTTTAAAAAATAAGGCATGTAATATACATTAAAAAAAAAACTCTGAAAATTACAAGTTACCTTTAAATAAACATTTACCATATTAGGCCTATACTTATTTCATGAGACCTAGTTCACATGATTATGAAATCATACAGCGTAGTAATGTTTACCTGTTAGAAGACAGTTAATGTGCATACATCTAAAGACAAGCTATTCTATTAGCTATGCATAACTTAAGAAACCTAGATGTATAGGCTCATTATGTATTCTGAACATCGAATGCAAACTTGTAGCCTAAATTGCATATTTTTGACAGAAATAATGTATTTTGATACTTTATAATGGTCTTCACAGCTTAAGGATGATCCAATTGATTAATAATCAGGTATGTAAAACATGATTTCATTAATTTGCTATATTAAATCGCAACGGGATATGAACTGGACATTTATCCTAACCTCAATGAAAAAATGGTAAATATCGGTTGTACATTGTCCTTCGATTTTTATATAAAAAATTATGAAAATGTAAAGTATTTACCTTGTAATTAAAGGATCAGATCATATAATGTATCGCAATAAATAATTCAAGTCTCAAAATGTATTAGTTTAATTGAAAATCACATTTATAAAAGTACATAATCGAGCCACGTAGGTTAGGAATGCTAACGTTTAATGACGACCTAGCCCTAGCCTATGTAATTTATGTCTTAGGTGTGATTAGGTAAAGTCGGTGGCTATATATATATATATATATATATATATATATAGGGAGGGAGAGAGAGAGAGAGCTACCACGAAGGCTATAATAGGCCTATATATCTAGGCCTACCTGACTTGAGTGAGAACAAGCGATCATAGATGCAGAAACTTGACCTCGCCTACGTAGCCTAATTCACGTCCCATTTTGTAACTTACGCAACTTAGATGCTACTAATTAATTGTGAAGTCAATTTCAATACTTTATTATTTCTATTTTCTAATAAACTAATACATTTTCTGAATTAAAATGATCTGATTGTTTTAAAATAAGGTAGTCATAACACATTCACTAACTTCACTAACATATTAACATCGGCTTTCTTTATTAGACTTTAACCTAACAGCTGTATTCCCTTGTTTTCTATATGTTATTTAACAGTAAAGAAATGCATTTTGGGACTTGAAATATTTATTGCAACACATAATATGATCTTTTGAATACAAGGTAAATACTTTGTTTTCATAATTTATTTTATAGAAAAATGGAAGGATGATATACAACCGATATTTACCAAAAACATAATGAGACCTGAATAGTTTCATACTTTTCAAATAACATTTAACATTCCTACTATTAAATAAAGGATGATTTGATTTGCATAGACTAAAAAAATTAAAATAATAAAATAAAATTCAGAATACACTTGACAATGGTAGGCCTAATCTTGTAAAAATACTACTTTCTGATGTTAGATCAGACAATGTTGTGAGGGGGCTAATCAACTTTCTTAATAAACTCAAATTTTTACTATACTATAAAGAACTCACCTTTAAAATTACAAATAATTTAAACAGTTACAATATTATGAATATTGAAAAAATTATGTATTTAAAAGATAGTATCAGATTAGGCTTTCAATTAACCTATTTGAAAGCCTATTTGAAAACCTATTTCAATTAACTTACATCATACTTACATCATCGTCAAAGCCAACATTGCTTTTCAAACTGTTTGTGAATATTTTACCAGATTATACATAAAACCGCACTAAATGTTATATATTTTGTATTTGCAAGTAAATTACAATAATCCAAATTTACATTAACGACGTACATTTATAATTCAACTCATTCCCAATATACCATTGTTGAAGCTATTTCAAATAAATTTAGTCTAGAGTGCAGCACTTTCGTGATGTATATAGAAATAAAGAGGTATGATAATTACAATCATATTTTCGATTACGTACCAATCGAAGCACCTTACAGAAATCTATTAACAATTTTACTAATAAAATGAACGGATTAAAGTTACTTTTTTATTGTAATTGTGAAATATATAGGAAAATATTTTGAAGACGTTACTTCAATGAAGTTAGTAGGTACCAGTGGCGTCTCTAGCGGGTAGGCCGGGTAGGCCCGGGCCTACCCAACTTATTTGGTTTTCGGCCGGTGACTCGCCTAAATGTACATATTACCGTTTTAAGGTGTATTAACGAGCTGTATGGTTTATTTTGATTTAAATATTATTTCTCAACAACTACTTTTGTGACACTTATAGGCAATAAAATATATTATATATTATAAAATAACAAAAATATTTTTATTTTTCATAGTTGACCTGGCTCCATAGTTTTAAAATTAACAGTGTGGTGTATGCTTTTATCTCCATTAAGCAGTCCCCCCTTATCCTAGGGGGTATTTACCCAGGTCCCCCGCCATAGTCATGACACCCCTAAACTGTGCCTACCCAAAAAATAAATCCTGAAGCCGCCCCTGGTTAGTACTGAAATTACACCGGATCTCACTGTCTTTTCCCCTTAGTCCCATTGAAATGTGTAACATAACTAATCGCAAGGGATATTTTTATACCAGAATTTATTCTTTTATTTGTTTATAAGAATATTTTAATATTAAGACAGATAATATTCAAATTTAAAATGAATAATTTATAAATATACTTATAACTCACTATATTTTTGTATGCTCGTTATAAAAAAATACTATAAATAGCCTACTCAATAAAAACATATTATATAAAAGATCAATTTTTAAAAAATATCAGAAATATTTTACATACCATCAGGAGTTTTAATGAATTTTAACGTCCACCTAATTAAAATACAGTTCTAAGTTTAAAAAAATTCATGACATTGAATATAAAATTAAGTTTCACTTTAATTATACATAAATTAAATGTGTAAAACCTTTCATCAATGTTTATTATAATTAATTTTTTTTTTTTTAAATTGATATATGTGAACAACAAAATGGTGAACAATAAATTTAATTTGTAGGCCTACTCTAAAATAACCTAGCCTAAATGCTGCAGTGCACTATATGTTAAACTTATTATATACATATACAGTCATCTTGATTTATGACTATGCTAAAGTTCATTCATATATTACAAATAACTGAACAAAATTTCCCTGACAACGAGCTGCGAGCATAAGGCTAGGGTAGATTATTTTAGAGTATCAACTGATAGTAAGTATGCTTATTTCTTATCTAGATAGATCTTTAAAAAATTACATCATTATTCTCAATATTCAACAAAAACTTAGGCAACGTTTTGGTAAAATACATGTGACAATTTACCTATAGACCTAGTTTGTGGTGAAATGTACATTTCTTGGGGCGAATTACCCAATTAGTAGTTCAGTTACATGTTTCAACCAGTTGTGTTTTCAGGAACTACTACTTTTCATACTTAAATTTGACTCTAACACAACTTTTTTTTTAGGGTTCTGATGACATATTCTCAAGTGACGGTTAAGCGGAGTGGGTTCCAGATGATATTGATTCACTACTATTGAGTACGAGGACTATATCATACCCCCAAACAAATTAATACTAGTATGCTGCCCAGTAAAGGAGTTCAGTCTAGTTTAACCATTATTTGCAAACGCATTGGTCCCATCAACTTCAAATGTAGGCCTACCTAATAGTCCTATTTCTTGTGGAAATAATATAACCAATTTTCCTTATTAAATAACTCTTGACGAAACTCAATTATCACCTCATGTTACTCCTGAAAAAACCAGAAAGAGAAAGAAAAACTCGAGTAAAAGAGAAACAGAAAAGATAATGAGGAATCTTGGGCAAGGATATGTTAGCATCAAAGTCATAACTAAAAGAAAGAGAGAAGTGAAGCCTTATCCACAGCTGCCTTTATAAATGTAGTGAAAATTTTACTGAATGGGAGCGAAAACATTTTTTAATGGTTTTTGGAGTTTAGGTTCCTGGAAGCTTCAAGCTAGCTACATATGTGGGCAGATAAAATTAATAAAGCCTAAAAGGATCCGAGTTTATGCAAAGAAACACAAATTTTGCAGTAAAATCATTACATTGAAAAACATTAGGGTGTGCACAAAATATTTTTCTCAAAACTTAGAAATTGCAGGTTCGACACAGCTACTGAAAGGCGTGATGAATCAGGGATTTCTCCAAAAGAAAGAAGAAGTAAAAGCACGCCACCACAAGAATGGACACTGTTCTTCACATTTCACTTAAATTTGAATGTAATCAGTAGAGCTGATTTGGAGAACATACCAGCCCCATTGCGGATTTTACCGTTTTTTATGGATAATTCACGAATCAATCAACATTTTGGAGAAGTGGCAACCAATATGCTATTTTGTTTGGGCCCTTTCTTAAAGGCTACACTTAAGCAAAATTTAATCAAAATCGTGATAGTCGATTCTCAAATAATTGTAATTTTGTGTTTTTATTTGACGGTAGCTTCTAATAAGTTGTAAGTTATCGAAACAGCAGATAAATCGGCAAAGTATTCGATGTCGATTTGTTTACGCTTCACGTATCTTACCCTGGACTACGTATGCGAGAAAATATTTGGTTTTATTACTGTGGTGAATATTACAAACCTCCAAACATCCCTCTTCTAGCAACATAAAAAGGCAGAAATTCTATCTCTTTAAAGTCCACCTTTTACAAGAACTTAATGATGACTATCCGGATTGTAGGTTGCAATTATTTGAAGATATTATTCACTTAAACGAGTGCCCAAAAATACTTATATCAGATTTGTTTAGTTAAGAGGTAAGCTTTTTTTCATCTTTCAGTCAATAGACATAATTACCAATATTAGGCTGATCAAAATCCTGATTGGTTTCTCATTCTCACCATCCACAGAAATTAAAAGTATTGTGGATGTCTAACGATAAATGTTGTTATCATGCTAGTGTACACTAGTTTAGCCACTTCAACATGATTTGAATACACACTAGTGGTACCTATCTTTAAGATAATTATCATATATTGCTAGTGTGCAAAAATTCTTTTTTGAGATACAGTTTTAACATTTCAGCTTTGATTCTCTAACAAGATAACTCCACTCCAATAAGACTATAATAATTATATTGTTATTTATAATAACTGCAGTAAGTATTCATATTTTGTGTAAACATTACTTTTGTTTCAGAGGAGTAAAAAAAATCATTGATCCTGTTTTTAGTTGTACCAAAAATGAAAATAGTTTACCGACTGTAAGACTGATGTTTGTGTTTTTCAATATAATGTGTAGTTTCTACTCAGTTACATGGTACTATTGAGTATATATTCTAAATAATAATTACCCACAATAACACACATTTGTAATAATTTCTCCTAATACTAAGAGATTGATTTTGTTTTATACTAGTAGAAAAATATTTTCCAGAAAAAAATTCCTAAACCTGTGGGAATCCATCCTGGACAAAAAAGATATGTAGTATGCTCCTTTAAGGAAAAATTAACTGTGTAAAAGCCTCACGAAAGCTTACAGTGAGGCAATGCAATGAACTGATGAAATTTGATTGCATCCAATTTGATGGATGCCATCATACCACCAAAGTTACTGGTGGTCAATGCTTTAAATACGAAAATTCCAACCATTAGTATGTAACGGCAATAAAATGTTGTCCATATAATATTTTTAGCTGCATAATCCATGGTTTGTCTTTGATTTTACATTCTCCATAATGCATTTTTGAGCATTAAATTGATGTGGAAACAATTGTTTTAAGTTGTAGCATACAAAGAAGACGTTTAGCAAAGAAGATTTTTGGTTTACATGCATAAAATTATTTGGTATTTGTTTACTCTTATATGTTTTATAATAGTAAATGTTAGTCATTAATCTTTACATTTCACTAAAAATTTAATGCAGTAGATATAAGTATTTTTTAACAAGTCTGTGATTTATTTTTTTCGGATTTTTACAAATAACTCGCGGACCGACATTTTTTGGAAAGATGGGGCCCAATATGTTTTAACCATATTCCTAATTTTCTCTATACTTTATTTGTGAGAAACTAAAATTATCCTTCTTGTTTAGAAAATAATTTTATGATTTATTAAATATAAATTTATTATGCAGTATAATATCTGTACAATTTTAATTTTCAGATTTTATCTTTAAATGGTCAGTATCCGAAATTATACTATACTTATAACAGTTAAAATTCAAGAACCAAATAATTTTTAGCATATTTTACATAAAAAATAGATTGCCCATCTCTATAATATGGGTTGAAGCTCAGAAATTAAAGGCTTTAGTGCTGCCATATAACTATTCACTATTGCTACCATCAGTGACAGTATGCCATATTTCATGCTTACTAGTGCTTTGGCATTCAAAACCTTAACCCTCAAAAAAAACTACGATCTGTTCAAACCACACGTTTAGCCTCACATTATCCTTATTCAATGGTGTTGGTAAGTGTTATAACAAGGTAAGAATGTGACAATGATTACCTTATATTATAAGCTAATTTTTTTGGTTTTTATTTTATCTATTGCTGTTAATAAATTTGTTTTTATATTCATTATCACATTAAAATTAAACATAGAAAAATTGAAACACGAAATTTAGTCTGAACGTTAAAATGTCAGGTGTTATGGAACCTCGGAACCGACTCAAATATACATAAGTAAGTCACATACGGTAAGATCAAAATATATTTATTTGCATTACAATTATGACTTGGATATATTACCATAATTGGTTTGGAACATAAAATTAGATATCTGAACAAGTGATATGTCCGATATACTTCATTATAGCGATTAAAACAGCTGTACACTACTTAAATTATACTGTACCAACAATACTTTTTGTCACAATTTCTTTTTTTATTTTATAAGTGCACATGTTCTTTTCCTTTTGTTTCTTATCTTTCTCTGTATATATGAAAATCACAACCTTTGTTGCTTCAATAATTTGAAAAATTTATTTATTAAAACTGATGTGTTTATAAATTTTTTTTGTGAAATTGGAACTATTTTTAAAAATTGAAAGTGTTTTTAAGAACACAGCTGTAGAACGTATAACCACAGCAATAACTATTCAAAACTAGAGCAAGATAATTGACTTTAATTACTCGTATTATTTTTATTATATACTCTTTTAAATGTAATATATAAATGTGTGTGCCCTTAAGTTTAGTGAACTATAAGTCTATATACTATTGGGATAGTATCACTTCTAAATTAAGGATAGTCCTCCCAATCAACTCTCAATTTATCAAACTCAAGTCTAACCACAAACATTGGTCTTTTTGGTATGGATTTATAACTGATAAAGTTATTACACATTGACTCTTGCCGTTTTGTCCAATTATTATGAGAGACAAATTTTCATCTCCACAATTTTTTTACTAAATGCTATATTTTCATCCTCCTAAAATAACGGATACAGATGTTATAACAATGCAAACACCTCATGAAAGTTGAACATTTTTAGTTACTTTTGGTGTGTAGAATTTGAATATGTCTAAGGATTTTTATAACATCCTTATACTTTTCTCAATATTACTTAGAAATTGTTATTATTATAACATCTCTGTTGTCTATGGTTAGACCGGATTAGCAATCCATCAGCTTTCTGGTGTCTTAATAGTTGGCTAACATTTCTTGAAGCACTCAAGTTATCATCTAGTTTGCAGCACAGAAGGAGGTGCCATAATGGTCTTTGGTTCATGGCAGAGCGTGTACTCTTCAGTAGTGCGAATGTTGCATCTCTTCAGGTTGGTTGCAAGGCAGTCATGTTTGGTATTAAGATGAAAAGCCATTGAGTGTCCTCTTGGTTTGTTGTTATTAACTTCCCACTCAGCACCATTATTTTCACATCACCAGCAACACATCACTTTTTTAAGTTTTTATACACATTTTTAAAACTTAGTAATTTTTTTAACAATTGTTATTTTTGTCTTCACTTTTTTTTTTTATAAACAAGTATTTTTACATTTCTTGGAGCAGTGAATATAATAAATGCTCAACCAGAAACCACAAAACAAACTTTTTGTAGTCTGCAAAATGCCAGTCATTGATGCAAATTAAATGCTAAACATCATTAGATTTATGGTTATTAAATTGTTTTAAGATTTTTGTACCAAATAAGAGTACAGAAAAAAAATGAAATAAAATAAAATAAAATCATTAAAGGACCCACTCCCAATGAAAGTGGAATTCATTACCAAACTGAGGGGTTTGGGTTGTAGCCCAAACTGCTAGCCAGGTTGTTAGCATTTTTTAATTTTCTTTCAGTTCGCCCAGTATTACAGCAGGAAACATCATATAGTACTTCATTTGTATAATAATTTCATTATAGTGTACTAGTACAGTACTTGCAGATTTGTTTTGTGTTGACCATCCCATATCATGAATGTATTATGTGATGTTAAGCTATCATCTATTATTTGTTGCAGGTTGTTTTGAATTGTTCACGTTTAAGCTTTAATTAATAAGTGTGCAGTCATAGTTTATTTTAATAAGGGAAGGTGTACATTCCAAAACTCATAGTTGAACAAAAGTGATCCTCAATGCTATAAAATAAGTAAGTGGGGGGGGGGGACAGTCGGAGGTCAAAGTTTTGTTTTAAGTACGTGATAAAACCATACACCTTAGCTCAAATGGCTTTCAGGAAGTCATTCAACATTTAAAAAAAAACAATTTAGTTAATCAGTACAAAATAAAGTTTGACAAAAGTCAATTATGTTGATGTCTGTAAAAGGTTCTAATTGTTCGAATGTTGAAAGCTCGAGTGTTCAATATAAACAAATGAATTTATTACTATTTCCTACTAAGACAATCGAAGTGTATGATGTTCAAGAAAAACTACAGCTGCAGAATTGATGTGTAATAATGTAAAGTGTGTTGATGCAAATTCACGTTTTGCTTCTTGCATGAGCTTTCTTAAAATTTTTCAGGTAAGTTATGTCATTAGTCAATTCAAGCTTTAAAACTTTTACATTAAAAAAACCATTTTTTTTATTTGATATTTTGTTAATTTTGTTTTATTCTAGGCAATATTTGGAGTTTGGAGACGTAGTTCTTGAAAAATTTAGTTTAGGAAGCAACAAAGCCCATTACTTGATCTCAGATGCACTAGCACCCTGTTTCAAAAAACTGATGATTAAAGACCTTGAAGAGGCATACTGTGCAGTTTTGCTTAATGATACTACAAATGCTGCAGAGAAAAAGGAATTGGAAGTTGGTGTAAGATATTGGTCCTCCGAGTCAAAACAGACTTGTGTAAAACCATCTACCGACAAATCCTAGGTGCTGCTACAGCTCCTGTTCTAGTAGAAAAATTGAATTGTGCTCCTAGTGAATCCTCATTTCCCTTGAAAAATCTTCTCATGTTAGGGACTGATAGTCCAAATATAAACAAACCAGTAAAAACACTATTCAATGAACAAGTAACCTTAGTAAGAAATAAAGTACTTTTAAATTTAGGATTCTGCAATATCCACCCAATTCACAATGCTTTTCTTAAAGGCCTAGAGGAACTAGGTGAAGATGGATCAGAAAGTATCTTTGGCCTTCATAATTTCTTTCATAACTGGCCATCAAGTTGGGAAAATTAAAATGAAATTCAAACACAATGCAGCGTTGAAAGGCAGTGCTGAAAGAGTTTTAGAAGAATGGAAAACTGTGGGAAAATATTTTCTAATATATGTGCCTAAGCATATCGTAATATTGCTAAAAAATCTACCACGAAAGCTGAACTTTACTTTGTTATATCTAGTGCACATGTCTTTACAAGTGTAACAGGCTTTTTTCCAAAAAAGAGCAACCATTCTTCTGTTGCATTCTTTGTTGTCATCATTAATCATACATAATATTGTTGGGAAGGATTTGAAAGTCTGAAGTTCTCAAATGTATTGATTTAAAAATCATTGAATGTGTTTTTTTATTACTGAACATTTACTCCCTTTGGAGAAAATCAAATTTTCTGATAAAATATTAGCAAGATGAAAATGTTTGTGAAAAGGACAAAACGTTTTCTGCCCTCAAGCTAAAGAACATTTTGTTGAGGTTGTTAAGCATGTTGTAAACAAATCACCTGTGTCCAGCTTATCCAACTGTTGAAAGAGTTGTGAAAGCCTCACTGTCTCTGTCACATGGCAATGCTGATGTGGAGCGAGCATTCTCCACATCAGGCAGAACGCTTACTCACAAGAAAACATCTATGTCAGAATAACCATTAAATGTTTTAAAAACTTTTAAAAATACACTAAACATTTATAATAACAAAGCTTAACTTATTTATTTTTAAAAAACAAATTCAATTAATCTTAACTCAAAATGTTCTTCAGTTAAAAACATCATTTAATTTCAAAATATTGAGAAATTTATAATTTTTGCTAAAAATATGTGTTCAATTCTTTATAATCTAATTCTAAAATAGTCATATTTTCTCTAGCTTCTATAAAGTCTTCCTCCTCCATGGTTTCATTTAGATACCAATGAATAAAAGCTCGTTTTCGAAACATAATATCAAATTTTTCATTAAATTTGCTCCATGCATCAGCTATAGATGTGTTGTTGGATAGCATACATGCTGCCATTGGAACTGATGCAATGTCACTTTTGTCAGCAGTAGATGGTTTTTTGTAGTGTATGCCCACCTATGTAAAGACAGTCATTAAGTATATTTTGGAAAATGGTGTACAAATATACATAATTTTCATTACTATTTCACAATAAAGGGATTGGGTAGGATGGGAACAGAATGTTGGTCCTTTATCCAAAACAAACAAAATTTAGCTTACAAAATGTCAATAATAGCAAATATTTTTGTAGTCATTTTTAATTTCCAACATACGCGAAGTATAGAGAAAGTTATGTGATGGGTCAATAAATAAATGTCAAATTGTTTGCAGATATATCAGTTTTGAAGTTCCCTGACTACCAAAGTTCTTTTTGAAATCATAATGTCTGTTTTATGAGCGTGCTCTACAACCCAAATGCATGAACTAATTTTAATCAAATTTTGTTTGTGGGTATATTTTTGTCATATCTCAGAACTTTTTTATTACCTAAATATTTAAGGCTAATGCTATAAGAAAGAAATAATAAATAAATAATGATTTTCTCAAAATTGGCTTTATCAATTTTGATCAAATTTTCCTACAGTGTAGTCTCTAAGGACATACCCCTCATGGGCTCAATTCAATGAGTATGGGGCTTGGGAATCTCAAGGGATCTAGCTGGATCTACATCTATTTTCCATATAGTCTGAGGTTAGATCCCTTTATTTCATCTTTCCTATTATGTGTCTCTTGATGAACATAATGTGTGTTATTTCCAAGACCAACCCTATTGGAGTACACAAGGACTATGAGTCTTTATTGTATTTTCTACCTTTTTTAAATAAGAAGATTACGATGACAATGGTTTTGTTCAAATTTTAGTTAAATATAAAGACTAATAACCCAAACCCATGTATAAAAGCTTAAGTAAAAAAAAAAAAATACGATGAAGGAATAATTGGCAAAGAACGTAATGAACCTTTACCGCCATCATTCTAAGCTTGATTTTAGTCAAATACGGTTTACATTGAGAACCAGTTTATAATACAAGCAAAACAGGCTTAGGCCGTTTTATATATTTCAACGGTAAAAACCACGTTGTGGATCATGGAATTTCTGGATATATGACAAAAATTATGAAAGTCTTTTTTCTAGCTTCACTCCAAGTTGGAATCGTATGTAGGCCACAGTATGTAGGTAAATTCAAGACGAAGGTTGTCTGTAAGACTGGACTGTTTGTTGTACCTTGGCTTGTTAGAACCTCAAAGTTAACTTAGAATAAAATGTACTGATTTCTTGGGTGAACCATAAATCCAGGAATATTTAAAAATTGATTTTGTTTTAAGGGAATGCATTACGCTAAAGGTGTATGTGTTGGCAGAAAATATAAAAATTAAAATTTTACATAATTGAAAAGTTATTAAAGTTCAAAGTTTGAGAAAAAATTCAAATTTCCTCAAATTTGAAAGTAAAAAGGTTTATCAAGTGTGTTCAAGAGTAGAGCTAAAAAAAGGTTAAATGTTGAAATAGCCTAATTTGAAAATTAGAAAAGCTCGCACAATTATAAAAGTTTAAGCATTTTTTAAGCGATGAAAAAATGAAAGTTTTTATCATGTACCGGTAATGTAAAATTAGATAGGGTTTATTTAGGTAGAATTGTATATAAATTTCGAGAAATTAATAAACCCAAATAAAAAAGAAAAACCGTTAAGCTCCCAAACGTTCAAGAAGAAGAACAACAAAACCAAACCAGGTGAAATTGTAGCTAGTGTAAACAATAGACGTGAACCAAAGACTGGGAAAAGGAAAAGCGGAAAAGTGAAAACCATGAGACTTTTCCGGGATACGTCACGAAGAAAACATGAGTGAAAATTTCAGAGAAACACACATCGTAGAAGTGTGAATCAAGTTCGTAAGGAAAGAGAGGGCGAGCAGAATTCAGAAAGTTAACTCGCAAGGAAAAAAAGCAACCCGCAAAAAGTTATAGCAGTTTTAAGGAAAACTAAAGAGAAATGAGCTGGGGACAGATAAGAAAGGGGCATAACACAGCAGCCAATGATATGCCTGGAAGCATGTCTACCAACGACGAAACAAATTCAATTTGTAGAATAAAGCGAGGTTAATTAGGAAAAAAAAAGGTGAAAAACTATTGGGAGCTAACATGAAAACATAGTGAAATTAGGAACAGATGCATACTAAAATATCCTGGAACAAAAGGATTTTTTAACCTAAATTAAAAGCAGTGTTAGTAAAGCAAACTTGGCAATGGAAATAGTGCCTAACCAGAGTATAAATAAGCTGCACCAGAGAAACAGGGAGAATTTGATTTTTTTTGGTGACAAGAGCCATGTCACTGAGACTCTTGGTTTTTTTTTTATAAGATACTAACGTCTTGCCAAGTGACTTAGTATTTTCGTCGTAAACCTTTAAAATATTTTTCAAACAAACTTCTGGAAGAAATGACAGGAATAGTACTAGAAAATACAGTAGTTACTAAATGAAGTAGTCATTTAAACTTCATTACTGGATCTCCAGGATACTACATAGCGACCTTCAGGACATGACTTAGAGACTTCGAGGGAAAAATCGAACCCGGGACTTCAGACGTCTGCAACATTCACCAAACATCTTTAAGAAGACATCTAGCACCAGTCACCCCGCAAACAACAGGCTATCTACATGACAACATCTTCACCAACAAGACTCCAGGAACAGCACACAGCTCACCTGTGACCTGCCACCTGGAAACAACCGCTGACATAACAACTGGCGTCGAGATGGCCGAAAGAAAGAGTTGGAGGGTCTGTAGAGAGTGTAAATACGTTAGTCCCTGTTAGAAATTTGCCTTAATTAAATTATTAAGCATACTGGGTTATTTAGGATGTCTAAAAATAAATTATGATAAAAATAAAGTAGAATCATAAATAAATTTAAATTCAAATTGAATTCAAATTAAAAGGATTAAAGGTAAATTTGTGAGAAAAAGGCTAATAAAAAATTCATTAGTAAATTCAAATTAAATAAATGAATTGTTCTGTCTACTAATAAATTTATTTGATCATTTTGTAGATGTTGAAAAGGTTTCAACAAGAGAATATTTTGTTTTATGTTTTTGAAAGAAATCAATAAAGTTTTAACTTTTATTTTTCAGTATAAAAATCTTTTATTGTGATTAAGTTACCTATTAATAGAACATCCCGTTATTTCATGTTTTATAGATTAAATATTACAACAGTGATAAATTTTATAATTATCAAAAGCACAAAAAAGAAATTTACAAGGTTATATTCAGTGTAGGCCCTACTTGCTACCCAGAGATTGAAGATTTGTAAAATTAATTTCTTGTGTCAGACTGAGATAATTTAAATTAAAAATACTGGAACGTTATCGAAAAAAGTTTAAAAAAAAAAAATTATAAAATTAAATATTCGACATGTATCACCTAGGCCTACAGAGAGATAGCCTAATTATAAATATGTAAAAATGGATTTATTGTGTGTGTGTGTGTGTGTGTGTGTGTGTGTGTTTAAGTATGTTTCAGCATAACTCTGAAATGCCCTAGGCAATTTCAACCAAACTTTGTACACATATGACTTACAATCTGGAATAAAATACTGGGGGGTAATTTACTCCTAGCACCACTAGGGGGAGGATGGGGTGATCTGTAAAAATAATTTAAAGTTACCAATATTAGTGTCTAATCCATAGTTTTTGGGGTTGCTGAGATGAATAGTGACTTTATTGATCCCGTTAAAGTTAAATACTCATTGGCATTGGGAAGAAGAGGTGAAAAATAAAATCTCTAAAATGATCTAAATTAGTGTCAAATTCATGCTTTTTGGGGTTGTTAAGCTGATTGGTGACCGTCCAAATGAAATGACGTTAAGGCTCAAGTTTACTCAAATAGAACTTATATACATATAAATACATTGTACACAAATTTGAATTATGCAATTTACATATTTAAAATATCATGAAATTATTGCTTTACCAGTATTTAAAATGACATACTATTGGTTTATTTTACTGTTATGTTCAATAAGGTTTTGCTATATGGGTAAGTACTTCAAAGGGGTTAATGTTAAACATTTTCAAAATTCAAAGATACGCAGTTTAGTTTGGTAACAACTCTAGAGAATCTTTTTGCCCTCTTTTCAAAAAAACTTGGTATTTTAACTTTCCCTTCAATTTATTTTTTGAGAGTCACGTATTCTATGTTTCCCACAAAAGTAGACCATAGTAAATACATAGATATGACAAGAAAAATTCATAATCTAATCATACCAAAAAATAGAATTACCAAAATTGTTAAATAACCACAAGTTTCTTCCACTTAAATCATAATTATATTACAGGTAAAGACCATTAAGATATTTAAAGGAAAACATTTTTTATTTTATAGATGATTCTATGGATAACGAAAGTGTACAATATGATATTTTATTGTTTCTACATAGGCCTACATTTCTTTTTATTGGTGTGCTAATTGTATTTAGATTTTAAAATAACAATAACAAGGATAATTTATCTCCTTGATGCCAAATAAATAAACAAAAGCCCATGGTAGCTGATATGCAATTAATAGGCATGTATAATGCTGCCATTCAAAAAATTTTAATTCAATATGTAAAGAATCTATATAGTAAATAAGGGAATATTTAGTAGATATGAAATACTAGGGGGGGGGGAACAAAAGAGAAAAAGGCTACCCAATAATTAATGTAATAACCGGTGCAAAAACATTACATAATTTTTTAAAAGATATTAGTTGGCATAAACCAAATATTAATGCTCAATTATAATTTGAATACCAACCCTTATAATGAGTATGGGGTCCATAGATGGATCTATACTTTTTTATAAAGTCTTGGGTTAGATCCCTCTTTTTCATCTTTCATAATATATTTTACATAATATATTTGGGTTGTATAGTACATATATCCCCAAAAATTGAATTTTCGACACATCACATAAAATATTGTGAGGGTATAAAAATGTAAATTAATTAATACCATATTTTTTTAATTTTAATACCAGTATTTTTTAATAATTTTATATTCAACTTGTTATATAAAAGATTGAAAATAACATGGAGCTTTTAAAAGCTAATAAATCTAAAGTAATCTGTATTTATATTTGTTGTAAATACTCTGTATAAATCAGTGTAATAAATGTTTTTTCCTTGTTGTTTAAAGATAAAGAACCTCTCGGTTATCACCACCTTATTAAAAAAAGAATATAAATTAATGACTTCTAGTCTTCAAATATTATAATAGCACAAGAGACGGAAAGGAACATGAACTGATCAGGAGAGAGATGATAAGAAAGATGAAAAAGAGGGATTTAACCCAAGACTATATAAAAAAGTTTAGATCCAGCTATGGACCCCATACTCATTATCAGGGTTGGTATTCAAATTATAATTGAGCATTAATATTTGGTTTAATATCTTATAAAAAACTATATTCTTACCTTATATCCAGTAGTACTCCAATCAACACATTTAATGCATTTTGCTGACTTCACCTTTGCTATAGAAGAATTTACATCCTTAGGAGTAACATCGCCCCTAAAATGGAAGCAACATGCGATGTACTTCCCTTTCTTCAGGTTGCACCTGACAAGTTGGTTTGACGGATCAAAGCAAGAATCTATTAAATCACTGACTGATTTGTTAAATGATTCCGTACTTGATAACAATGGTGCATATGATATTAGAGGAAAGTGCATTGTTGGAAAGGAGACTAAATTTTGTTGAAACTCCTTCATGTCTACGTTAAGAGATCCATTGAACCTTAATGATGCTGTTACTGACGAGGCAACCTGAAATATAATAAACAAATATTTACTTTTATAACAATATTCTAACGAACTTTAGTGATAACATTGATCAATACTAACTCAAAGTAAACAGTGCAAAAACAGTATAGAAAGCAAAATATAAACTAATTAAAACTGTCACTAAAAATGTTGTTTTGATAGTTGTTTTTTAATTACATCCGTCATTTTTTTTTCCCAATTATTCTTGAATCCATAATTATTTCCCCCATTGAATGAAATCGGTAGAGCCAATTTTAAGACATCAGGTATTTTATAATATCTCCTATGATCGATTTTTGGTTTATTACTGATAACTCGTAAAATCGGTATTTTTGGAGTGATGGGAACCAGTGTGTTATATTTGGGTCCTTTGTGTAAGTAAAGATTTTGAGAAAATTGTAATTTTGTGTTTTTATTATGGCAGCTACCTCCAAATTAAAATAAAATTCCAGAGATGTAGCCAAAATATGTTGAAAAATCTATTAATTTTTGGATTCATCAAGCCTCAAAATTGATATATCTGTAAAAATCATGATATTGATTTTTTCACCCATTCCTTATGCTACATACAAATGAGAATATAAAAATTGTAATAAATTAACAACTATGGTAATGTGGTATTTAACCAGCACCATCATTCAAAGTTTAGTAATTATGTACAAGGCTTAATGAAACTTGTATCCACGAAATAGCCATTTATACGATTCCTGTTGATATCTCTGCTCTAACAAGACTTGTATATAAGAAGCCAGAATTCATAATTACATTGATATCAAATTTTCTTGGTAAGTTAAAAATCCAACTGTATTTTTGTATATTCAAACCGTTTATTATTGAAATCAAGAAGATATTACTTATAACATTTACAGTTGAAATCACGGAAATCTTTTTCAATGACCCAGTATATCAACTAAACAAATATTTAATGTCTGAAAAAAAAAAGATATTTAAATATATATATATTTATAATTAAATCAATATATTACCTGCCCAATGACATTATTCAGTTTGATATATCGGGGATGTTCAATGTTAAGTTTCTTTGTACATATGTCATATAATGCTTCGTTATCCATTATAAAAGCACAGTCAGAATTGTGCAGGCCATTATTAGTTGACAATATGGTGTTATAAGGTTCAACTATCGCACTGGATACCTTATTTTGGAAAACATTATCAAATTATTATAATGATTAAACAAATTTAATTATCATTTAAATTTTATTGTGTATTACTTGTGAATATTTTAACACAATTATCTTTTTAATTCTTTGTTTTTACACACTGGTGTTTTAATCTCTAATAACTTTTCCTTAGTAACTATTTTAGTTTGCTTTAAAGTATTTCTTCTTTAGGGTGTCACTTTCCTCAAATATAGGAAAATATTTGAATTTCAGTTTTTTATTCTAAATTATAGTTAGAAATCTCTTATTTAAAATGATGTATGGTTTCTGTGTTTATGGTAATCAAAAGTGTAAAAAACAAAATTCTAGAACTAGTTTTAAGTTGTAGGAAGAAACCAAGCATAAGGTGCACTGCGTTTCATGCTAATTGCCTAGCTTTCTACATACAGTAATTATTACATACTACATACAATAACAACTAGTTCATTTAATAATTTTAAATACATGGGGCACATTCAGAATAAAATGGGTTTCAGATTGAAAGTTACCAGATGGAAGTAAATTTGAAGGGAGAACAAAATAACGAATGTCCCAATCCAGCAGATACAATAATACTACAAAATTGCTATATTGAGAAACTTATCTTCTACCAAGTTTTAGCTGTACAGTAGACTCTCATAAATCTGGACTATTGTGGCGGACGGCAGGTCCGGATTCCGAATTTCCCGAAGTCGGAGATAAGTCGGCAGCAGGGCCGATACGAGCGGTGATAAGTACACATGCAATCGCTATCGGCCCATACCGATACCCAACGACACTTGTTACATTCTGACACTTAACTAATGGTACTGTTATTTATAATGTACATAATACAGTACTGGACTGCAATGTAAAACATTAGCGATTTTAATTCTATCAAAGATATGCAAGCTGCAGTCTAGATTGAGTATTATCATTTAGCATCATCCAATGTGGGCACAGCATGCCCTATGCCCAAAGACAAGGACACATGGTGTGAGTTGTATATTGCAACATGAAAGCCGAAAAGTGTCAAGATGAGCTTCAAAAGAAAATAGAGCTTCCAAACATAAATTAGAGAGAGAAATTTAAGATGAATATGAGGAAAGGAAGGAGATAATCCCTCATATGCTCCAGCATTGAAAGGGGAAATGTATTGAAAGGGGAAAATGTGTTTATTGAATAGTTTTATTCCACTTATTTACTTAGTTTTTTTCTGTTTTCCAAAGTTGTCAGGAATGGAAAAAGATCTCAATGTATGATTTTTTTTAATTGTTCAGGAAAACATTTGCTATAGACAGGAATATAAACCACTTTATAACCTCAACATTTTGTTTTGTAAAAATATATTTCCAAGTTTAAACTGTATAATAAAAAAAACTGTATTGATCTTTAACTGTTTCTGATAAAAGGAACATAATATGTTATATTATAAAGATAGGAGAAGAGTGGCCCCCTTAAAACACAGAGATCAGCTAAAACGATTTCTGTGTGTGTCAATATTGTAAGCCTAGCAGTGCAGATATTACAAGAAAACCCCAATCTTAATAACTTTAAAAAAATAAATTGCAAAAACTCCTTTCTGATTGCCAATATGGTTTTATGAAGTGTAATTCAATAAGAGATGATATAGAGGCTTATCAGATTTACAACCCAAGCAGTGGACAATAGAAAACAGGTTCCAAGTATATTTCTTGATCCGAGTGAATTGTTCGACTGTATTGATTTTGAAATACTTTTTAACCCTTTGGCGAGTGATCATTTTGATCCCAAATGAGTGAGCACGGAAATTTCAGTGTGTGCCCAAATGAGTAAGCACGAAAATTTCCGTTTTTGAGCATGGACTCTATAATTGCTTAAAAACTCTTTAAAAAATCATTATCTAGGGTAAAAACTTTATATTTATTGAATTTTCTTTTGGATTTTCACTTACTTATTTGATTTTGACATTTTACTTCTTTATTTTAACATTCTGCAAAAGATTTATAATAAAACTTTTTTTTCTCTCTATCAGTATAGTAAAATTATTAAACTGAATTGTAAACACTTATTTTAAAATTTTGTCTAAACTATTAGTAATAAATGCAATAATATAGAAATATTCTATTTTCTAATATATTAGCTTATAGTAGACATACTTGAGGTAGTGGGGATGGTGAGGCCAAGCGGGGACTTGGTAATGCACACTTTTACGCGCTCTTTTAGCTTCACACGGTCAGTCTGTCGCTGTCTTTGTAGTTGTAAAAAAATGGTTCTGTTGTCATTGTTTTGTTGACGTAGTTTTTATTTGTTATTTATTTTTTCGGTAATGTGTCCCGATCTATTGAAAGTGATCCGCTACGTCTTCAAGGTCGCCACTTCATGAGACCTCTCCCCTCCTATGAGTCACGGAAGAAGAAGCTTTCTCGACAATGCTTTGTGTAAACATACTAAGCGATCATTACCAAAGCGGAAGGAAACATCCTATGAGTGCTTAAAGTGTGAGGTGTCCCTTTGTATATATCCTTGTTTTGAACAATATCATACACTACACATTTTTTAAACTGTAAATAACTATAAATAATCATAATTTCAATTTTTTGTATATGTTTTCTTGTGGTTTTAATCAAATATAATGTCTTTTGTTCAAAAGTAAATTTTTTTTTTCCCACTCTTTATGGTATATTTTAGCGTAATTGCCATACTCCTATAATGCCTGTGTCATAGCACGGAAATATCCGTGCTTACTCGCCAAAGGGTTAATCAATTGGAAAATTTGTGTATAAGAGGTATCCTCCTTAACCCTTTGACGAGTGCGGCCGTTCCTGAACGTCCCAAATAGCCAACAGCTGGTTAGTAAGTATTTACAAAGAAAATTGTTGTCAAGGAGTAAGAAAAAAAAATTTTTAAATAGTTGTTTTATTGGTTACAAATGTATAATAATATAATAATATTGTGTTAAAAACTTGTAAGAATAAAAATTTACACTGATAAATGTACTTTAAAAAAAATTTGCACTGAAAAATCATTGTCACCCGTCGGTATAGCAGACATACACAGACAAAAACGTTTGCTGGGCCGCTTTTTTTCTACGAATCAATTTAGTATAGCCTACATAATGGAAAATATAACATTTCTTTTCAGTTTTCTTGGAAGCGTGTGTTGGTTTCGTTTGCTGATAGCGGTATCCCATTGTCGGCGGCATAAAAACACCATGGCATTGTCACCCGTCGGTATAGCAGACATACACAGACAAAAACGTTTGATGGGCCGCTTTTTTTCCACGAATCAATTTAGTATAGCCTACATTATGGAAAATATAACATTTCTTTTCAATTTTCTTGGAAGCGTGTGTTGGTTTCGTTTGAGACGCGGCTAAATGTGTCAAAAGACTAGACAGAGGGGAATCTGTAAAAAAGCTTTGTAGTGTTTAATTTTTCATGTTTGATGTATAATATACGTAACATAATATAATGATACAAATCACTTATACTAGACAAGGAACATAGGCACAGGTGTGTGTAGGGGGGAAACAACCGCGGAGAAGACGATGCCATCGCCTACATTTACGCGTCAATCAATACGCATGGTGAATTCTCCTGAAACCACGCCCCCTGGAGTTGTCCTGCCTTACAATTGTGAAAAACCCGATTTCATGTGTTCTTAGTACTATTTCTTGTTGAATTGTGACAACACAATAAGCCATGACTAATTTGTTTTATGATAAATACTTTTATTGCTCAGACGTAACCTAAAATGTTCCGGAACGTCCATACTCATTTACGCAAACAGCACAGAGAACGTTCAAGAACGGCTGTACTCGTTAATCGGTATTTCCCTGTACTCTTCAAAGGGTTAAATTGGATTATATCATACATACCAAATAGGGTTCAACATGTTCAGGTGGCTGGAGTTTTTTCTAGTGATATGATTAATAAATTTGGAGTTTTTAATCTTGTATTGTTTTTTATTGTACCGATTGTATCATAAGAGGTTGCAATTTTTTAATTAATATGGCAGACATATGGAACATTCTAAAAACTTTGACACTTTACACTTATGTTACATAGATATGTAAAAAAAAAAGAACCCTTGAGACTAATTTTTTTATGCTCTATTAAATTTAAATGGCGGAATAACAAAATAATTGTACGTTTTCATTAAACCATTACAAATTTTTAATTTGCTGATAACATGAATATCTGTATAACTTAATAAAGAAAAGTAAAAAAAGAGTGTACCTCTTCATGATACAACCCACACAGAATATTTCACGATAGTTTTCACACTTTAGGAATATATTTCATTAGTCAAAATAATTACTGCTAATGCTGTAGAGAACACGTGACCTTGAAACTGCTTTGGCCTACAGATTTTACAGTTGTGATGGTGTAATACCCAATTTTTGAATTTTGCTTTGGTGCCAAAATATCAGCTGATTGGAAAAAGATTTTTATGATTGGTTGAAAGAAAAACGACGCAAGTGAAGTTGATGTCTGTAAATAACATTTGAAATAAGGGAAAGAGAAGTTAAAATAGATTTCCAAAAATATGTATTTAAAATAAATAATGTTTAGTTTTAAGATAAAATGAGTATTGGAGTGAAATTTTGTGTATGTAAAAGCGGGAGTGTGTGTTACCAGGCAAGAATGATTTGGACAATGTCCATGGAACTTGAAAGGTGAACCCTGCCCTAGCATGATAAGCTTGCAAGCTCAAGGTTAATATTTAGTCGGACGAGGGAGTCCAAAGTAAACGGACGTAGTTTTGTGAGTGGTGAAAGAAACATTTGGAGGACAATGAAATTTTTTTTTTGAGTGATTTTTTGAACTTATGAACAATGTAATTCAATGTTTAAGAGTCTGTAGATGGCGTTTGAGGTGATCGGACGTATTTTTGAGTCTTAGACAACGTTGAAAGTAATCGGACATAAGTTTTAATAGTAATCGGAACATTGTGCCGCTTTCAAAAAAGTGAAAACAAGTAATATTAACAAAGACTATATTACTTGTTGTTGGGAGTGTTTTTGAATGGTGATTTCGAGAGACAGACAAGTTTTCATTTTTGAACATTATGCAAACAGTGACGGAGTTATAATCAGGAAACTAACACATCAGCAAACTGCAATGAACACTCTTTCCTTCAAAATAGGATTGGTAACTGGTGTTAAAATATACCAAAATTTAAATATTGTAAAACCATTTTAGATTAACTATTGTTTGATGTTTTAGTTATAAGTTTAATGATTTTGATATTTTATTTTTATAATTACTTTTAAAAAATTTAACGATGCCTACCAAAAAGAATAATTTTGTTGAGACAAAATAATTTTAAAATACTTAAAATAAATAAGCTCAATTAACTCATTTAATGAATAATTTTCTAGAAGTTGCAACTCAACATTTAAACTAGATTCAATATTTTGACATTCTTAAAAGGTAAAACATAAACATAAAAAAAAAAAAGTTGGATGTTTAATTTAGTAAACTGATAATAAATTTATGTACAGTAGACTCCCTCTAGTTCGGCCACCTCGGGACCGGACCACTGGCCGGACTATCCGGATGTACTATCAAAATTTAAAATATCCTTATTAAATACATTACCTATGCTTAAGAATCAACAAAAGACGTTGTTTAAACATTTTTACATCATTATGTACTTACCAAAGAGAAGATTTTGACGTCTCTAGGTTGAATTGTGCTACTCATAGATACGTTTTTGCAACACATATTAAAAAGTAAATACCGATACCGTACTAAGGATAAAACTGAACAAAAAAAACACATTACAGTACGTACTGTAAAAACAAACCAGAAATGTATTTGAGGAAATTACTGTACAACACGTATTACTTGACTCATAACCTATAAAAATTTAAAGAAATCCTCTATTTCCTTTTTTCTAATTAAGGGTGTTTTTGAAAGCATAGTCACGCCATTTTCTCATAAACATCACGTCGACAACTGTTGTAGCGGCTTTGGACCGATTCACCTTTATCTAGATGCTCTAGGATACTGAGTTTTTGATCCATTGTCACAAACATATGTTTACGTTTTTCACTCATTTTAGAAAACATTTTTCTCAAAGCTAACTCGCACACGTACAACTTACACTTACAACGTTCACTCCCGAAAACCGTCCTACATACTAAACAGCAAAAAACATTCACACACAAAATTACAGATCAATCAATCTCACTGTACAGTACGTACTACATATAACCAAACCGTTTGTCACAGCTTAAGTGCGACCGACCAATTACAAGCTCGTCCATAAACTAAACTGACATACAGTAAATAGTTTACTGTACAGTACTTCTATGGCCGGAGTAGACTAAACATTCAAGATAAAAGATAAACGTGACATGACATTCAAGGCGTCTTGATGGATATGACTCACCCTCCTAGGACTGGCCGAACCATCCGGCGGCCGATCTAACCGAAGCTGAACTAGAAGACATCTACTGTACTTGTGCAATAATGTGTTTAATAAAGAATGATCAGTTTCAGGAAAACAAATAAGGACTTCTTATTTACTGTTAAACCACTGTAAAGTACACTTAAAAAAGAATCACGACAATGAGAATTTTAATAACAAGTAATAATTGATTTTTTTTTTTACTTTTTCAAAATTGGTGAGTTAATTCCACTTGGCGCTCATAAAGCTGAGCAATTTATTTCAATTCTTATTATTTTTTTATTGGTTAGCAAAAGAAGTTTCACCTCATATTTTTATATATTACAATTGGCGATCCTACTTAGAGGGCTATTTGTTTATATTTAATAATATAAGCAAATAAGTCGAAAAAGCAAGTGGTTTTTGGTAAATTAAGAAGTTCTTAAACAAAGGTAAGAATATTCATAATAATAAGTAGAATAATAAGAATAATTCTTTCTGAAATTTTTAAAATAAGTAAATGATAAGTAAACAAATAATTTAAAACAATTAACTCTAAACTTAATTTAAAGTTTAAATAATATTCAAAATGGAAGGTACGATAAATAATAATCTAATAAGTGAAAAAGAGAGGGTAATGAGAGAGTTTAAAGCAATGAAACAAAAAGCTAATAAATATTTTGGAAATGTAAGTAAATGTTTTAGAAAAGAAGATTTGAAAATAGATGAAATGGGTAATAGAACTGAATAATGGTGTATAGAATTAAGAAGGGATGAATTGGATGAACGTTGGCATGTAGGTTTAGGACGGGATGAGATAGGTAGGGAAATAGAATCAAAAGAAATAACAAAGAAGTTACATGCTGTATTAAAAGTAAGAAATGAAATTTATACAAAAATGGCAAGTAGATTAGCAATAAAAATAAATATTGATTATCAATGAAAGGTATTTATCAAGAATAGTCAAACTGAAGTAACAAAGAATGTTTGTGTTATAAGAACTAATAATAATGTAAACAATGGGTTATGTAATAATGAGGAAAATGTAGAACTTAAGGGAAATGATGGAGTTAATGGCAGTTTAAGTGAAGATTAGAAGGAAGAACAAAAGTTAGAATTATTTTTTTTAAAGGTAAATTTTTTTTTTCAGAGATGTGAGTAAAGAATTAAAACAATGGAATAAAGAGTTAAGACAAGATAGATTAAATAAAATGAATAATGTAGGTGAGGTTAGTAATCTTGTAAACAGAGAACAATTAAATAAGAGTGATTGTATGAATGAGAATGTAGCTAAAATAAATAAATCTGTAAACAAAGTGTCAGATAATGCAAAAGTACTATCAGTTTTAAATGTAAAGAAACAGAGCCGTTTTAGAGTAATAGGTTTTGAACAAATTTTGATGAATAAGGTTAGAAATGAGTTTAGAATAAAAGATCAGATAAACAAAAGTTTTTATGAAAAAGATAATTTTGAATATAATCATGAAATGTTATCTGTAAAGATGTTCTTTGAAATTGTAAAGACATTCAGTGAAGTTAGGGGGTTAGAATGGTCAGATTACAAAGTAGGTCAGTAGTTGAAAGAATGTTTGTGAGAGGGGGAAATTACCAAAACAAACTGTTAATCAAAAACATGTTAGGACTTAGGGACAATTTCAAAAAGAAATTTAGTGTTAGGATGATGTCTAACTCAAAACAAAGTTATAAAAGAAAAGTTATGTTTGTAGAGGTTGCTAGGATAAGAGTTAACCTAAGAAAGAAACACATGTATACAAAAATGTATGGACTAATCGGTAATCACGGAAAGAAAGAAATAATCTGTATCTAGGTCGTATTGAATAACAAATTTAGGAAAGAATTGTATTAATGTAAAAAGTTTTGAAGTCAAAGGGATGTGAGTAAGGAATTAATAGTAGATAAAAGTTTTGTGATTATTAGATTTAAGATAAATGGACTGTAGAATAAAATATTTACTCTAAGAGCTAGGTTTTGTATATAACAATCTTAGATGGCTGAGCAATTTAATTCAATTCTTAATTTTTATTGGCTAGCAAAAGTAAGTTCCCCTTTTATTTTTTATATTACAATGGTCAAAGATTTCTTTCTTAAAAAATTACCCTTGTATTAAAGAATAACCATGCTATAATAACAACGACTAAATATTATTATAAAATTAGGTAATACTGTAAAAGCATCATACCTTTGGAGAAGGCAGAACTGAAAATTCTAATCGACTTTTCTTTCCAAATTCATCACCAAGAAGTTCGAGCAAATGAGCTGTAAAACCAGAACCAGTCCCTCCTCCTAATGAGTGAAATAGGAAGAAGCCCTGCAAGCCACCACATGAATCTGTTGTTCTTCGTAATTTGTCCATAACATGGTTATACATGTCTTTTCCAACCGTATATTTACCTCTTGGATATAAACAACCTGCATCCTCTTTGCCAGAAATAAGCTGCTCTGGTTTGTACAAATCTCGATAAGCTCCAGTTCGTACTTCATCTAGGGAGTGTAAATTTGATGATTATGATTTTTAAGGACAATATAAATATTTTTAGAAGTGATTTTAACATTTCTAGTTGTTATAGTACAATTAAGTCCAGATGCACATATAAATTTAAAGTTTTAGTAAAATTTATGCTAATGTATTTCAAATGGTATGACCAATTCTACCATTTGAATAGTTTAGTCAATCCAACATATTTTGAATTATTGTTGTGTCCAACTGTTGTTTTACAAATTAACGTTTATTTAAACACTAATTTTAAATAGTATTCTTAACTTATTCTGCCAATATGCCGATATAGTTTACATAAATATTTATAAAAATTAGCTTTCTTTTTCAAAACATTAAATCAATGGAAAGTCAATTCCGTTTCATGTCCTAAACACCAATAATAATTTTCACAATAGTATATTTAATTGTCAAATATTTAGACTTGAGTGAATATAATATTATTTAACTCTTAAAGATAGAGGGAAAATTTACTATTCAATTAAGTTTTTTGTTTGTAATTTTTTAAATGTTAATTGGAAAAAAATTCTCATGAAAAAGTGTCATTCCATCCCATTCAAGGTTTTAGTACCGTATTTAACTTGTCTCGTACCATTACTGCTGTAACCAAGAGAGATGTTATTGACTGTTGGTTTGTTGAGTGCCACTATTAAATTTTACTTTTTTTAAGCTCTGTAAATGGTCTTAAGGTATTGTGATAACGGCATTCATTACTGTAATTTCCATCCCCATTAGTATTGGACGCCTAACACTGTATTTTTTTAAAGTAATTTTAGTATTATATTAGCTTTGATGTATTCTAACCTGAGTGGAATATTCAGTAGTAGTAGCCCAACATTACAAAAAAAAAAAATGCCTTATGTCATTTCAGTCCTTGTCTATTCTGTCCCATCTATTGTAATATTTATTAAGGGATGGAATTGAAACAGGTGGGATGGATCTGTCAAATGTTGTTTTTTTTTTTAATAGTATAAGTATAAAAACAAACTTTCGCGTCATTAGAGCTTTTTGTTTTAAAAAAATTACACAATATAATCCAAAAATTTGTCATCCTGATGATAACAAACGAGGAATGTCAGAGCAGTTCCTGTTCAGTGTTTATTGTAATTATCAGTCAACATTCGAGGAACCTATTTGGCACTTTTTTTTTTTTGTTACGAAGGTGGATCAAGACAATTTCATGAAGTAAATATCTTGAAATTTCAGGATAGTAAACTGTCTAAAGTAAAACTGTCATATATTCTCCCGAATTTTATGATTAAATTTTTGTTTTGTATTCTTCAGTGATGAGAGAGAGAGCCGACCAGAACATTCATTATCGTGTACATATATGTTTGTGCTTCATTAAACTTAGTGCTCCATTTCCTAACAGAAGCTTCATTTATCACACTATTACCATAGACTTATTTAATTTATCTTTAATTTCAATAGGCAGAACCGTTTTTGCATTAAAAATCCGAATGATACTAACCACTTCACACTTACCAGGATTTACTAATGCCACACATTTTAAAATTGTGTGAAAAGTAAAACGTCTGCCCAGCATTCAGTTTAGCACAGACTAAGCTTGTAGTAGTAGTTGTGGAGTTCATTATTACAGCTACAATGACTGGTGTGGACCTAGATGACTGTCAATCTCAAACATTCTTTACTTTAGTGGAATTTATTACTGTCACATATTTAAAATTGTGTGATAAATAAAACGTCTTCCCTGCATTCAGTTTTGCAACAGACTAAGCTTGTAGTAGTAGTTGTGGAGTTCATTGTTACAGCTACAATGACTGGTGTGGACCTACATGACTGTCAATCTCAAACATTCTTTACTTTAGTGGAATTTATTATTGTCACATATTTAAAATTGTGTGATAAATAAAACGTCTTCCCTGCATTCAGTTTTGCAACAGACTAAGCTTGTAGTAGTAGTTGTGGAGTTCATTGTTACGGCGACAATGACTGGTGCGGCCCTAGATGACACTCAATCTCTAATATTCTTTACTTTACGGAAGACCTTCATATTAAAACAATACATACTATATAGTACAAATAACACCTACCTGAAGATATTTGGATAAAAATAAACCCTATACAGTACTTATTATATACAAATTTTAGTTGCTGCTGTTAAACAAGTGACTTCATTCTTATTTAATCTCTTAAGAATATACACAATTATATAATTTCCTGGTTATAACCAGGACAGAACACTTATATCTAACTCCTTAGCATGCCACAGAATCTATTTAAACTTACCAATAATTGTTGGTTCCAAATCAACTAATATGGCTCTAGGTACATGCCTACCATGTTCAGTCTCGTTAAAGAAAGAATTGCAACCAGCACAACTGTTTGCATCCAACTCGCTGACTGCAGCTAACTTGCCATCTTTCTCTATATTGTGTTCTATACAATATAACTCCCAGCAAGCATTGCCAACTTGAACACCTGCTTGACCAATGTGAATTGATATGCATGCTTTCTGACAAGAACTTTGTTGCTTCAAAACCTGAAATTAATAGCTTTAATATATAGCTTTAAATATATTTGCATAGGTGTAACAAACAGCACAATATTATTTATATTCTGATTTAAATTAGGTTCCATTATTATATAACTATATGATAAAATTACTAATTCTTCTGAACATCCTATAAATTTTCAAATGTTTTTTTTTTTTTTAAATCTGTAATTTATAGACTTTACAAGTTAAAAACACTAAGAAATTTATTCAGATAACCTACATTTTTGGTTGAGGTATTTTTTTAAAGCTAAATACATCAAGTTAATCATTAATAGTCATTTCGTCATCTGTAAGTTAACATACATGTATGCGATAAACAGAAATATGTTTTGTGCATTAAAATGATACCACAACCGATTCTGTAGTTAATATGAATAGATTTTTATATCCTTTTAAAGTTGTAAAGTCTTTCTTAAAACATCTTTAACAGTATTCTGTATTTATTTTTGTTGCATTTATACCTGTATGGAAGAAGTATCTTATATTATATTGAGCAGTTTTAGTCATTGTCCAAGCATTAATTTTAAACCTAGCCAAAAGAGTAAGGTCTTGGGGGGAGAGTGTTTTTTTTCAAATTTTCCATTAAGAGAGTGTTAATACGTAATTTCAAACTGGTGTCAAATAAATCTCTATAATAAATTTACTTTACTTATCAGAACATATTATAGTGAGAAAAGTCGGGTTTTCATCGTAAGCAATTAAAATAAAATGTTACTCTTATCGTCAGTTTTAACATACAATAATCAACATTGTCATTCGTACGTGAACACTAAAATTAGAATGGAAAAAAATGGTTAAAAGGTTTAAATATTTTAGTATTTAAATCCTCCATCATTAAAGGCAGTTTATTTTTTAGTAGAACTGCTAAAATTATAAATGCTGTTCTAATACACCACCTATGTGGAATTATTTTTTGTTTTATTTCTTATTAATTTTAAACGCTAAATCCAAATGAAAAATATATTTTTCTATAAAACTTTAAAAAGAAATTATATAGAAATTATCTTATATAAAACTTAAAACAAACAAAAATTTAAGAGACGTTGTGTTAAAAAAAATTTTATTCGTACATAAAAGACTTTGTTAACCGCCACAACTGTAGACTTTGAGGCTGACCAACCAAATGCACTTTTTCAGTAAATTTGTTACTCTCCTAAGGTACTTGTGGTGTGGAATAATGAGTAATCGAGTTGTAAGCTCATTAATATTTGCTGTGAAAATAATTACAGATGTCACTTACTTAGACCTCCTTGAACTGTATATCTTCTCACAAATTGATGACATAGAAAAACAAAAAAGGAAGTAAGTGCCATATTTAGGAGCACCACTCTATTACAGTGTCAATGTACGAGAATCTCTCACTGACTGGTTTCCCAGATGTTCTGTTTTGTAGCCAAGAAGTCCCGACTCTTTCTTCTGAGAGTTACATAAGAAAATTGTATACACTGAGAAAATTCGGAATCTATGCCATATAAGGGAGAGAATTATTGCCACCATAGGTGACTGTTAGTCATGGTATGATCAAGTGATTAAGGGTACCTGAGTGGAGATCAACTTTCTTCTAAATGATTGGCCAACATGAGTATGTTCATATTTATTAAGTAATTACAAACTTATTAGGTAATATAAAAAACTTGATTATTTTCTATATTTATCTTATTGTATAAAATTAAATAATTTTCCTGAACCATGAGCACAGTTATGTTATCTCAAAATCACGGACACATTTTTTGATAAAACTGTATGTCATAGTAAAGCCTAACTACTATACTACTATTATATTGTAAACGAAAGGTTCCTTTTAACATCAACATATACAGGAAATTAAAAATTAGGATCATAATCTGTAAATTAGTTCCGAACTTACCCTTGGTGACATGCTACCGAAAGTATTGCATCTTGATGCAACATCTTCATTTTGGTTATTTCTTCCAGTGGTCGACTGAAATTATGAAGATAATAAATATAAAAATAATAATACACAACAACATTTTTCATCATACATCTCATTCTTACAAAATTATACAATCAACTCCAATATTAATTAGAAATCCACTAATAAAGTACTCTTTATAAGCTTACGTAAACTATTAATTCAGTTTATGAAAAGAATTAATTTTCATAGCATTTTTGCAAAAAATATTAAAATTTACGAATATTTTATTTTCACTAAAATTTGTTTTCATAGATTTTCTGTATGTACAGCATATAGGTTGTTTTCCAAACATTGGAGGAGTGACTACACTAATGAATTTTTGTGAAGTCAGTTTCAATTTCAGCCGTTTTTAGCACAACTTGGAACATAACATGAACATAGTGTATAGTAGAAGCGAAACACAAACTAGTGGTGGAAACAATATTATTCTTAGCCTATCTGGGCCTACTTACATTGTTTAATATTGTTAAAGGCAAAACTCATAATATTAATATATGAAAGATAAAATTTTAACTTTGATTGTCCTCATAAGATTTGGTAGGGTTCATCTTTTATATGCAATTAAACTGAAAATCACTGTTTAAGCGAATAATTCAAAGAATAAAAGTGTACAAACTTTTGTCAGATTACTCATGCATCACAATTGTTATTTTCTTGAAATTTGGTGAATTGGTTTGGTTAATAATTTGTATGTTAAACCAAAATTATATTGAAATTGGGAGAGTAAATTTTTAAAATTTGGTTTTTAATAGCTCTAAGACTTGTTTTTTTAAAAAATTATTTTGATTTATTTTTAATTGAAAACTTCAAAATTTGAATTGGGATAATGTGGTTAATGCATTTTTTTTAAACCCTACATTTAAAGAATATTTTATTGTTAGTGCATATTTTAATAAAATCATAATTTCGTTTATTTGCATTAAGGCAAGTAACTCCAAGTTTTATGATAGAGCATTCATTTTTAAGTGATATATTACAATGCAAAAAGTTAATCAAATCATAATAAATGGTACTGCCATTGAACCAATTATAATTGAAAGGTATTTTCTGTTACTGAAGTTATAAGTGATGAATTTATTTATCAAAACCAAAAATATTCATGGAATCTCCAAGTCCCTCAAAATCTGTTTTAAAAATATGATCAAGTTACGCTATTACCATTACAACTTATGGTTTGTAAGAGCTCAAACATGTGCAGAGGCTTATTATATTGATAGTTTTTGGTGAATGTCTCCATTTGAACCTTGTTCAAATACTTTAAACTGTATTTGCCAGCAGTAAACTAAAAATTATTTACCAGCGGTAAAATGTATTATTCATTTTAGATACAAAGTTTATGAACTGATAGAAAGGTGTCATTTTAATTATTCTGAAATACAGATTAGACCTATCTAATACTTGTATCTTCAGATACAAGTGTTGAAAAAGTAAATTTTAAAATATATTAAGAGGGTTAAAAGAAGCCCATGATAAAATTATAATAATGAAGTTACATTACACAATTTAAACTATTAGGGGGGTTCATCAAAATATTCTATTTTTTATACTTATATTACATGTTTTTTTCAGAAAGAGATTGTTGTGTTCTTTGAAGGAAGGTATTACATAACAGAATTAATTTTTAATAACATTTAAAACACACAAATATAATTTATTTACACATTAGAAAGATTTAAAGAAAGCTATTTTCATAATGGATTTCCTAATAAAATTTATTATTTTGTTTAAAAACATTATTTCTTATTATTTTCATATTTATTTCTGCCTAGTTAGTAGGTTATATTTGTACTTCAATTTGTTTCACTAATAATATAGTATATTGACCAATTGTGATCAAGAACTTACCGGTACTTATTAAGATCTAAACATACTTTGATGTACACTCAAATCATTTCAGCAAATGCCCTATTTAATCTGTTAGGTTATATTCTACGATATTGGAAGGTTGGGCTTTTACATTAAAGTTAATTATGTAAAAGGAATTTCCCCCACCCCCTTTGTTAAAGGCGAAAAACCTTTTGATCATCATCACCTTATAAAAACGAATAAAGGGGTATAAAATGGCCCCCTAGCAAAATTACAATAGTTTTAATATTATGTAATTCTCACAGCAGATTATGTTATGTTTATGTGAGGTTTATTTTAACCAATTTTAAAATCCAGGTATTAACTTCTGTTTTAGCTTTATTGTCTTATTACTTAGTGCCAGTAAAGGAAAACAAATCATATATGTTATATTATGTCTTTAGAAAATAGGGTTATTTGTTAGAAAAGAACCCAGGTCTCAAGCTAGACCTAAGAAATCCTCCTTATTTTTACTGCCCTGGCTTAGCTTTAGGCCTGAGTTCATTTCTTAGAATAGGCCACTAGTATTATTTTTAGTTTCCATCATGGCCCTAGGCTACTAGGTTATGATTTATATAACACCCCATGTCAATAATATGAACAACTATCATTATCAAATAACTTTAAATCCAGGATAAATTCATGGTTGTAGCAATAACATTTTATAAATGAAAGTATGCACAAAAATATTAAATTTCCTTAACCTAAAATAGAAAAGAAAGTTATTTATCATAAATTCTTTAAACATAAGTAGGCTACAGCCTATAAAATTCACATATCACATACTTGCAAAAATTAATTCAAATCGAACTTATGGTTTATGCTCTATGTGGTGAACAAGAACAAAAGGAATAGAAAAACTTGATATTTGAGGGGTGGCTTTTTTGAGTTCACAGTAAATTTCCACAAATATGTATTTTTCCTTCTTTGAGTAAAATTTAGGGGCTGAGAGTAGAAATAGGAGATTGCAAACCCTTGAGGTTGGTCATATTTAAGTTCTTTCATTTATTGCTTTAGTTCTAGGCACTTCCACTTTGTCTTCTTTCTTGTTGAGGACTTATCAATGAGCCAGGACTGTGCAGATAGTTTCGATGTAAATAGTTTTAACAACTACCTAATATTAGTTGTTTGAAAAATAGTTCTTATTGTTTGGCCTAACAGCTTCAAGGAACTTATCTTTCATGGGAGAAATTGGCAATGTTTTCAAAAATATGTTAAAATGCTTTTTTTATTAAAAATATTTATGGTAATAAAATAAGGGCAAGGAACATATTTATTTATCCTAGCTATTTAGGGAAATTTAAAGACTTTTTTATAATTCAAAGTGTAGGCTACTCCTTGGTATGATTGTACATTTAGATGGAATGGGAAAATAAATTAATTGAAATATTATTCTAAGATTTAATTTTAAACACATTTCGCATGTTACACAAATTAAAACATATAAATATAAATTTGATAACTCACCATAATTTTACAAATTTTGAAAACAGAAAATTTATGTTGCACAATAATTTTGATGCTAATCTAAAATAATAGTATTTACAAATGAATTTTAGCTATTGCCATAGAAACAACAACAATGTAACAATGTATTTCTTCTTGTATTTATAAGTGTGAAAAGTCAGCTGTTATAAAATATTTTAATCTCTAGAATCCAAAGAAGATAAATGGTCAATTTAAAATAGCCAATATAGGAAAGCTGTCACTAGTTTGTTAAAAGAAATTAATTGGCATATTCCAACAGATATACAAATCAACTAAAAAGTTTCAGTGAAAAGATAATATATGTCAAAATTAAATCTATGTATGCCTAAAGTTGCCTACAATTTGGAAATAGAATTGTAGCAGAGTATACAGGGTATAAATCATAAATCAGTACCTTATAAAGAACCTTTATTTCTCATGTATAGCCCAAGTATAATATAGACATTTTTAGGACAGGTAGGCTTAGTAACGGATATAATATTTGGTTAGATGACTTTGTGTCAAGAAATATTTATTGTTGAAATTTTTCAATATTCATAGCTCTGAATAAACTCACAATCACCTAGCCCTTGGAAATAACAAAAATAGTAGGCCTTCCCTGCCACCTAGAGCGAAGTAAACAATTTCGCGAGTTCTAGTTGCGAGCGAAGTAAACAATTTGAGGTAACTTCCTGCTTGCTCTCAAACTACCAGCGGCCATCTAGGTAACCTGCAAGGCTCGACTGTGCTCATACTCATAAAACCAGTTTGTGTTACTTGCCCAGTAGGCTATACCAAGTGTAGGGTTAATTTTGCTAATAGTAAAAAAATTAGACCTATTTCATAGCTTCAAACATAAAAAAGTAATTTTAGACATTCTGTTCTCAGTGTTGTACTTAACGACAGCAGCCAAAAAATTTTAGATAGGGAGATGATTTTTTAAAATTTTAATAATAAAGTATTTTAACATTTGACAGTTGTCACTAACTGATTACATCATGTATTCAAAATGGCTGGTTTGTTTACATCCCATACAATTTGTTAAGATTTGAATTGATTTATGTTTTAAATACTATCAACTTGTGTTTAAAGTGAAATAAAGATTATTGAAATATATAAATGATATATATTATCTAATGGTTATTGTGATACCTTTGTGATAAGTTCTGTTTAGGTTAATTGTGTTTGTTGTTTACACTATATGGCCTAAATTTACAATATGTAGCCTAATCTGCAGGTTTGTTATGCTAGCCTATTAAATTAACATTATTTTAATTTATATTTATTTGTCTTAATACATTAAAGGCATCTGATTATTTACCAAAGTCAGTTTCTTTCATATTTATAAATATTATTGGATTTAAATATGTTTTTAACCTAGGTTTTATTGGTACTTCTAATAGAGGTTAGGTTTGACACAATAATAGTAAAAGTTGCTGTTAAAATTTCATGAAAATTGGTTGAAATTGTTTAAAAATATTTTTTACCAATTAAATTCTCTCAGAATCGAAACAAACCATATACTTTACCATCGCCCCAAATATGCCATTTTTTTAGAGTTAGGTAGTGAATAAATTGAAAAATAATTGATAAAATATGATTTTTTTTTAAAATTAACTATATTGATTTCTGTTAAATTTATATAAATTTTGAACATGTTTAACCAAAAACAGTGTTTCAAGAATAATTATTGTGGAATTGCTTCAAACAAAAGAGACAATCTAATTGTAATATGGTCAATAAAAAAATAGCTTTTTAACCAATACCATATATATGATAACTATAACTTTATTCTACAAGTGAAAATGCGGTAAAATATTTTTTTCATTGACTCTATTAAAAATCATCGTAATAATTAATTATATTAGAGTTATTTTCAAATAAATATATTATTAAGCTATTTTAATAAACTTTTTAAAAGTCAATGACCGATAGTCAAAATGTTTATTAAACTCCATAATTTTTAACATGATAAAGAGAAATCGTATATTGAAATCAGGTATGTATTTAATGTCCCTATTACAAATAGAGGTTGTCGAGATACCACACCTTACTTTACATACATTTAAAATAAATAAATAAATACCCTGGTAAATACATATGTTAAAATACGTTCTGCACTAATAAAACTTAAAATGTAATAACCTCAGAACTATCACAATTATGTATTAACAATATGCTGGGTGTCCCACCTAAAATGTTACAATAGCTAACATTTGAACTGTGGCTTTACAAATAAGTTTTAATGGGGAACTTACCATATTTTTGTAAGCTCTAAAATGACAAAGAATCAATTATGAAAAAAAAGTGCTAAAATAGGGATAACATTCCAATTCCCATTGCAGGTTACCAATTTTAAGAAAATCAAATCACTGATAGTTATGATTGTCATGTCACAACAATCTTGTTTTTAATCCTCAAGAATAAAATTTAAAAAACAACTCTAAATGACATGTTTACGGTTAAAATTGTCTGTTTATATACAATTCCAAAACTTGTTATATGTACATCCCTATTCATCATCTCCAATACTATGTCATTCTATTTCATTTCTGTCTACTACGCCTTCTTTCATATTTCTACTGATTCATTTGTTAAACCACCATTCTCATTATATGACCAAACCTCTTATAATTCAAGCTTATTTTCTACTCTAATTACCACAATTTCTAAAACATTAATACCTTATTGATTCTTTGTGTGTTACAAGCTGCAAGCTCTTGGAACACTCCTCGTTCATAATTTGCATTTCTATTCCATTACTTAAAACATTTAATAACAAAAACTGTACCGATATATTTGTTGATGTATCTACAAATTAGCTTCTATTGTATATTTTTGTAGTATTTATTTTTTGCTCAATTGTCATCTTTCCTTTAGTTTCCTTACAGTTATCTCAAAGCATGATTACTCGTTTTATCTCTTCTTCTTTTATATATTTTACATTTGAATTTTTAGATAATAGCTATTAAACACTTTTGCTTTATTCACTACAATTAAAGAGGGGCCGTAAGTATACAAATTTATTTAACTAAGAATATATAATTATAAAATAGCCATAAATTTTGCGAGCCAAAAATATCCATATTTAATCAAAACTATTTTGTTTTCTTCAAATTTAAACAAACAAAAAAAATACAATCAATATGTACAAATGTAATCAGCTGAATTTCAGTATACCGTACTCATATGCTGAATATATTTATTCTATTTTTTGAATTTTATTTGTTAATAATAAATTTCACTTAAAAATGTATAATTACATTACCAATTATAATTTATTACTTATTGACAAAATCCAATATTTTTCTTAATATTTTACCAATAAAGTCTTCTAATAATAACACTTATGCAGGCCAGAATCTCTTACACAATACATAGCAAAAAAAATTTCCTTACAGAGTAATACATGAATTTTAAAGTATCATATAATTGTATTGTTTGATATATAGCCATTTCAATCATAAAGGTTTAATCGTAAATCTGTCCAAATACCCTCCACCACCCTTTCTTTCTACTTAATGCTTGTAGAAAGTGTTGAAACATTTGTTTCCCTTTCAAGTTTAGAGTCGATCAACATATCTGGTTTTTAAATCCAACCTAAAACAAACCTTCAAGGAGAAAATCATTTAAGTTGGTTTATATTGCTATAAAGTATTTAATGTATAATATTAAAATCTGTAAAACATGTACTTTAAATTATTGTAATTATAATATTCAAGACAGTTCAAAGCCAGTTAGGAATTAAATTTTGTTATTATCAATTCATCGCTCCAATTTATTACATTAGTTTGAGAAATAGTTGTGAGTTTAGTATCATCATGCCTAACAACAGTAGTTTACATTAAATGAGGGGGTAAACGTTCAATATTTGTTTGGTAGCACTAAAAAAATTGGATAAATAGCAAAAACGTAAAGTTAGGTTAGGTAAGTTTAGGTTAGGCTAATGGTTCCATATTTTGTTTTGTCATACACTTGTAATCAGTGTTATTATTTTGATGGGCCAAAAATGTATTTTACTCAAATAGTATTATTACTCAAAAAAAAAAAAACAAAAAAAAAGAAGAATCTATTGAAAGAAATGATTAATTGCTCTTATTAATTCCATGGAAAAGCCACTTCCCTAAAACACTATTCTCCCTCCACATGATATTAGTTCCTTATATCCAGTTATTAAAAGTTTTTTAGATGTGCCAAAGTCATATTTGTATTAACCAGAAGATCAATTATCATTAGCTATGGGAAAATGTTTTATTTTGTTTAACCACTATTTCTTCTGCTTATATTCATTATTATATTAATCAAAACCAATTTATTTTGCAAAACAATAATGATCTATACAAATGGGCTAACTAGACTGTTGTTGTATCTATCATGATTATAAACATAGATATATTGTATTGTATAGACTTCCAACGTCTATATTCAACTGTTTCGAAAGTTACATAAAAATTTAAATTTAAAAAATCAATAATATTTAGTGTGTTTCTTGGTTTAGTAAGATGTTATTTACTAATTGCACAATGGTGATAATGGATAGTAATAACTACAGTATAAATTACGATCAGTATTTAGTTATGATCAATATTGGTTTAATATATTTGTAGTTTATATTTAAGGCTTCTAAATAAATAATAACAAAAAAAATTAAGATGTGCTCAACTATAGGGGTTCTTGATCCCTAAATAGTAGCTTTAAATTTGTCACACTATTAACATCTTTGTGATACAGTATAACAAACACACAGAACACAATTCTCACAAAAAATACGCCTAAGTATCAGACACGTTTCAACGACAAGGTCGTCCTCTTCAGTGGTACACTAGCTACACCAATCAAACTATAACTGCATCTAATGTTGCGCCGAACCCCATATTTATACAAACTGAAGGTGCGTGGCTTATTATTTTACACTGCCAAGGCGATAGTAATCGCCACATGTCAATTTAACTACTTAAGATTTAATATATAGCTAATACAAGATAATCGAACTAACCCTACATTTAACATTATACATTACATTTTACATTAATATAGAATTTTGTATAGGTTCTAGTTCATTATTTACAATTATGTCCTGGTACTTATTAATATAAAAAGTCTATATATTTATACAACTGAAGGGGGCCGTGGCTTATTATTTTACACTGCCAAGGCAATAGTATGCGTCTCGTGTCAGTTTAACTACTTAAGATTTTATATATAGCTAAAACAAGATAATCGAACTAACCCTACATTTAACATTATACGTTATATTTTACATTAATATAGAATTTTGTATAGGTCATAGTTCATTATTTATAATTACGTTCTGGTGCCTATTAATATAAAAAGTTTCCCAAGCATCCATAGTCTTTAATTTTGTAACATTCTTTCAATATTTGTTTGAATGGAATTTTCTTTTTTGAAATAATGCCCTTCATCTTAACAATGTTTAGCCATAGCTGATTTATCAAGTCTATTATATTGGAAATGAGCAAAATGTTCCTTGGTTCTTGTTTTAATGCTTCGTTTTGTTTGGCCTACATATCTTTTCGGACACATTTCACAACGCATACAATAAATTCTTGACTTATCATGCTCCTGGATTTGGTCTTTTGGATTTCCTAAGATCTTGTAAAGATTATTTTCGGCAGACATTGCTACATTCAAATTTGCATGTTTATTTACTGATTTTTTCACAACATTTGACATTGGAGGAGCAAAAGCAGTTTTTATCCATCGTTGCCGAGGCTTAATACTTACAAGGGTAGCCTACTTCTTGCTTCCTTCATTTTCTTGAATTTTGCTTTTTTTATTATATTATCTATTATTTCTTTAGGATATCCATTGAAAATTGCAGAACCATAAATATAGTTAAGCTCTTTTTGGTAATATTCTTTAGAAAACAGTAATCCTATTAATCGGTGAACCATAGAATTGAAAGCAGCTCTTTTATGTGCGGGTGAATGGTGTGAATCCTTATTTATATACCTATTAGTGTGTGTAGGCTTCCTATAAACACAAAACTTAAATTATTATCTTTTCTAAAAACATTAATATCTAAAAATGGAAGATTATTACCTTTTTCAACTTCTGTCATAAATTGTACAGTTGGATAAAATCCATTGATAATATCACAAAATTCTTCAAGGTTTTCATTTTTATTAAACACTGCAAAGATATCATCTACATATCTCACCCACACACGTGGAAAATATTTTAAGGACATCTTAATATTAGTTTCAAAGGAACTCATGAAAAAATTAGCCATAAAACTAGATAGGTGGTTTCCCATAGCAGTACCTTCATTTTGAACATAAAAATTGTTATTAAATTGGAAACTATTTTGACTCATGCATAAATTTGTAAGTAATAAATATTCATTCACCTCGGTATCACCTAAATTGCTGTAATCAGCCATTCCTTTATCATGCTTATAGTTTCAGTGATAGGAACACTTGGATAAAGCGACACAACTTCGAATGAAACCAAATATTCATCAGGACTTAATTCAATGTCTTGCACTGTTTTCACAAATTCACAATTGTTCTTTACAGCAAACGTTGGGGGCGGATTCAATTCCTGGAGGCGTGACACTAACCATTTTGAAACTAGATAGGTTGGCAAATTGATTCCTAATACTATAGGCCTCATTTTATTTGCTTCTTTATGGATTTTTGTGATACATTATCTTTGTGATAACTATATAGACATTTAGAGCATATATATCAAACATCAACTAATTTCACTTATAATAAAAAATTATTAATAATCTCATTTCTGCAGCTTACCAATTTAGCAATCACTAAATGATATCGTAGGGAATGTTATTTAGAATATGATTTGTTTGAACAGCCTCCTTCATAAATTTTGTTAATATTGGTCCAATTTTAATATTATGATTCCATAATTGTGCAAAACACATTAACAGAACATTTTGAGATAATATCACATCATGAATAAATTGGAAACTTATTGAGTAATCTAATAACTAAAATATTATTTTCTATAAATGTAGCCTACACTGTAAAAAATTTGTTTTCATTCAAGAAGCGCTAAACATTTTACTTACAATTTAGCATCTAAATACATACTTACAGAATTATATACGTGAAAGGAAGTATATACAAAAAGTGTATTGTTTGATAAATGTCCATGTAGAACACATAGGGTTAATGTAAATCAGTTTTCTCCCTCTACACCACAATACCTAATGTTTGAATAAATCGTAGTAACATATGTATAAAATCCCTCGAGAAATACTGCCGTTTTAAATCTGACCTAGAACAAACAATGTGAGAAACAACAAACTTATTTGTACTTCAGATTAATGTAAGTTAAAATAATGTTTTGATTAGAACTCAGAGGAAAAAAAAAATTACGTAATTATTAATGAAGTTTGTTCATCCAATTTCATTGTTGAAATCCTGCACTTCCATTTGTCACTAACGATAATGTAATTTAAACCAAAGTAATACTTCTACAAGTAAAATTGTAAAAATGTTATCCTTTAATAAATCCCATACAGATAAAACTACCACATTTTTTCAATGCAATGAGGAGAACAATGTTTTTAATTGGAATAAAAATTCAATATAGCCACTGTCGTTTTATGAAATGAAACACATCATAGACTTGAGTTTTGTTGTGCATATTAAGTAAATATTAATGTAAACGGAAGGTTGTGAGTAGGGGCGAGTTACAAAAACATAAAATTTCTTCATATCTGAATACAATTTATTACGTGGATAGAATACTACTGATTTCATGTAAACGATACAATGTAATGTTTTTCATGTCATGGATGATTGACACATCACAAAAGGGTCTCGTATTTGATTAAATGGACTTTGGCTTTAATTTTCAAATAATGAGTTCTCTTGTGGGATAACCACAACTTTGATAGTGATGTACAAAAATCTCTAAGTAGAATTGAGAAATATTTAACAGTGATGAATCTTTAAAATTTATTGGTTAATATAATTAGGTAACTAGAGTGTACTTAATACTAAACATTATTGCCTAACACGATAAAATTATTACAGATAATTAAACTTCATAATTTTTATATTTGAAATTGGACAAATGGTTCATGACTGTAAGTGTAAGACATGTTTTTAAAAAAATTCTTTGTATAGTTATTGTGGCATTATTATTATTATTTTGAATGAATATGTATTTATTTGTTTGTTTTATTAAAAAATATAAATATTTGTTCCTTATTAACAAATATATATATATATATATATATATATACAGAATATATAGAAAATAAACCTACACTACAAACAAATAAATAATACACAGATGTTATAAACCTGTCCGGGGCTATGTCTGTATTACCTATAAACTAATTACTGCTAAACTACACACAAAACATAAAATACACATAATAAGATTATAAAATTAATTCGATTTGACTAAAGCAGACAAACCGCAGCCGACCGTGCCCAGCAAAATAAACAACATCTTTACATAAGGTTACAGAAGTAAAAACAAAACAAAAAAAATGAACTTCCTATCTTAATTACTTTAAACAAGATATATAAACAATGTGCATTACTAAATTAAATTTTATCAGAAACCAACCAAATTCCTAACCCAATTAAAAACTAAATATACACTCTAAACACTTTTCCATCTATCATTCCCACATACATTCTCTCTTTCTATCAAATTATACAATACAGTACAATATACATTATTACAAATTGTACAAACCAAGTTTTAAAATTTTATTTTTAGAACTAATTTGGTACCAACATATCACCAAACACAAGCCAAGCACAGCTTACCCCCCCCCCCCCTCTAAATTGTTGTATCATAACAATAGTTGAAATAATGATTATTGTAAACCCTTATCAATTAGAAGAGGGGAAAATATATTGTGATACTTAAATATTAATTATTTAAATTTGGATTATTTTTTTTAACTTATATAATTCGTCCAAATAATATAAAAGTATTATGATACATTTTCATCACGAATTTGAAATAAATTATGTAAAAATAAAGATATAAATTATTAATATTACAAAGGTATACAGATTGCAGTAATTTAATTAGATCAGATATATTGTTTGTAAATCATCTTCAAACGATATTCAAATAATATATGAGAGCCCTTGTAATATTACATACAAGTTGAAACGTATCGAAACAGATTACCAGTTTATATATTAATAAACATTGTACTGTATTGCATTAATTTTATTCTTAAAAAGGAAGCAAAGCAAATAAAATCACACCAGTATATCATGTTTGTATTTACCAAAATGATCACGAAAACATTTGATTTTTTACACTGTATTTAGAATCTACTTCACATTTTTTTTAAAAAAACAAACTGACTCTTTTTTTATAATTTGATCATATAAAACAAATAATCAATGGAAAATTCAAAATTTTAGGGTGATAACTATAAACTGACTTTTTTTATAGATGGTAGATAAAACTATTTATTTTGTTCCAAGGGTTTCATGGTTTACCAATTGTTGATCAAATTTAATTGAGCCAATTTTAATAAACCAAAATCTATTATCAGATACTTATCAAATAGTCTCAAAATCAATCCTAAATGTCACAAAACCATAATATACAGATACAAGGAAATATTTAATTCAGGAATATATATTTTGTATTGTTTCTCAAATAAAACATCAAACACTTAATTTAATATGTGTAAATACTATAGAGTTTTTCTATAATTTTGTTTGGAGGCTTGATTGAACCAGCCATTAGAAAGTATCATTCTGTACACTTCAGTTCGATAATATTAAGAGTTTAAAACTTTTTTTTACACAAAGCGGACCCAAAACATCATAATAGCTACAGTTTGATACATTTAATCTATTAACTAAATTTTCTCATTATAACTCAATTAATTTATGGAATATTTGTGTCAATATCTTTACAGTTTAAAGTTATTTATTATTTTATACTTTTTTAATAAAGATCAGCTGGTTTTTTTTTTTTATTTATAAAGTTGCAATATATTATCCATAATTGTAAACTTATCGACACATAGTAAAATTGGAGTTTATTTTATCACGTTTTTATTAGTTCGGTTTCCGTCATATCTGTCTGTCTGTCTGTCTGTCCGGGTGGAATTTTGCGATCGAGTTTAAACTAACTTCCCGATAAGCTAGAGACCTGAAATTTTGCACATAGGTCAGAATTGGATGACAATACAATATTCAGTTGGTTTCTTGTCTCTGCATTTGTTTAAACAATAGTTGTTTAAAGAAATAAAAATTGGCCAATGAGATATAGACTTGATATTTTAAACATGGGTCGAGGATGGATAACAATGCAATTTTCACTCTGTTTGTAAAATCTTAAATCTAACTCGAAAAGCGATCTCTAAACCGTATTATTTACCCATCCCTAAATTATTATGAAACAAGGAACAGACAATCAATGGACTTGTAATTAAAGTAGAAATATATGGCCATATTTGAGATTAAGAGAGTTTATATAATGTGTGAACGTTGTTGTTTTAGTGATAAATAAAAATAAAATATAGTTTCTTATTCCTTTATCATGGACCATATAATTTGCAATGAATTACAGACATTCGCGGTTAAGTTACCAGGGAATTGCTGAATGTAAGGTTACACATCACTGCTATGTTTTACCCCACTAGAGCGTGAAATTAGAAATATTCTTTAATATTTTATATTTATAACCGAGTTTAATCGTTTGAGATGTTGTAATTAGTTTTTGAAATTCTAAACAATTTGGGGAAAGTGTAGAAATAACACGAAATGAAAGATTTTGTTTCCTGCTAAGATATCACTAACTGCCATTGCCAATTACTGATAATTATAAAAAATTATTATGGAGTTTTCTATAAAAAGAATAATTATTAATATTAACAAAAGAGAGAGAGTGCACTAAATGTATCAATCAGTCTCACAAAAAATTAAATTTACAAAAAAATCATATCCATAGTTAAACTATGTAGGTGAAAGTTTATAATGTAACGGCATACAAAGTATTAGAAATTTGACTACGTAAAAATGGGTTTATTCCACCAAATATTTTTGTAATCCAAAGGCCAAAGAATGTAAAAAAGTATAAAAGAAAAAGGCTTTTTAAGAGACAATGTTTAATTTTTTTTTTTTTGGAAACATATAAAATGGTGCTGGAATGTTCAAAGACTGTTAAACAACTTTGTAAAGAAAAATTATTAAAGTATATGTCATTCTATGTCAAAATAGAAGTAATTTGATTTCAATGTATTCAGGATAAACCCTTAAGTTAATAAGATAGGTTGATATTTGATATTATCATAATAAGAGAGACAATTTAATGTTAAAGATATTTAGAGTAGATAAATAATATAATAAATATTGAGTACAAAACTGAACCACTGGATGATTATTTTATTATGACCACAAAACTTGGGACAACCTTATTACACACTATTATGTACGTTATTTATATACATAATTATTATTTTAAGTTATTTAAATATTAAACTAAGAATACAAATTTATATAATATTATTTAAATTTTTGAAAGAAAAAAGTATTACATTTATTATGTGTTTTTTTGTTTGTTTGTTTGTTTTTCTCACCTACAATGCTGCCTACGCAAATTATAAATTAATATTCTCGAGTCCATCACAGTGCGTAACTTAATAAAGGGATGTGATAATATTCTTTACAATATTTGTTTTTTAGTTGATTCAAATGTGGAGTAATAAATACTAATGTGCAAACATAAACTTTACGACTTAAAAAAGTTGTAGTAATACTTGTAAACTCTTTTAGTAAAATGTAGTACGCCAATTAATATTATTCTAAAAATTCATTCTTTTAAACAAGTTTTTTTTAAAGATAAATGCATTTCTTAATAATATAGTGGTAAAAGAAAGGTGAAATTCATATTGTAACTAGTTATGCTAAATAACCCAAATCAAAATGTCTAAACTCTGAACTATGTAACGGCTTAGACTTTTTCACCACTACATTTAAAAAAATAAAAATACTCAAGAGTATTTTGTTGGCAAGTAGAACCGTTAAATTTATAAACTGTGAGAAAGGGTTATTTATGGTTATCATAAATACCCAAGAAATAAATGAAGTAAAAGAACAAATAAATCATGTTTAGGATAGACTTATCAAGAAGGATTTTTTTGCCACAAAAAGGACTATGGACAAGAAGTATGGACAACCTTTTAGAACGTGTTAATTTTTGTTCGCTCATGTCCGGCTCGTATCTTGCACATAACAATTCCACATCGGTCCTATAATACTGAATTAGCGATTCTATGGGAAATTGTAGGCCTACTCTACTATTTAATCTTAGCAACAACATTTCTTTCTCTTGCGTCGGTGTAAATGCTTTCACGAATTCTTCTTTCAACCGATCATTCTTTAACTCTAAAATGTCATAATAGTTGCTTTCCACGCCCTCTAAATACCATGGGAAGTATATTTTCTTTTTGTTAGCGTCCCATCCGTTCACTAAGTGCGTCCTGTTAAATCTTGTTATATGTGACTCATTATGTCTTCCCCTGATTTCCCCCCGAATTTACCGGGCTCAAAAAATGGCAGTTTCTCGCTCATTATACTCTAGAGTTTTATGTTAGTATCTGTTAATTGAATATTTTGACTATGTTCCGAAAATCCCTCAACCGCGTCGTATATGCGTTCTTCCCTTACCGTTTCTGGCTTGTTATGGGCAATTTTTATAGGCCAATTCGTATACCGCTCGCCAAGTTCGTCTTGACTCATTCCCAAACCTGAGTGAATTTTCCACAATCTAATATGTGACCGCAAGAATTCCAAATCAGCCTGTTGCGGAATCTCCCAGTTAAAGTCTTTCCAAATGTCTTGTTTAGCGCTTTTATGTCAGCTAATGTCAAATTCAAGAAACAATATGTCTCGGTATAAATATACATTTTCTAAATGTAACACATATATTTAAAGTAATATCTTTACTTATAATTAACCACAAAACAAAATTCAGCACACCTAAATACTAAAACGAAGTTAGTCTCTTCTTTTTAAAAAGCAAGTTTAATAAAATAATTATTTAATTAAAATATTAATATTTATTCACAAATTCACCTCATCAAACAATTTAATTATATTTCTTCTCACTAAATTCAATATGAAGTGTTCCACCAGCTACTAAAATCCAGAAACTTATTTAGGTATTAAACTTTAAAATCTTTAAAAACGTTAACATTTAAAAATTCTCTCAAACAATTTTGAGTTAAAGTTTTAGTATAAATGTTCTTACAAATAAATTAAAATAGTACTCAAAATGAAAGAAATCAATTTCAATAACTCTCTTATCAAAACCCTACTTCAAATACTAATTTTTCCTTTGCACACACTTAATAATATTAAGTTTAAGGAAAAATTTAACAACTTAAAAGTGTACAATAAAACAAATGGCAAAAGCATACACAAATCACAATTATTTTAGTAAAAACTAAAGATTAAATTTACAAAAAGCAATAATTTTATATATGGTAACAAACTTTATTTTTCCTTCATATATTTATTAGGCTAATAAAGACTAAAAATTCGGCCGATGCACCATTTGTTAGGAAGTTGCTTTTATTAGACCTGGGTTCTCTATTTTCAATCTACTCAGTGGTTCAGTTTGACTAGATTCTCTTTAATTATTATTTTATAATCATAAATATAAACTGCATTACAACATTTCCCTAATGCTCAATACAATTTTGTTTATCACTACTCAGTATTCATTATACATAGACAATTTATATTATCATTACAGTTATCTCTCCCCTATTCTTTAAATAGATATAATGAACTATAACATAAAATATTAACCCAAAATGGTTCCAACCTTTATGACTCTACTGTTTACTTTAAGTAATAAACAATTACAAGTTTACCAATACACAATGATTTGCTCACCTTTCTTGTAAAGTTCTTCCAACGTTGCTTTCTCGAACTATCGGGCACTCTCTACTCTTACTCGCCAAGTATGGTTATCTTCCGAACATGCCTCGAGCAACGATTCTTCCTGTGATCCAAAAGACCCTGTCTCCTTTTGTCCAAGAGCTTATATAGCCGCCTCTTGTTTGTAACTTTGACTGCCTTTACAATTTAATCATAATTATTGTTCCAATTTTGTGTTTCGTAATAGTTGGTCTCCATTCTGACTTTAATATTATTTTTATTTGTCTATCTTCTAACTAAATCTATCTTAATTCCTAACAGTACACTTCCATAACAGAGGATACAAACATATCCTCTTACAGTTTTCTGTGCATTGTCTGTCCGTATACGGCGTTACAGTATAATTAGGGAGGTTAGGAGATAGGCCTTGATTTATTCAATGAGATAGTAAATTAGTAGAAATTAGTACTTAAGTGTAGTCTAAGTTAACTAATTCTGTTCTTACACCACTACCCGATACACTGCCTCTTCTAGCTCACCTAGAGTCGCTGTTGTAAAAGGAATGCCACTCGGCGGGATTAAGATAGTGATTAGATGCATCAATTAGAATTGGGCGTTGATGATGGGAGGTTCGTGTTCCTTGCCCTCTGAGTTTTGGTCACAAAAGAAGTCATATTAAATGTTGAGTTTGACTTATGAGAAAAAATTATACAGTATACCAAACACACAGAACACAATTCTCACAAAAAAATACGCCTAAGTATCAAAAGCGTTTCAACGACAAGGTCGTCCTCTTCAGGGATACACGAGCTACACCAATCAAACTATAACTACCTTGTCGTTGAAACGCGTCTGAAACTTTGGCGTATTTTTTTGTGAGAATTGTGTTCTGTGTGTTTGGTATACTGTACAAAAGAACTCCTTTCTGAGCCTATATTCTAAATTCAATTAATAAAGGTCTCCCGACTATTTTTTGACCACTGGATCAATCCCAGCAAGACTAAAGCAATCCAGGCACTTCGAATAAATGTATTAAGATAGAAGGACAAAATAGATCTACTATTCCGAAAATACCATAACAACTATAAGTTTTTTAAATGTCATTTCTCATGGAAGTCAAACATTCATATTTTATTTAAAATTAGGCAATATTTTGTAAATAGTTTATTGGTAAATAACATAAAATTTACGGAAAAAGTCATTCTAGTAATAATCCCTAAGTTGCTTTGTTTAAAGGTAGAAACATAATATTGATTTTTTTAAAGATTTATTTGATGAATAACTTGTATCAATGACTACATAAATACTATAAGACACGACATGGCCATGTTAAATATTCTACGCTTATTCTTGAGTTGTCCAATACCCGCTAGGTCGCTCTGCTAGAGAATCTGAAGTTGATGTGACTGGCGCTAGGTGGCTCTACGGTCAAACAATGTTTCAGGCGGGTAAGAGAAAACGCACTGATGCCACATATAGGACCAGAGATGCGAGGGAAGGTCGAGAATTGCTTATCTCAGCGCACGAACTGAAAACACTGACTATGCTGACAGAAGTAAGTGAGAAGGTTTGTGAGAGAGAGGTCAACAGTTGTACAGTCTCAACCAAGTGGGATGCGTACAGTCAAGCACCTGCTGCTAGCGCTTTCTGATAGCTGTGTGTCAAACTTGTGTCCCGTAAAGCGTAGACTATTTCCCTATCCTATGTCGTGTCTTATAGTATTTATGTAGTCATTGCTAGTACTAAGGAGATCAATGTTTGCAACACGGTTACAAGTATATTCCACTTAAGAAATTACGAAATACGTTTTAAAGTGAAATGAATACGTAATTTCATTTTAAGAGTTCAAGGAGTAAATGGCAAATAATAACCTGTTTTGAATTTTACAAATAGACTACTACATATCAATTTATAAAATCTAATTTTATGCATTTTTTTAATGCTTTATCTTTAGATATATTTTCTAAAGATAAAAAATAGAAAAAATGTGCTATTTGTAATGCTGCTTATGTAAGTCTAACAGGCCATAATTTTAAGTGTAGACTAAGTGAACGTGAAAGGAGTTGGTGGTTAGGTTATAACGATTCTAGTTTTTCCAGTCATTAAAAAAATCATAACAATTGATTTTTATTCTAATATTAAATTTGAAATTATCCATTTTAACGTCAAGGGTAAAAAATATAATATTTAAGAAATATTAGAAATTGTAAGAGACTTTCTTGTAATAAAGTTAATTTTAAATGATCAAACAGAATTCTTGTTTTTTACCCCACTACGTCAACCTTTGTCAAAGTTTGTCTAAAATTGTTTATGACTTACTGGGTTTCCCTGCTACAGGTTCCATTGTCATGTAAAAGGACTTGTGGCCTTGGTATCAAGTGTGTACATTCTTCTGAGGTTTTTAGCCTTTGTATAAGCCTCGTCAATGCCGTAACTGGCGAAACTATGGTCCGCTAGAACAATAAATGTAGAATTTACAAAAGACTTTGTGTTTGTTTTATTTGAATATGTTACTTAATTTTGTCAGATATTCTACTTATGTTCATGAAAGGGTCTTTCGGTAAAGAAATCTCCTTCTATAATCGATCCCTCAAATACAGGCCAATACATAATTCTCTAATTGAGGTTAATCCGAAGAATGAAATAATTTTTTCTCACAGGTCTAATAACATTTAATATAAAATAAGCCATTGCATAAATGACTTTGTCAAAACAAATAATGTGCAGATATAATATTACTCTAATTACATACTTTAAAGTGTAAATGTAAGTTACATTTATTTTAGTATAAAACATAATGAATGATTCATCAAAAACATTATGGACGATAACTGAATCTAACACATGTTTAACTTTAAATATATGTATATTTAATTTATCATATGAACAGTAAATATGTTCAAGACATTACTTATAATCTTACATTGAACCAAAACATCAACTGAAATGACGTTCTTTGAACAAAAAACTTAATAATAACATACAAAATAAAAATACAATATAATAACCAAGAGTGATGCAAACTCTTATGGGCAATGTCGTTGTTTTCCGATAACAGTGTTATAACGTATAACAGCATCGCGATAACAGGTTGCAGAACCCTGTTATTTTAATAACAGGGTTATCGACTGGCACTGGACTGTTATCGTTGTGCAAGTGTTTTTGAAGTATAGAGAGGTTATTAAGACTTCGTTTTTCAATTTTTCAAGCTGCTTTTTACTTTACAGTTATTGTAATATCATAATTAACATTTCAAATTTATATCCGTTTCTGGCAAAATGATTTAAATGTTCAGAAAGAAAACAACATTTTTTTAAATCTTATTTTTAAACGGTATGAGATGATGAGAATAATAATTTATTATTTTTTTCACAAAATTAGTACTACCAAATATAATAAAATAAATTTTTAAAACCCAAAAATTTGAAAATTATGTTAGTTATTTAATATTTTAGAAATAAATAGGAATCCCTTAAGCACAGTATGAATTGGGAATTCCTGCAAAAATAAACTAAAAGTAGAATGAAGATAAAAACTGTCTTGAACTAAAAATAAGTAACTTCTCTAAATCATTATACAAATATAAACATACATACACATATTTATATAAACCTGCATTCATAGTACATGCATAGAACATTCACACAACAAACATAAATGATTACTCTATATATTATAAGAAAACTTATTAATTAAAAAATAGCTAACATTGATTATTTGATTTAAATTAAATATAAATTTCAATGTATAGTGAAAAGATTAACAAATACTATACAAACATATTAAATGAAAGGCATTCATAATAAAATAAAATAAATCTTACAAATATAATAGGTAAGGTTCAAATAATCACTAAAATTACATTCAGTCTTTAAGGCTAAACATCCCAGGATTAGGTACAAATTCTGCCACCACGGCGCAGCACCAAAATGGAGTCATTTTGAATTAATGTTTATTGGTGGAATTTTCGTCCGATTTTTATTTGAAAAACTGATTTGTAAACAGAATAATATTACAATTTACGCTACGTAAGCCTAATTTTAATTAAGTTATTGGTTAAAAAAATAATAATAAGATCTTCATGTTAAAAAAAGAAATATGCAAATCGCAGGTAGTCATTTTGTAGACAATAATTTTTAATTAATTTTACACTTTTAATATTTAAAATCGCCCGAGTGGTTAAATCGGTATCATGTTTTATACATTTAAAATAATTCCTCTTAGGGGTATGAGGGCGCGGGAGACACGAAACACTTGCAGGGCCGAGGTGACTCACTGTGGCACCCTCCCCCCACCACGTCACTCGTCTTACAATCTTTGTGCTGGATGACTACTTTCCCGCCCTTCCACTCATGTGCTCTCGGTTATTAGTTACCGTGATTTCGTTTTACATCCACCATTTTAGAGCATTTTAAAATTAAGAATCAAGACACCCCGATACTCGAACATACAATTTTATCCGTTCAACAATTCCCAAAATATACACAATTTAATAAACCCGCGTACATTAGCGTTTGCATTTTATTGAAATGCGATGACACGCCTTTATTAAATCATTTGTATCTCGAAAACCACTGAACGGATTTGAAATATCAAAACATTTTTGAATTCACAATTAAATTCCATCAACAGTTGTTAACACAAGTTATACATGATTAACCATGCCTTGTTGCATAACAACCCCATAATAGCTAAAAACAAACAATAAAAAAAATCCAGTATATTATTGAACTATAGACTATATTTATGTGTATAAATAAACATATATAAACATGATATATGTTATAATTGTGTAACATATTTATAAAATTTTCCATTCTAAACCTTGAAATAACATCTCAACCTTCTATTGTCATTGCCAATTGAACTGTATAATATTTAATTGTATAAAGTTAAAATAACATCACAACATTTCCTTCGAAGACATCACATTTTTGAATCAGAGAATTTGTACATTCTATTACCACTTGTGAAGAATAACTGGGAATAAAAAAAATTTCATATATCATTTAAAAATATAAATGAAATACATTTTCATTTTCATTGGATGTTTAGAAATAAGGAGTACAAGTAGGATGGGTTGAATTAAAATTAATGCAATTTTATAATAAGTTGTACTAAGTAAAATGTAATGATCGTTGAATTTACTCTAAAACAATTAATATTTTTAATAAAACTGTACATTGTTTCTGGGAAGAATATGAACAGTAATATATTACTATTCCAAAAACCCAAAACTATTCCATATTATGGATTTGTAATACATCTTTTATTTCATTTCAGTTTGTAACCAAAGTTTCCAATATAAATTAGTCTCCTAGATAAATTACTACGTAACCATTCGTTATTGATTAATTCATACATAAAATATGTAACAAAATTTTTAATAAAGATAATTTTCCTCTTTAAAACTAGTGATATATATTATTAAAAAATCTGAGACAAATTTATATCTGATATACAAACACTTTTCGACGTAGTCAAAACAGATTAATAGTTTTTACATTTCATATAAAAGGTAGAACTCTTTAATTGGAGTAATTATTTAGAATGGCGAATAATAACTTATGTAATTTATAATATATATTGCACACATTCAAATAACGCAAAGAAGCAACAAGTATACAACCACATCTAAGAAATTGAAATGGACAAACGGACTGAACTCTAAGTTTATGAAAGGTGCTGCCATCAGCTAGTATAAGTTCTGCTAATTGTTAAGCAGCTATTTCTAGTTGTTAGGAGTGCTCTGCAACTGCTAACGTTCGTTAGCTGCTTGGAATTAGCTGCTTTGCTAATTAGCACCACATCACTACAGGAGGGACCTCGCGTTAGAGCGGCTGGGCAGTATGGCGGTGCGCCACGCGGAAGGGGGGCGCGGGGCGTGAGAGAAATAATGATAGTATATTTAAAACACGATTCCGATAGGACCATTTGACCGATTTCATATCTGAAAACGGCAAAATTCATTTAAAATTATTATTTAAAAAATGACTACCTGCGATTAAAAATAATGATAATAATAATAATATTTTTGCTCAACAACTTTTTTATAAAAAAATCTAAAAAAGTTTCACCTTCGTAGCGTAAATATTTTATTGATATTATTTACAAAATAATTTACAAAACAAAAATCGGACAATAATTACGCAAATTATCAGTAATGCAATTTTGCCGCAGAGGTGCTGCTATCTAGCGGGCCAGAAACACAACTTTTTCAGGGATGTTTAGCCTTAATCTTTTCCCAACCCACCCTCCGACCTAAGCAAAGTAAACAAAACATTCCTTGCACAATCATTCCTATTACGAATTCCCTATGATATATGACAAAGACAAACTGGCAACAGTCTGATAGCAACATTCGAAAGCAGTTTTGTCGATAACAGGATAGAAATTTTCGTAAGCATTTTTGTCGATAACAGGATAGCAATTTTCGAAAGCAGTTTTTCGATAACAGGATAGCAGTTTTCATTGCGTTGCAAGAAGCGTTGTGTTATAACATAGTCCGGAGTGCCTGTTGTTAAAATAACAGGGTGTTTCCGACAACAGTGTTGCGGCGAAAACTGTTATCGCGACATAACACTGTTATGTTAAATAACAACCCATCTCTAGCTCTTATTGTCTAGTACTCACCTACATACCTAATGAGTACTCATCTTTTTCTTCTACTGCTCAAATCACCAAATCAATAATTCCCATGGGCCAATCTTAACTTATTGATAGTATTTAAAAGTCAATAAATCGATAGGTTTTTAACCTGTAACACATTTAAAATTATTAACCCACATTTCCATATTTATTTAATTGCATTTTGTAACTTATTAATAATGATATTATTGTTCAAGTGATTCAACTAAAAGATAAAATATATATTAAAAATATATATAAAAGGAAAAACATACAGGAAAGGGTATAAAATATATCTGCCTGAAGATATATTAGACTAAAGCTACCCTCTGCTTGGCAGTGCAACCACAATGACTATAATATTTGCATGAACTAAGGGATGCTTTGTGTCAGGGAAAGGAGTAAGAGGATGGTTTTATTAGACCATCACAAATCTCTTAGCTGTTCAGTTTTTCAGCTTACGATGTGAAATATTCTATTATTTTATTGTAATTTACTTATTTATGTAGTATGTTAATTCAATATCTTAATAACATCTGAAATACCCATTGTTTATTTCATTTGTTGGATGCATAGATTTACCTTCCTTCTATATATTATTGAAATAAATCATAATCCTTTTGAAACAAAATGTGCACTGATTAATGAAATAATATAAATAGCATATTGTAATTAGTGCTATAAATAGTAAATAAATGGTAGTAAATGGAAATAACTTTACTGTCCATTTTCCATTAAAATAAAACATTTTCAGTAGTAAAGGTCCTACAACTAAGTAAGTAAACTACATAATATTATTGATGAAATAAGTCGGTTTTAAATAATGTGATTGGAAATAACTCTAATTATGTATTGTTGATTATTTCTAAATAACTTCCACTTTCGTAGGCAATTTATATACCAAATATATTTTAGAGTTTATAAAGTAGAACCATAATACAAACGAGTGTTTTTAATTTAAATAATTTTTTAAAACAACTTTGAACTCTAATGATAAAGGCAACAGAATCCGAAAAGTTATTGGATTATTGATTTAGTAAAATGTATTAAAATATTTCCATTCATAATAAAGGAGTATCAAATCCGTTTACATATTTGCGAAGTGGTTGCCTATTTCTTCAAACTGTGAAGTTTTGTTTATAATCTTTTGTTTTGTGTTTTTAAATAATTGCTAACTTATTTTTTATACGAAAAACAAGTTTTCAGTTCATTGATAGATACTTTAATTTTTCACAAATGAGCTATATTTGTAAAGTCTTGGGAAGTACTAGTAAACAATTACATTTAAAAAGGTATTTTTATATTTTAAATATTCCTGCTTAAAAAAAAAAAAAAAGAAGAAAAAGAATATCGATTTCTATGGTTTACATGTTTCTCCATTCCCTAATACAATCTATCCTTCATGTCAAATTACAGAATAAATTAGACTTCTAGAGAGTTTGTAGATAAATATGTAAGGCTTAAAGTTTACATTAAGGAGATAGTAAATTAAATATATTTCTGTTATATATTTGCTTATATCTGTATTTTATGGTTTTGTGACATTTAAGGTGAATTTTCAACAAATTTTTTTTCTTTCTGATAATGTAAATTATATTCGTTTACCGAAATTCCCTTTATTGATATGTATCAAATCTTAATAGTCGATGGTGCCTTTAGAACGAAACTGAATGTTCTATTTGTAATCTGTACAAAAAGGATGTTTTAGAGTTATCAATGGTAGTTTGTCAAATGAGATAGAAAAACATTCAAGGTGATATTGATAATTATTTTAAGTATAAAAGAACTACATAATTTGATGTAAATATATAATAGGATCATGAGCAATTTAGAAAATATAAATATATTACGTGTGATTATATTTGTCAAAAGTATTCTAACCAATGTTTATTTGGTGGATTTTATTCAATAATAAAGTAATAATTTATGCCCAATCCACCTCTCAAAAAAACTTAGTCGTAGTTTTGAGACGTTTAAAATAAGAAAACATCTCAAGGCCAAATCGTGTTATCTGAAATAAAACAACACAGCAACATTATAAAATGATTTGTTTTGGGTTGATAAAAACATTGAGTCTCTTCACAAAATGATAGAAACAAAAACGTTACAACGTCTTAAACAAAAGAAATGGTATTTCAGTTACTTCTCTAAGGGTTATTTAAAATGTTTATATTTTATCTTTCGTTTTGTGAAATTTAAGGTATTGTTTAAAATTTACTAACACTTGAGACAAAAAAAAAAAAAAAATCCAAATTTGCTCTGTGAAGAAAACTTGAGTTTCATTTAAATTAGTTCAAAATGCAATGAATGACAAAACAAAATCTGAAACTCTCTCTCATCCACCCATCTCCAAAACCAACTTGCAAATAATCTAAACTAACTTTACTACAAGTAACAGTTCCATAGATGTAATTCAAAAAATGAAAATAAATCATGAAAGGAATCTTTAAACAAAATAAATCTATATACTTATTAAATTGCATTAACTTGCTTCATTTGTATCAAAAACGTCTTCCACTTAAATCATATTTGATTTAAATCTAGATTTTTTAATTACACCAGTCAATTTTAATGAAATTGGTAAAACTACGACGACGACAAAATTTACCAAACAGAGTTATTTGTGTGCATCTCCTCGAAGTTCATTTTTTATAACAATAAACAATATGAAAGTTTACTCCATTTTTAGTTTCAATGGCAGCCTTCAGCCAAGAAGGACACGATCATACCATCCAATAGACATGATAATGCTTACTGTCCATAAAGGTAATTAGAATATCTAAACAAAATTAAGCAATAAATCCATGATAATATAATTTAAATAATGAATTCCCAAAATGTTCTAAATATAGAAATAACCTATACTAGTGATTACGATTGTGATAATATACAAACTACATGTATTTATGTTAAGCGGTTTTTCAAATTAAAATTGTGTTTAGGCCTACATCTGTATATTTTAGTTAGAAAATAAATTTAACGTTAATTACTTTTATTCTTAATGTTTGTTTTAGCTTAGGTTTAAAACGAGATTTGAGGTCTAAACATAAAAGGGAAATATATGTATCTACACTTTCTGCAAACATTAGTTTGTGTGAGGGGGGAGTGTGTTTTGGGCTGATTTACGATTAACCCTTTGTGCTCTACATGGGAATATATCAAACAATACAGTTATATGAAATCCTAACTTCCACATCTATTATTACATGAAGAAATATATTCCGTGTTAAATTGTGAACAGATGCTCAGTGGTTCTTTTATGTAACAATTTATATATGGGAACATTTCTTTCAAATAAAGCTCATTTGCTGAATAACTATTTTTAAGAATTGTTCGCAAATTAGAAAATATAGGTATAAGTGAAAATAAATAAATATATAGCTAGTAATGTTTTAAAACACTATTAATAAGTATGTTTATTTTTCTGTTCAGCACATATTTTAACCATATTCTGATTACATCCTTAACAAGCTGAAATATATATATAAATTATGTTCCACTTATAAATTAAACATATTTTGTTCAAGTTGTGGTAATAAGATTTTATTTTATTTGAATTTAAAATGAACAAATATATTTAATACTAAAGTCTACATCTGATTAAATTTATTGTAGGATTAAATAATGCATTGAAGCTAAAGTTTCAAAAATTAAGTAACATAAAAAAGCTACAATTGTTTCGCTTTGAGGCAACTGATAATAATAGTTATTTTATTTGTTTAAGGAGGATAAAATGTATTTATACAGATCTCTCACCTGAGAGATACAGTAGTACTCACCCCTCGATAAGCGAGAGTAACTACCCGCTAAAAAATCATCCCCTCTCCCCCCCCACTGACATGCAGTGGGAAGAGCAGCAGCAGCACCTAGGGAACTTCGTAATGTCTGCAAGCTGCAAACTGGTACTTCACTCTAGTGAGATCCAACAGAGATTTGTTTAGGGAAATACATATAATTTATTGCCATCACACTGGACAGACAGAGAAAATGTTAGAGACATACAAGAAAACATATTGTTAGAAAGCCCCGAACTTAGCATGTGAACAGAAATAAAACAAGTTACTAACAAGTCGTGTTTAGATGATTGTAAGGTTGACCCAGGAGCTAAAAAATTTTATTCACTAAAAACATAGGTTAGGTTGTTACAATAAAAACATGTAGAACATAGGTTAAAAACATGTAGAAACAATTTTTAGTGTTAAAAAAAATTCGGATGGTCCTTACCTGTAATTAGTGCCGATAAATTTTTGGAGTTCAGTTTTGGCTCGGCGCAATAGTAGAAGGCGCAACACGCACCACAATCCCACGCCACTGAACCGCACTATTCACTTGAACACTAAATATTGTTTTGTTATTTTTATTTTATTTAAAAAAAACAGATAAAAACACTTTTGCTCTGTTGAATGTTAGTCTGTAACATTAGACTCGAAACCAACTAAGGGAACAGACTGAAACATCAACAGACCAATGAGTGACCAAAGCATAAACAAATCTTCTTCAAAAACTTCGAAAATAAACAATTATTTTCAACTAGAAATGTAATCCATCCTTCTAGATAAGAGACATATTGTTGGTAAACAGTTTGACAGTGAGCGTGTGGTATCGCCCTCCCCCCGCACCATCGAGGGGTGGGAACCGAAAACTGACCATAGTGCGAGTATTGTAAGGGAATAGACAAACTCGAGACGAAGTTTCATTCATTTATTTCCAGTGGCTGAGACAAAGTATTCCTTTGAATACAACATTAGACTTTGGTGTTCATGAACTCCACACGATCGGCTGGCAAGGCCAGCTTGGAGTTCATGAACTCCACCCGCACTGAATGTGTTGTCATGCAACTACGTTGAATGACATGCAACTGCCAAACAAACCTCCTCCTGAGACGCTGATGTGCTCCACTCGAGTGACCAATTCGAGTGGAGTGTAATTAACAAGTTTTGACAACTATTTATACATACACAAGGGCCAGGAAACTGAAGCACAATTAAGAGAATGAAGAAAAGTTGGAGGGGTTGGGAGAATGACCTATTAGGTTGAGCTGGGTTAATGTTGTTAAGATATAGGATGGGTTTTAGAAGGGATAAAGAGTTTAATAAAAATTGGTCATTTAAATTAAAAGTAGGCCTAAGCAAAATTGATCCTTTAATTTCTAAACACTAAATCTAATCTACAGCTTTCGTTTTCAATATGTAAGAATTTAACATTCAGTCTAAGATCAAAATTATGACCAGAGTTCAAAATGTGGTTAGCAAAGTTAAAGTTTCTATAGTCATGTTTCCAGCTATTTACAGAACACGTTCTTTAATCCTAACTTTTATAGATGTACCTATAAATAGCTGGAAACATGCTTGAAAAAGACATCCTGTATATATGTTTGTATTATGTTTTTACATAATTTTCTTCTAGTAGATTAAGGAATATTTCTTTAACGATAATCTCAAAATTGGCCTAAATTAGTTTTACCCGTTTATCGATTTCTCTGTTTATTAATATGTAAATGTGTGAAGCTTTAAACGTATTACTTCGCACATAAAGTTGTTTCAAATACTAACATTAGATATTTATACCCAACAATTTTAACAATTTTCTATATATTGTACAACATCCAGTTATTGCAACTATAAGTGAAAAATTTAAGTTGACAAAAAAATAGAGATATTGTGTTTTATAAAAAGATTTACAAACAAAATAATTTCAGCAAGTTGTTGCAGGTATTGTGCAAACCACCAGAAGTATTTGTCACTAACTTGTGAACGTCAGACCTGGATATGCATTATGTAAAACAATGCTAATTGAATTACCATAATTTGATTTAGGGGAGGTATAGAAAACTTTTCCATTACATGACCGCACAGATTGACTAGAACCTGTGTAAAGCAGAATAATTAAACTTTCCCTAAACATCGCACGACATGCAATAAGGGAAGGAGTGGTGAATTATTTACAGATCAACACGTACATACTAAGAAATATTTCCATTTAAAACTTCACTCTGTAATATTATTTTAATGTTTTATTCAGATTGAAGAGATGTATTCTATAATTAATTGTACATGCACTTTATGTTTATCTAATTTATTACTGGAACAAATTTAGTTTTCCCTTCCTATTGTATTTCCTACATACATGTAATCACTTAGAACGATTTTATAAAGAGATTATAAAGATTTGCCATTTTTCGCATTTTAAATCTTTTTTTTAAATCATAAAAAATAGTAGTCTAATTTTATTCAAAACCCAACTTGTAAGACTTTTTTTTTCAGGAATTTTTCTGGGTAAAGAAAACAATTTCAGATGTTACCGTAAGTAAGGAATCAAAATATTTGAAAAAAAATTAAGTGACAATTCTACGGAAAAGCGTATATGTATCATACACATTTTTTAAAATAATTTTTTCAAGATATACAAAAGTTTTTTAGACTAATATAGTTGTGAATAGAAGTTGTTAAAAAATATATATTTCAAAAATTTTTATTACGAAAATATGTTTTTACGTAAAAAGTCGAAAATCGCTAAAACGTTAAGCCTATTTTATAAATTTTCCAAAAATATTAATATTATGCAAAAAATAACTTTTTCATATCCTCAGAAATGTACATAGATTTTATGTGTGTAATTCAAAAAAATTTAGATGTAATAATTTTTGGAGTTATTGCCGTAGAATGATTTGTACTAGGGTAAATTTTGAATTGCAAAAAAAAGATGACATACAAGATAATTATTAGTGGAAAGAAATTAACAAAATAAATTAATATTATTATATATGTAATTGTAATAAATTGCATAGTACACACATCCTATCAAGTCACGTAAAATAACTAATTACAAGTTTTAGCATATTTGAAATAAAAATAATTATATTAGCATTTAGAATTCAGCTGTCTACACTTGGAAGTGAAAGGAGGTTATTAAGGACGCAGCAGGTTTCATTTTATCAAAGTAAAGTCATGTGTTTTATGTTATTAGCCATATCTAGGAGGCGATACTATACATAGTGTTACAAAAAGGTTGGGCTGGCTATGCATTTTCATATTCTATGTGTGATTCTAAGCTGAAATTGAAGAATAATTTTTTTTCAATTTCCACTTTGTTTAGCAGTTAGACGCCATTTTGTTTTTTACAAAAACTCACTGTAACTCTTGAAATAGATAAGATATCGAGTTCAAATTTGAAATAAGCGTTTTGTATGTTACGATTTTCAAGTGTACCAAATACAAAGAATTTATTTTTTTTATTTTTCAAAATGGTGGCCGTTACAAATTTTTAACGTGGAATATCTTGAAAACCGTTAACTTTACAAAAAATGTACAAGAAACAAAATATTTTTTGTCGATAACTCGGTTATCCTTTGACCTTTAACCTAATGAAACTACAAAAAAAGCATTGTGTCTGTGGTTAAAAAATAAAAATATTTTGTTTCTTGTACATTTTTTGTAAAGTTAACGGTTTTCAAGATATTCCACGTTAAAAATTTGTAACGGCCACCATTTTGAAAATTAAAAAAATAAATTCTTTGTATTTGGTACACTTGAAAATCGTAACATACAAAACGTTTATTCTAAATTTGAACTTGATATCTTATCTATTTCTAGAGTTACAGTGAGTTTTTGTAAAAAACAAAATAGCGTCTAACTGCTAAACAAAGTGGAAATTGAAAAAAAAATTATTCTTCATTTTCAGCTTAGAATCACACATAGAATATGAAAATGCATAGCCAGCCCAACCTTTTTGTAACACCCTGTATATATTATTTAGTTAACTAATGTCAGTTACCTTATGGTGAAGCTGTCGAACAATCCTTGTTTTTGATGTCCTTTTTGTATTTTCCCACATGAAGTGTTTCGACTATTTATCAGTCATTATCAAATGAACAAACAACACAAATACTTAAACAACACAAATTATTAACATTATTATTAACATTTAAGATAAAAATAAACTGGCGACGTAGTTGTCCTTGACAGTTCTCGATGTGGCTCTATCGTCAACTGAAACCTGAAACTGATTAGTTATCCTGTCACAAGATAAGAGTCCCCGGTATTTGAGAGGGGGTTTGCATTCGTAGTCCGTGCATAGTCCCGTGATTCGCTGGGAGGGTCTACATTGTAAAAAGGTCATCAAAACAAGGATTTTCGATATTAGTTAACTAATTATTAACAATCCTGTAAGGCTACAAGGGTAAATGGACTATATTTATTGATTCACTTTTTTCTATACCATCCGAAGTCATCGTACTTGTATTCAGGTACAATACACAATAAAATGATTTGACTTGAGAATGTATTTTACGATCATAATTAAATTTTCTTCACATTCGCACTGAGTTTAAAGTGTTAGTCGTGATTTCCTTCTTTGTTTAAAGACGTAAAATTTAATCACAACCCCAGATCTTCAAGATGAAGAACACACCAGAACGAGAACAAGAGTTGAACAAAGGAGACCTGATAACCTAACAGGAATAAAGCTACCGATATCCTTTGGATAGTACTTCCAGATTGATGCAATCGTACTCACTAACTGTTCTTACAGATGTTATTTATCAAATCCTATCTATAGAGAAGGAACTGTGAAATTGAAAAAGTATTTATTAACACCTTCGTTAACTGTTCCCAGTGTAATTGTGGTGTCACGTCGATAATGTTTTACGTAACGGGAAGTGCAAAGATGTATTTCGTTAATAAAATTGTCAAAGGTTTTACCTTTATTGTATACGGTATTGGTGATGCATTTTTTTTTTTTTTGAAAATCCCACCAAATAGATAGGGACATTGTAATTATGGATTATATGATTTTTTTTTTTATTATTCAGTCTTAATCTAGAATTTTTTTTCCATTATAGATAAACAATGCAACAATGTGTCACTAATTCACACGCAACTAGAGACAAACTCAATAACTAAGAAAAAGTGACATACTTTTTCAACTATCCAAGATTGTTTCTACAGGTTAGAATAAATAGAAATTCAGTTTTATTATATCAGGAATCACCTTCACCCTTATACATATACTTACTGACATGTAAATAGAGTGCCATTTTGCTCTACTAGTGTCATGCATTACTACTTAGAGCAAACCATGTGATATAAATGGAATTATTTTTCCTTACGTTAATCGAGTTTCATTTTCAATTTTGTAAACTTCATTTTTGTAAATGTAATGTTTTCTACTGGTTTTAGTTATAAATCAGGATTTTTTTAAGTAAAATTTAAAGTAATAAGTGAGTGAAGGACGGATATTGTTTAAGTATTTATTGAAGTTGGCCAGTTGTCTCCTATGTATCTGTAGTAATATATTATTTTTTTATGGAATTTGTTGTTGGTATTCATTATATATTGTTATTATATTTCTTGAAGAAATATTTCGGATAGAATTCCTGATAAAGGAGATCCCATTATTTTGTAGATAGATATTATTGTTAAAGGAAAAATAGTTTTGTGGGGTGCATAGTTGTAGTAAGTCTAATAATTTAGTTATTGCTTCTTTATTAAGTTTGCTATTTGATGTAAGGTTGTTTTTAAGAATGGTTATGGTTTCATTAATTGGTACATTGGTATACAGATTTGTTATGTCAAAGGAAGACATGTTATATCCGGGCTTTAATTTGAATTTCACTAATTTTATTTACAAGGTCTATACTATTTATGAGACTATGGTTGGGGTTAAGGTTTATTTCATGTTTGATTGTTTTTTCAAGAAATTTCGATATTTTATATGAAGATGAGCTCGTGAAATTTACAAAGGGTCTAATGGGGATGTTAACTTTGTGGATTTTTGGTAGTGCTTTTAACTTTGGTGTGGAAGGTTTCATTGATTTCAGGTGGATTTTCCTATTATGGTTGATTAAATGTTTGCATTCATTAATTTTTTTAAATTTATTTCTTTATGGTATTTTGCTGTTGGGTCTTTATCAAACTGAATAATATTGTTGACGGTGAAGAAATCTTGAGCTTTGTTATTCGGATGTGTGCATTATGTCCAGTGAATTCCCTTTGTCTGCTTTGGTTATGATTGCATTACAGGTATTCAGTTTCTTATTAATAGTCCTTGTAAATAAAATGTCTTGGTTAAAAACAGGTGGTTTGTATTCAATGAAGCAGGAATTGAACTCCTTAAGAAGGGACGCAAACACAACTTAAAAACCAAGCAAGATGACCTTCGTTCCACCCTTATCAATATTGAAGCCATCTAATGGTTTCCCAAACAAACACAAATTAGTGTTAGATGCATTATTAATCAAAAGGCTCAAAATCAGATTAAGCTTAATGAAGTAAGTTATTTATTAAGGATTAAGTTAAATAAATGGTAAAATAAAAAGAAGAAAATATGAAAAGAAAAAGGATAATTGAAAGGGGGGTAATTAAATATACAAAATTCAAAACAATATCAGTGACTCAAAGCCCAAAACACAAACAAAAACTACTGCGAAAAAAAGCTTTTTCAGCTAGATGAAGATGTCGATTATTTTTGGTTTTCTCTAACTCTAAGATAAACGGAGGATAAGATTCTGTGCTCCAAGTGTAAACAGTGAAGACACGAGAAACGTGCTAGCTGCGATGAAGAAGATGAGTTTGAGTGTTAAATTGTAAATAATTCATATGCTGAGAAAAGAAGTTTGCTTTTGTTTTTCTAAATTAAATTACATTTAAGTGTTATCCAGAATGTTTACTTGAAAAGCCAAATGTAATCGAATTAATATTAACTTTTTTCTGAATGTGTTCGAGCGAAACTAAAAGAATAAAAACATTCAAAGATGAAAGGGTGTAAAACACATCTGTCTGAATATATATTATTCTCTGGCAACACCTGCAACGACATTTATATTTGCATGAGTTAAGACATATATTGCGTTAGGGGGATTTGTAAGAAAAGATGGTTTTATTATACCACAAAAATACCGTGCTTTGCATATGTTGTTGCCTGTTTAATAATACAGATAAGTACGTATCAAAGTAAGATTTGTTTTAAATGGTTCCATAATTGTTTACTTTATAATAGTTGACCTCTTAAAGAGCTTTAGTATTATTGTAAAGCATATAAGCATTGTATATATTACCTCTTCTAAGCATATATTGTAAAGGAGCATGGAAATCAGATATAATTTACTTTCATGTCATTTTTGAAATAATGAATTAATTATTAAATATTAATGGGATTAATGTTTATATGTAATATTTTAAATTAAAAAGCTGCATAATTTTTAGCATGTTCTTAAATAATGAAGAACTCAGGGCCGGATTTCCCAATAGGCCCGGGCCTATGGGCGCAAGCTCCCAGGGGGCGCACGGCCGAGAGAAAATTTTTTTTTTTTTTTAATATCTAGAAATAAAAATAAATACATATAACTTTAAATACATAAAATTACTAAAGGTGTTTTAAGACGACATTTTGTTAAGCCCAGAACCAAGTAAATTACTCGAAAAACTAGCAATGGTAAAATTGCATAGTGGAGTGGTGTTTAAGCAATTAACATATAGGCCTGATATAATTATTAATAAAGGTTTTTGGGGAAGTAACTTTAACCAGACTAGGGGGCGGCAAATTTATTGGGCCTAGGGGCGCCAAAATGCTAAATCCGGCTCTGGAAGAACTTATCATTTTTGAAGAATTATACTGTTCATTTTGTGCTATTATAGAAATTCAATTTATATATTTTACTTATGTTTTTGTCATAAAAAATATTGAGCTTGACTTGTGAGATAATATTGGATAGAATAAAACTCAAACCCAAACCCTAAAAAAAAAAAAAAAAAAACACGTTTACTTAATCAAATCCGTTTCAACGAGAATCTCGCCATCCTCATTGATAAAACTACAATAACTAAACTATAACAGTTCATAACGGCTTGGCGGTTAAAAGGGGGTTCATAAAACTCTGTTAAAAGGGGTTTTGGGAATGATTAATTGTTATTGGAAATTTGTAAAAAGATTATCGATTATTTTACATCCTTTATACGGATTGTTAAAAGAAAATGTTAAATTACATTTTGACAGTAAGACTAAGCAAGTTTTTTTTTATTTTTTTTAATCTAAGAGTTGTTATTCTCTTTCATTAAAACCCAGATATTCCTACGCCTAGCGAGTGATGCTAGTGCTTATGGACTAGGATGTGTATTATCTCAAATATAGAAGATAATAAGGAAAGACCTATTGCGTATGCTTCTCGTATCTTGTCAAACAACCTGGCTGGCTGTGAGTTTTTTTCGTTAAATTCCAGTTTTGCAATTTTCGCGTATTAATGATTATAATATCTATTGTGAGAAGTCCAAAGACCACATATGGATTATCATATACCTATTTCTAGTACTAGACCGTATAATGACTATGTTGGTAGTCAAAGTACGTATTTAAAATGTAGCCTATAGTTGAAAATCATATTCCTATAAATTTTTTAAAGATATTAAAAGAGAAACATAAAAGACCCTATTTTGAGAAAAGTGCCATATTTTGTACAGTTTGGTTGGCCAAGTAGTTTTTATTGTAAACATGTTAAATAGGTAATGAAGATCGAAAATGATGAATTAACAACTTATTTTCTTAGATGAATTGTTAACTGAACAAAAAATGCTGATGGTGGGGACATAGAATTGTTATTTCTAATAAGTTTAAACATAGTTTGTTAAAAATGAACTACATGAAGTTGAACTGAAATCTTTAGCCAGATCATATTTCTGTTGGCCTTCAATAGATAAAGATATGTCAGTGAATTGCGAATCATGTCAATTAGAGAGACCAAATGCAAACAGAGTACCATTGGATGTGTGCTTATACTAAATGTTTGGAGGTGTATTAAGTGTCTCTATTCAAACTATTACAACATTGTTACACTTATTGTCTCAATTTGGTATTCCTGAACACATTGTTACTGATAATGGAGCAAAATTCACTTCTGTTGAATTCAAGAATTATTTAAATAGTAATAGAATTGTTCATAGTTTTTCACCACCATTTTGTCCTAAAACTAATGGGTTAGCGAAATATGATGTAAAATTGGTAAGGATAATTTTGAAAACAGCTGTTCGTGAAAAAGCATTATGTACATTTCTATTGAATTTTTGTAACAGTGTACACAGTACAACTTACTAATGAAACTAGAATAGAGTTAATGTTTATTAGTAGATTAGAATGGTTAAATTTAAGGAAAGTTGTAGCTAAATCACAAAGTAAATAAAAATAAAATTTAGAAGTTACTAGTAAAAACAAGCAATATGGAGTATTAATGCAAGGACAAGGTGTACAAATTAGGGACTATAAATTTAAAAAATAATAAATGGAAAAAAGAGTACTGTAATAAACAATTAACACCAGTCACATATTTAGTTCAGACAGATTCAGGAATAAATTGTAAAAGACAAATTGATCAATTGCTTTCGTCTTACAGTAACACAGACCGTAAACAATCCATATTGCCAGTGTCATTCTTGAAAGTAAAATGAATGTGTCCACATTAATTTGTTTTACCTCCTCCAATTCAGAATCCAATACTTGATAACATGCTTGATTCACCAGATATTTAATAAAGGGAAGTCTGTAGAATGTCCTGATCCTGTTAAAAGTCCTGCAAAGCGGAATTCGCTCAATATGAATGTAGTGAAGGAAGGGTGACTATAGCTACACCAGTGAAAGATGAAAAATGTAGGGATATACAGATATCTGAAAGCAGTAAAAAAGTACCAGAGAGGTTAAATTTGCAATACATATCTGTTAGTTTAACTGGTTATATATATATATATATATATATATTTTTTTTTTTTTTTTTTTTTTTTTGTGTGTTTGATTTAATGTTAAAATTTAAAAATAAAAAAATGGACAACAGTTGTATTTAATAAGAATTTATATTTCAAAATTATGAGGGAGAATTGTGGTACTGTATATTGAATATTCAGCGTGGAAAAGTAAGGTCGCTTCTCATGGGAAAATATTGTAAGAACGTTGAGATGATTGAATGAATATAAAACTCTTATTGGATGATTTCAAATAAATGAGTTGAAATGCTTAAATACAATGATTTGCTGGTTGCTTCCTAGTTTCCCTCGACCTGTCACAATCCATCCTCCGCCAGTGTTGCCAGACGTACGATAATTATCGCATTTGTACTATAAATTGAGGTGACTGTACGATATACGATAGTACGTTACTATCGTACGTCAAAAGTACGATAATTTTGCTTTGCTCCAATAATGTTGATAGATTTCAACCCACAGAGTAACGAAGTGCTGACTGATATGCAAAAGCATAATCTTTTTATTATTATGTTCAATATTTTAATTAATATGGCAATATACTTATTTGTATGTTAAATAATGTGTCAGCGTTTACTTTAATAACATGAAAACGATAGTTCTCATGTATTTGTATTAAAGTAAGAAGATTTTGTGATTGTACGATATTTTTTCTCTGAAATACGATAATTCTCAACCTCTGATACGTGGGGAGACACTGATCGTCACTCACTTTTAGCGATGTTGATACTCGGGTGAAATAGATACTCGCAATACTCGGCTTCGAATGATTTCAATACTCGTATTATTAGTTCGACATCGAGTATCTGCGCAGAATGATTATGCGCATTATGTGTGGGTGTGTTATATTTCTATTGTTAGACTGATCCACCAAGTATTTATTTTTTTAAACAATATGTGATTGACACTTGTAATACGTAATTAAATGTTATCCTGCCTCGACACAAATTCAGTAATTAAACGTAAGTACAATTATTACCAACAATAATAATTTAGTTATTATTTAAAATAAGTTAATTTACTATATTTTTTATAAAGATGGTAACCTATAAATATTTATTTAAATATAAGTAATAACAATTAAATAATAACTTAATTTACTTTTTGTTAATGTGGAAATAAATGAATATTATTGTAATTTTAAATTGAACTTGTTACCGAATCTAAATCAATATAACTCAAAATCGTAATGTGTAGTGAAAAATCAGCTTAGAAACTAAAGTAACCAAAGTAGAAACACCGAGCATTTTGTTTGGAATTGACACAACACTAACGAATATCGTTGTCCGAGGATACTCGCAGTACTCGCACATTACCTCCTCCTTGTTCCTAGTTACGAGGATTTTATCCGAGTATTTTAATACGAAACCGAGGATTTTAATATTCGGACTCTTCCGAGGATTTTGATACTCGGAATTACCGAGTATTTTAATTCGAACTCACACATCACTCTTCACTTTGGTTTCTATAACCCACCAAGTAGCAGGTATCTTTATTTAGTGTATCTGGTCTGCCAGAACACAACTATTATAGTACCAGGACATAATACAACGCCTTAAAGATTGCAATAATATAGCGGTAATTTACTAAAAATTACACGCTGAAATCAGGTATTACCGTATAACAGCAAACATATTTAACTCCCTAAATGTCTTTCTGCACCTCCATACATATTTTTCATCACTTAAAGTGTTATTTCTGCCGCAAATATCATACGGCAGGTAATATTGTATTAAACATCCCCAGTCGGATATAATACTGATGTGGTTCCAGCCAAGAGTACAATGGGAAAGAGATTAATTTTAGTCTAGAGGAGTCTTCACCATTGTGAATAATGCATTTATCAGATCCTATAAAATAATTCTTTAAAACATACTAGTTGTCTTACAAATTTTAAATTATACGCAAGGTGTTCAGTACAAAAAATATAAATTTCTTGAATGTTTTAAATGAAAATAAATAACTTATTTTTCTTTTTGGTGGCTCTAATGGTGAAGAATTTATTCGCTCAGTAATTCTCTATAATTATACGCTTAATATTGTAGTTTGTTTTCCGTGAATTTATCTCCCTGCTGTTTCTATTAGCAAACTGTCCATTGTTACACAGTTTGAAGTGATATTTAGGGAAAGAATTAAAAAAAAAAAAAACTATTGAAATACTCAAACATATATAAAATTATGTATTTATTCATTACCAGAATATATTTCAAATAGTGTCTATGAGCAATGACTACATAAATACTATAAGACACGACATAGGATAGGGAAATAGTCTACGCTTTACGGGTGCTGTTCGTCACAAGTTTGACACACAGCTATCAGAAAGCGCTAGCAGCAGGTGCTTGACTGTACGCATCCCACTTGGTTGAGACTGTACAACTGTTGACCTCTCTCTCACAAACCTTCTCACTTACTTCCGTCAGCATAGTCAGTGTTGTCAGTTCGTGCGCTGAGATAAGCGATTCTCGACCTTCCCTCGCATCTCTGGTCCCATATGTGGCATCAGTGCGTTTTCTCTTACCCGCCTGAAACATTGTTTGACCGTAGAGCCACCTAGCGCCAGTTACATCAACTTCAGATTCTCTAGCAGAGTGACCTAGCGGGTATTGGTCAACTCAAGAATAAGCGTAGAATATTTAACATGGCCATGTCGTGTCTTATAGTATTTATGTAGTCATTGCTATGAGTTAGGTAAATATTTCCATGTTATGTTAATGAGATAAACACACTGCATATTGCTATACAACTAGAGTAAACCACTTAGAATATTAGATAACAACTATATCTTCTTTAACTACAGATTTTATTATTTTTGCCTAATTCAATACCACTACAATATAAATGAATAGATAATGCGATACATTTTATAGAATTACGGAAATCAGTTGTGATTTATTTAAATCAAATTAATAGTTAAATTAAATCTAAAATGACCTGGTATTAAATTCTAAAGTAATTCCGCAATAATATTTTGAAAGGGAGAAGCGGGTAATTTGACAAGTACAGTAAAGTAAATGTTTAATATTATGAATGGTACTTTTTGTAGATTCAAATTTGTATTCATGACTAATATAATATGATAGGGAATTATTTAACATTTATATATACCGTGTGTTCCAAAAGCCCCCCCCCCTATTAATATTTGAACGGGTGCAAATTACTTAGTGAATGTTTAAATGACCAATAGATTATTCTTTTTGTATTAAAAAAAAATTCAAATCCTCCCCCAAAAATAGGGGTTGTCAAAATTTTTTTTTAATATAAACTACCACTGAGTGATACCTCATTTTAAAGGACTTGATAAAAGAAGAAAAATGGTGCAAACTAGAGGTCTCCAAGTTCATCCTATCCAACATTGTGACCAATCGAATTTTTAATTTCACCATAACAAACTACATTCTAAATTACTTCCCGGTTGAAGAAACTGATATTTTGTAATTTTCAATAAGTACGTCAAATGGTTTGTGTATTCACTTTTAAAAGATGATAAACTAGATTAAACTTAAGAATAAAATAGATTAACAACAATGATGAGGCTAAAATACCTCATCTCTGGTGAAAGTCCAGTGTTTGGGAATCGCGTAGAAGCCTACCACGGTATCGTGTGGTTGTTATTCTGTGATGTTAAAGGTATTTATTTTGTGATTAATAAAAATGGTTTGGTCAAATGAAGATAAGATGGTGATGATTATGGTTTATGGTGAAGCTAGGAGAAATTTGCACGTGACTGTACGTTTATTTAAAGCTGCATATTCAGATAGGGGATACATAAGACGACTCGTTAGCAAAACAACATTCAGCGTTAAAGATACTCCGTGATAATGATATACTATAATCAATGACTACATAAATACTATAAGACACGACATAGGATAGGGAAATAGTCTACGCTTTACGGGACACAAGTTTGACACACAGCTATCAGAAAGCGCTAGCAGCAGGTGCTTGACTGTACGCATCCCACTTGGTTGAGACTGTACAACTGTTGACCTCTCTCTCACAAACCTTCTCACTTACTTCCGTCAGCATAGTCAGTGTTGTCAGTTCGTGCGCTGAGATAGGCGATTCTCGACCTTCCCTCGCATCTCTGGTCCCATATGTGGCATCAGTGCGTTTTCTCTTACCCGCCTGAAACATTGTTTGACCGTAGAGCCACCTAGCGCCAGTCACATCAACTTCAGATTCTCTAGCAGAGCGACCTAGCGGGTATTGGACAACTCAAGAATAAGCGTAGAATATTTAACATGGCCATGTCGTGTCTTATAGTATTTATGTAGTCATTGCTATAATTAATATATTTTCTTGTAAGAAAATGTAGTAAAAACTAGTTTTACAATTATTCCTTATTCATGGAATACTTGTACAGTACTAATATTATTGTTCGTTCCGACATTTACCATCATTTGTGTATAAGAAACAATACACGACGTGTCGAGAGTATAAATCAACTCCCGTTATCAAGTGCCTAACTTACAAAATAAAAAACACTATAATTCCTGTCAACAGCCGCCATTTTATATCTATTGCAGATATCAGCATAAACATTTGTTGGTACACTTTTGTATATGTTTCCAATATATATATATGAAAAAATCTTACAATTTGTTTGATGCATATGTAATTGGTTTAAAAGTGTAACTACCTACGTGGGTCACACTGTATTTGACAAATGAAGAAAGACTCGATATTTTTGTTACAACGATTCATCATTATTGAAGGGATATATTGTTTAATTTTAAATAGCGAAAGAGATTAAGTTGAATTCATTGAAAATATATATTTTAACAACATTTTATAAAGTTCGTTACTTATAGCTTAAAAAAAAAAAGTAATTATATAGCAGAACTGCCTCACTTCAAAATCAATTTTTATGGGTTTTATTCGTCAAATAAATGTTGGAAAAATATTTTATTATCGAAAAAAAAGTGTCGGAAAGATGATTACATAATATAATTACACAAGAAAATCTTAATCAGAGTCCAATTCTGCTGCAAATTCAGTAAAAGAGGAATTTATTGAATTTAAATGTATTTCACTCGTAATTCGCCATAAATGATGAAAACGAGTATTATACTCATTGTACTTTCTCTTAAACATAAATTCGGCTATATGGCCATGGAAATGTTGTTTTGAATTTCCATATCGCGGCACATTTCCTCGCACTTCCCTCCATTGACGTTCAATTGTCTGCGTATGTGCTTCGGTGTACGCATATGTAGGGCTGTATTATTATATGTCACGAAAGGTTTATATAGCAACCTGGCCAAACCTTTCGTGACATATAATAATACAGCCCTACATATGCGTATTACACCTGGCCAAACCTTCCGTACGTTTATTGAAGTGAATGTCATGAGTATGAAAGATAACACAGAGTTAATTTTTTCACGAAAAAACTACTTGTGTAATTGTATTATTGTATTATGTAATCATCTTTCCGACACTTTTTTTCGATAGTAAAATATTTTTCCAACATTTATTTGACGAATAAAACCCATAAAAATTGATTTTGAAGTGAGGCAGCTCTGCTATATAACCAAAAAAATTTCCACCGTTTTTTTTGTTGAACACACACAATTATTTATAACTAAAACATGTTCAACTTTGAAAGAGAAACCAAAAGAGAACTGTTAAGTTTTTGATGTTTATTTTAAACGGAGATAATAAGAACTATATTGAACAGTTATTTGGAAAGTCTGTGCGAAACGATAAAATTTATTCTTCGGACGATTTTATATCGAAAAACACCATCCTGTACATTAAACAATAAATTTAATCCAACAACAAAACGTGTATATAATGTGGAGGTAATCAGCTTTTGCAAATCGTTCCACGAGATCTAATAACACTGTTAATTTCTACGTTCTTGTTTAAATACACCAGAACTCCAGACATTGTTGGTGAGCTATAATTTATCAACCCATTCCACCCCCTTCTCAGCTTAACCACGTCTACGGTAAACTGTAATTGAATATTAAACAGAGGATGGATTAACTTAATTACTATTCAAACCCTTCAATAATTTTACCTGAAAGCGAAGCTAGGATCGAGTTTTACTAAAATAGTATCTGTGTTGTGATGATTAATTCTACACTACATTTTTCCTTTCCAGTCTATCCGTATATTTAATACATACAGCGTTATAAATAAATCCAGGGACGGCTTAATACGTTTTAAATCATTACTGATAGAGCTTTGCACATTGCTAACACATTCAGTGCGGTAAAGATGATGTAAGGTTGACCCAGGAGCTGAAAATTTTGTATTCACTAAAAACATAGGTTATACATGTAGAAACAATGTTTGAGTGTTTAAAAAAATATTCGGATAGTCCTTACCTGTAATTATTGCCGATAAATTTTTGGAGTTCATGAACTCTACCCGCAGTTTTGGCTCGACGCAATAGTAGGAGGCGCAACACGCACCAGAATCCCACGCCACTGAACCGCACTATTTACTCTGTTGAATGTTAGTCTGTTCACTTTAGATAAATATAAGAAAAATAAAATATACACTATTTACAAGTTATCGTGGTATTCATGAAAATATGTTCCCTACATAGACCAGGATGATCAGGACATGTTTTGCACTGAAATGTTGTTTTCTTTACAATCTTTTGCTTCTTGTTGCAATTCTTGCAGTTCTTTTGCCATGTTCGGTTGGTTTGGTCTTTTTCTGAATTTTCCACCAGTTCATGACCTTCCAGGTCTATCCATTTTATAAATAATTAATATTTATATAAAATTATTTAAAATTTTCAAATCAATAAAACGTGATGCACTACACAACACACTCAGTAACCGGAGATCACTTTAAAATTGAAACTAATGTAAAAAACGTAAGAAAAAATATTGTGTAGATTAAAATATGTATTTAGTAATAAAAAGTAATATAATAAAATATAAGTAATCACAACGAATAATAAATGTGTACGAAACGAGAACACGACGCGAGCAAGACTCGAAACCAACTAAGGGAACAGACAGACTGAAACATCAACAGACCAATGAGTCAACAAAACAAAACCAAATCTTCTTCAGAAACTTCTAAAATAAGAAATATTTTTCTTCTAGAATCGTAAACATTCCTTCTAGATAAGAGACAGAGTGTTGGTAAACAATTTGACAGCGAGCGCCATGGAAACGTTTCCCCCCGCACCATCGAGGGGAGGGAACCGGAAACTGACCATAGTACGAGACTGCGAGTATTGTAAGGGAATAGAAACGAGATAAAGTTTCATTCATTTATTTCCAGTGGCTGTGACACAGTATTCCTTTGAATACAACATTAGACTTTGGAGCTCATGAACTCCACACGATCGGCTGGCAAGGCCAGCTTGGAGTTCATGAGCTCTACCAGCACTGGATGTGTTTTAATGGACACCAAAACCTATATTAGTATGTATTTAGTGGACTGCTACCTTTCCAGGGGGACGCTCCACAAGGAGTAAGTAGGAAATCTTAAATGAGAGCATAGGTCGAGTTGTACATCGAATTAAAGGCCTTTACGAGTAGAACACAATGCTGCTAACCCTTCCTCAAAATGTCCACCCTAGCTAAAATAGCGTAGGTTGAATCAGACAGGTAAGCGTTGTAACAAAATAAAATGTCTTCTGAAATCTGCTATTAATACTTAGGTATATAAATATATCATAGTAGTCAACAAATTTACAAGATCAATAATGAAAATGGAAATATCAATATACCACCTCCTAATAAAGGAAATCAAACAGTAGCTTGACTTATTTTGTACAAACAGTTGACGAATTGTTTCATATCTGATATTTCAATGACTGTTATTTAGACATGGAGATTGCATAAAATTATAATTTTGTTCTTATTGCAAGTTTTTAATACGGAATGTTTTATAGATGTACAAGCTTCGTGTTTCTATATAAGACCTGAAAATTACTTCCAATTAATTCCACTTCCGCCTATATCATTTTGTAAAATATGAAGAAACCTACCTGCTGAGTTATATTTCTCTTAGGAGAAGTTATATTTGCTTAGAAAGAGAGTATAATTTTAAAGTGGTCTTATACAGTGACGGATTGCTATGACTTGTATGGGAAATTTTAAAGTGTTTACAAGTAAATAAATCCTAATTGGGATTAAGAGGTTTTTGGAAATATTTCTCATAATCGTTCTACGTCAATGAAGAAAATTACTTATAAAGGTATTATTGTATTTTATCATCTATTTATTTATTCAATAATGTCTGTAATATTACCTCATTGCCAACTTGTTGCTGATATTAAGGTTAATAAAATCTACAGTTTATTAAATTTCTTAAGGAGTGGACGGATTAAACCATATATAATTGTTCGTAGGTAATTTTACAAGGCTCATTTTGTCTTCGATTTTAAAAAGTAATTGTAATAAAAAGTACTGCTAATTAAGAGCAGTAATTCAAACAAATATATGTATGAAAGAATAAACATCTTTTCCTTCTACCCCTCTCCATAGCTAAACTTGCCCAATACAATGTTTGCGTGAGGACAAATAATTAATAATGCTATATCTTGTTTTCAAGAATCCGCTTTTGCAGTTCTGGTAGATAAATTTATTTAATAAAGCCCAGGTGAGAAATTAAGGAAACATTACGTCAGAAACAGTGCCTTAGCGGCTTCCGTGTTCTGACTAATAAAGTGTGCATAAATCAAGTGTAATTAAATCAGAGCATAGTATCACACTGCACGCTAACGTCTGTGAATGTGAGACACAGCATTTATAATTATATTATGTAGATATATCCTTTCTCGTATCGCTTAAAATAAAACACGATTAAACATATATAATAGGTTTTCTATATTTATGAGTTTAAGTGTATAGGCAAGAATAAAATTTCGCAATAGTTTTAATAATGATAATAACTTATTAATTGTTAGTGAGAATATCGTTGTAGACAAGTGTAGGGAAATAAAACTATTAGTATACTTTTAAAATAGTAAAGATTATTATGAAGTAATCCACGTTTTAAGATAGTTTCATTTTCGATTTTTGTTTTTGAATTAAGTTGTTAAAATGGTTAGTATGGTGTGTGGGTGTTTTAGAATGGGTTTTAGGAATAACATAATATGAGCTGCAAATGATTTTACTTTATTTTGGATGGAGGAATATTATATATTATTTCGAGTTGCAATTATATAAGATTTCATAATTTTAAGAGACTGTGGATCTACGCTCGTGCTCCAGTGGATCCCTGGTCATGTTGATGTAAACGGCAACGAAGAAGCGGATAAGTTGGCAAGATCAGGTGCAAGAAAGGAACAACCGGACAAGCCCACTACGTTGCACGACGCAAAAAGACACATAAAAAATTACCTGCGAGCAAGATGCATTACGACACAAAAAGTATCGGCTGAAGGCAAAAAATGGGAAAGTCTAACGGAAAAGAGCGGAAGGCCACCAATCAACTTGCCACGCCTACAACAAGTTGCTAATTTCCGACTATTTACGGGTCATGATTATCTAAAAACACACCTCCACCGGATAGAGGTCACCAGCGACCCTTACTGTCCCTTATGAAACAATAAGCAGGAAATGGACTGCGAGCACCTGAAATTATGTCCAGCTCTTGCGGAAAAGAGGGATTCTCCCGACTATGACCTGTACTGGGCTGCGAGGAAACTAATGGCGGAAGCCTAATGTTTGGCGTAATTAAAAAAAAAAATAATAATAATTTTAAGAGTTTTTTTTTCTTGCTTCTTGTTGTGCAAGAATCCGATCTCTATAAGATGAGATATCGTTAATAATATACAGACAAATATTGTCTAAAGCGAAAAAATAGGGGAAAAAACAACATATTTTTCCATATATACGTACACGGATGCCACTGGACGGTGGACATATCGTTTAATCCCAAATTTAGACGTATGGATAAGAAGAAAGCACGGGGAAGTTAGGTACTATCTGACCCAGGTTCTTTCAGGGCATGGGAATTTCAACAACTACCTGAAGAGATTCAAGATAAGGGAGGAGGAGTTTTGCAGCCACTGTGGTGATGAGCATGATGATGCAATGCATACGCTCTTCATATGCAAGGTGTGGAAAGATGAGCGAGAAAAGATGTACAGAGATATGGGAGTCCAAGTGGATGTTAACAACTTCATAAGTCAAATGGTGGAATCCGTTGAAAAATGGAAAATAGCCGAGGATTTCGTAATTACCATCATGAAAGGAAGGCAAGCACATGGAGATTTAGGAATAGTACTAAAAAGAAGAAATAGGAAGGAGGGTTTGCCAACACGATGGGTATAGCCGGAAAGGTGGTTCCGTGTTTGGCAAAAAAGCCCTAGAAAACAGAGGAGGTTTTTTTAATCGGTACGAGTCAGGGACAACCTGGGCACAGGGCCCAGGTAAGAAAAGGTCCATGAGGATTTTTCTTCTCTTAAAAAAAAAAACATATTTTTCCACAACAAATCGTATAATCTTTAAATTGTCAAACTTAAAGATTTATTTACGAAACAGAAAATATTAATAAAAAAAAATAGTTGTATAACGATTAATTTGAAATATTCAATATACAATTTGTTTCCTTATTCAATTTATCTAGTTAAAACACTCGAGTACCGAGTGAGTTTTATGTTTCTCAGAAACAAGTTTATAATATGTGGGTCATGTTAGGTTAGGTTAGAAAGTTAGATCAGATCTGTTAGGGCGATAACAATAGAGAGCAAATCCAAAAGTGCTGACAACACAACAGTGAAATATAAATAATAATCTAGATTTGTTGGTAATAATAAAATCAATGTAATTGTGGCGATAAGTAAGACTAAGCAGCAGGTGATAAAGTAATAAATAAATGTAATAAAATAAGTAAACGTGTTAGTAAAAAAAAGAGTTGGTGTGCAAATCAATAAAATAAAATAAGTCACATATTAGGATGACATAAAAATGAATGAAAGTAATTCCAATGTAGCCAATCAGCAATTATGTGAATAGTAGAAGAGATCCCCTCACATTATTGAAGTGAAAACTTCCTTTGGTGCGTTTTTTGCTGAGGAGTGAACGTAAATGAACCGTCACGCTCGTATCGGTTACGCTGAATCGGGTTTACTCGGCTCCACTCGACATCAAGCGCGCTCGGGTCGGTGACACACTGAATCGTCTATACTCGGCTCCATTCGTCATCAACCACGTTTAATGCCCGACAATGGTATTGTATATGATCAATCTGATATTTAAAATGTTTACAATTTGTTTTGCATTTTATTAATAGTGAAAAAAAAATTAGATTTAAATAAATTTTAATCTAAAGTACTTATAAATTATTTCAGCTTCCATAAACCTATTGGTCATTCTTAGAATATTATTAATTCAAAAATATGATTGTATATCTTGTAACTAATATTACTTTATGAGTACAGACACAAGAATAAACAATTTTATATGACAATATTACCATCACCCTGTTTTTGGATATATACTAATATTGGAAAACTAGAAGTTTTCACTTTTATCGTTTGATCACAATCACAAATTCAGTTCCCCCCCCACTATAACCGATATCACAGAGGGTAGTAATTTTGATTACGTAGAGTAAAACACGTCACAAGGCACAATATGTAAATATGTACATTTATGCAAAATCAATTGAACCAAATAATCGTCATTTTTTAAAAATTTAACATAAATAACAGCCATTGTGAATGGTCGTAATTAAATGAGTTGGTAAATGTAAAAGGGGGAATTGATAAGTAGAGGGGGAATGTGCATTTGTGAACTGTTTCTGTTATGACATATATCAGATATTTTATACACGTAGGTGCGGTATATTTTATGTATATTGTATTTGCAACAATATCAAAATATGTGTGCACATAATACTTTAGATAATCCCCTTAGTAAAAATCGTTGTATGTAAAATAAGATGGAACAGTTTATGACTTTCACCCTTGACCCAAATGCATAAAGTGTCCTTTATGTTTGAAACTCGCGTATTCAGTTCACGTTCTGACTTTAAATTATAGAAATTAATTCATTTCTAACCCTCCTTTGTCTAAATTGTTTTTGAAACGCTTAAAATTCAGGACAAAACTCCAGTCTAAAATGTGTTCTGATATATAAAACAACATGGGTATAATTCAAGAATGACTTGTTCGGCCAATCAATAAAAAATATATAAACAGTATTTCAATATTTTATAAACAAATACAGAGATAAAATCAAATCTTATTCTAAAAAAGATCAAGGAAATCCTTTATATTGTGGCCTAATAAAGTCCCGTAAATTTTATATTGAAGTTTCATTATTACTTTCTTATAATTTGGGTAATTTTATTCAATTATAATGTGTAACAAGCTGGCACTGCTCTTGGTTTTTGCGAATTGTCTTGAAAAAATATGTTTCAATTACTTCCAAATTTATTCAGTAATAAATTAAAAACTAATAGATTTTTAATTATTTGATTTTTCCGCTTATACATTTTTACTAGCAAATATTGAATTTACAATAATATTTCAAGTGAAAAATATACGACCTAGACTGGGAATCGAACTCAGGACCTTTGGCTTTACGCGCCAATGCTCTACCACTGAGCTATCCTAGTCGCTTCCCAGTACAGGCGACGTATAAGCGGAAAAATCAAATAATTAAAAATCTATAAATACATGCGTAAGGGCTGAAAAATGAGTAAAAATTAATTTCAATGTCGCATATGCGAGGTAATTAATTGGAAACTCAAAATTGCAGCAACTAAAGTCAAGTGAGAAGTCTACGCCCTGTACTGGGAAGCGACTAGGATAGCTCAGTTGGTAGAGCATTGGTGCGTAAAGCCAAAGGTCCTGGGTTCGATTCCCGGTCTAGGTCGTATATTTTTCACTTGAAATATTATTGTAAAAACTAATGTTTTATGATATGGTTCATAAGAGTGCAGTAAATTTGTTTGTATTAACTTAGTCGGTTGGAATTAAAAATGGGTGATTTGCTAAATATATATTTATGTTTTGAAATATCAAAATATGTAATAACTCATCTTAGAATAACATTTGAAAAATATTTGACTATTTTTTAGACTCTAGGCACTATTACCGATCTACAAACGTTTTCGTTTTTTATTTGTGTGGTTTCACAATTTGTTATTTCCCAAAATATTCAAATATTTTCTCCAAATTCGATACACAATTATTATTATTGCTAGAGTAATATGATCTATCCAATCATCATAATATTTATATCACTGAACAATATTAAGAGATGTAATTGTTAGTATTTGTTAATTAATTGTGCTATAGAAATAGTTTGTGTGTGTTTGAAAAAATATATGAAACAAACACGATTTGAATCTATTTATTTAATCTAGGCTGATACAATCAAAGATACACATGCATAGTGTTGGTTTTCTCAATACCTTGTTAACAAATTCCTTGAAAATCTTATTTTTAATTGTTGAAAGTTAGATTTTCCACAGTGACAATACCTGATATAATATCTATCTTCAGGTATAGGTAGGAAAAAATCTTTATTTTACGCATGTAAGTTTCGAGAATTGTGAATTTTAGATTACCTTAGCTTTACTAGTTAAATATTTTTATATTCATTTTGTTTGTTCTGATTTAAAATGAGATATTTGGGGAGACTTTAAACGTGAAAGGGAAACACATGTTTCCACACTTTGTAGAGGGGAAAGTGAAACGATATTTAGGGTTGATATACGATTATCACGTTGTGCTCTACACGAGCAAGTATTAAATAATACAATTAAGTGAATTACCTAACCTGTATTTAGATAATCGCATAATGAAATATTTTGTATGTGCAGTGGTTTAGTGGTATAGGATTGAAGTTACTGTTATATTAAAACATGTTGCTTTAAAAGTACATAAACTATTCTGAATTACTTGGCTTAAATATGTGGTGATTTAAAAAAATCTATTTATTAGAGTAAATCTTTAAAAAAATTTAATTAATTGTCGTACTATGTTGCATCTATTTATTAAAATCGAATGACTTGATACTAAATATTTTTGTTACAATTATAATTGTTTAACATGAAAGCATTTTTTTATATAATCAAATTTTTATTTATTTTTATCAGCGAAAATATAAAAATTTAAACCTTGTTTATCTATTGACTTTACAATTATTACATTTAGTTGAAATTTAGTTTGCACACAAAAATCATTAGGATTATTAAATAGAATTTATGGTTAAACGAAACGAACACGATAAAAATGTTTACTGCTCATTTAATCTGCGTTGAAACAATCAAAGAGTATATTCATAGCGTTCGATTTATAAATACCTTGTGTACAAATTCTTCGAAATTTGTATTTTTAATTGTTGAAAGTTAGATTTTCTACCGCAACAAAACCTGATATAATATCTATCTTTACGTATAGCTAGAATAATTTTATTTTACAAATGTAAATTCCGAGAAGTGTGTATTTTAGATTACAATAGCTTTACTAGTAAAATATTTTCATAGAGGCCTAAACAAATGCATGATGACTATGTAAACAACTGTGGTATAAGAATAAACATATTTCCGTTTAAGCCTATTTGATTGAATATTTCTCTATGTTTTATTAATAAAATACATAATTTCTGTAAATCGAATTAACATTTATATGTTACACAAACGTTATAATTATTCTTACATTACTAAATAATAATAATAAATAAAACTCTTTTATATACCTTCAGTTGAATTTGTATCTTATTTGTTTTGTTTAATAACTCCATGGACACCGTGATATTCGTGATATCTATTTTGATTATTACATTAAATTTAAATTTTCAATTACTAGGATAGCCTACAATCTTGTTGAGCACTGTGGTGAAATTCACAATAATTATTCGAATTTTCCCCTAACCACAATCACTAGAAACTTTAAAATACTTTTATTAAATAAAAAACTGTTATTTTAAAGTTTCTAGTGATTGTGGTTAGGGGAAAAATCCAATCATTATTGTGAATTTCACGACAGTGCTCAACAAGATTGTATCTTAAACCCTCCGATGATGATAACCATGTTATCGAAATGTACATCAGGGCATTTAGTGGAAATAATTAATAAAGAACAATTAAACAGATAATTGTGTTTTATTTTAAAGTTTCTAGTGATTGTGGTTAGGGGAAAATTCGAATCATTATTGTGAATTTCACGACAGTGCTCAACAAGATTGTATCTTAAACCCTCCGATGATGATAACCATGTTATCGAAATGTACATCAGGGCATTTAGTGGAAATAATTAATAAAGAACAATTAAACAGATAATTGTGTTTTATTTTAAAGTTTCTAGTGATTGTGGTTAGGGGCAAATTCGAATCATTATTGTTAATTTCACGACAGTGCTCAACAAGATTGTATCTTAAACCCTCCGATGATGATAACCATGTTATCGAAATGTACATCAGGGCATTTAGTGGAAATAATTAATAAAGAACAATTAATCAGATAATTGTGTTTTATTTTAAAGTTTCTAGTGATTGTGGTTAGGGGCAAATTCGAATCATTATTCAATTACTAGATTATATCTTTTTCTCTTGATTTTGAAAAGAGCAGCAGCCTCATCGTCTCATAAAGAATAAGAATAAAAGAGCACAACATAGAGACCTCTTGCTCTCGAATACTCTACTTGGAGGTTGTTGAGTGACTTCATAGGTAAGGGTGGAAGAGAGAGATCTAACCCAAGATTCCAAGAATAAAGACGGTGTAAATCCATTTAAATTCCCTCTGCATTACAATCACGTACTCACTAAAGTGTCCATTGATGGTTTGTGTACTTTATTAAGACATGATATTTGCTACTTAAATATATTAAATTTATATGCAGTGATGAAGATAAAAGGGTTAAATTTTAAAATTAATAATTTTGATTGTAAAATAAAATATCTCTGTAGTTTTGTTTAAATATGATATTGTAATTATATTGTTTACACTGATGACCGACGGTACTTGATAGAATTCCATTTTAACAAATAAAACACAATTTTTCTTTTGTAAAATTCTATAATTTATTATGGTCTAGTAAGTCTTGTAAGAGCCTCGTCAATGCCGTAACTGGCGAAACCATGGTCGGCTAGACCATAATAAATTATAGAATTTTACAAAATAAAAATTGTGTTTTATTTGATATTGTAATTAATAATAAAGAAAAAAAATTTAAAACACATTATCGCTGACTCCTTCTGAAATAATAAATAGTCCATTGTAATGGGAACTCACAATTTAAAAAAACCAAGAACTATAATAAAGCAAAATACAATTTGGTACGTTAGTCTCATTTTTCGGACTGTAGTGTATGCGAAACCGTTTTTATAATAAAAAAAATCAAATTTTCTTTTTATCTATACGTACATAAGTTTTCTAATAAAATAAATTGCTAATGAAATAGGCTACTAAATGGAGCACACTAAAATATATAAAACTACAAACTCTACTCGTTGCAATTCCCCAAAAATGTCTCCAATTTACAAAAATGTGATTAAAATCAACACTTTACCATTTAGTGGGTTAAATAAAGCAATAAAGCTAAAGTTTCATTATTATAATATAATATTTTATAATATTGAAACTATTAATCCACTAATATGGAGCTTCAACAAGAAATATCTGCTGTTACATTAAACTTTACTAATTGTTACGTATGCATTTCTTACGTTGATAATTTAGAAGCACATTATCATCCTCATATTTATAACTTATTTTGAGAAAACGCGTTTTTAATACAGGACAATTTATAATTTGTACCCAGGAGTTTCCCTAACTTAGATTTCTGGAATGATGCAAAACACTCTTTTACAGGTTCGTATAGAGGTACATTGTAGCAAAATATTATCAATTACAAAATACATTTAGCAAATCTTTATACTCAGATTTGTTTTTATGGCAGGCTTGCCTCATTTGGAATTATATATATTTTTTTAAATCACATAAAAAGCTTTAGACAACCCTAAGGACAATAAACGAAAGTGAAGAACAAACAAAGTTGTCATTATAATAAAATGTGTTTATTGAAAAACGGATAATTAAAATAAAATATTTTTATTAAATCACATAACTATCCTCATGCTTTTTATATGTAAGAAAGTAAACAGGAAATACCAGACATTGCTGTTTTACAGAGGTGAATTTTATCTCCTTTTTAATAATGTGAACTTTTGTTCTTAACTGTACATGAAGTTGATACATCACCATGATTTTTCACTTTTATCATATGGATAGGCAAATATTTTAACTAAACACCAAAACTTAATTTGAAATTTATACTTGATAAAATGATCTGAAAAACTTTTACTGTATAACATAGCTGTGCGTAGTTGTAATCAATTCATAAATCTTTACATCAATTCACTTACATGTTTAGTTACATGTAAGGAGAGGGATATTGTATGATCAAATAATATTTATAAAATTAATTTAATAAAAAGTGCTCAATGTTTTAACAAGAAAAATGAGTTCATACTTAAATTTTATGGTTAATATATTAAATTTTGTTTTCACAAATATTGCAAACAAGAACTCTTTAACTAACAATTAAATTACCTTAATGGTTTCCGCCAGGTGACTTCTTATTTATAAACACTTACGCGTGTCGAAGCGTGTGCTCCATCTTCAGAGTTATTTTACTTTTCACTCGGTTGAGATCGTTACACATTAAATAACACATAAAATCACACAGACATTACATATATATGTTTATTAATTTATCGCTTAACATAACGCGACACTTGCGATGTGTATCACATCAATGTCCTAGGACAACTAACGTCTCGTATTTACTGCATGTTTATTTAAGATTATATCTTGGACCTTAATTGCCGTGTCGTATATCGTGCTGGAAGTTTAGTTGGTCGTTCAGTAAGTTGTATGAGTTATACTTAAATGATTTATAGATCTCAAATTCTTCAATCGCGTCCATATATTTCCCCTTTCTGCATATATGTAGTGGTTCTAGGTTGGTTTCGAAATCTGTATAAGAGTGGTTTTCGTCAATGAGGTGTCTTGCAAAATTTGACTTATTGCTGTTGATATTCTTTTTTTGGCAGATGTTCTTTAAACCTTTGGCGAAAAGCTCTTACCGTTTGGCCTATATAGAATTTATATATATACTTACGAAACGCGTAAGTGTTTATAAAAAAGAAGTCACCCGGCGGAAACCATTAAGGTAATTTATTTGTTAAAACAATAGTGACTTGGATACTATCAACATGATTCTTAAAAAAGAACTCTTTAGTTACTGATCTTAATATTAGAGAAAACTTATTCATTTTACAATTTTACCTATCATAACTCTGATGTAATTATGGATTAAAATTTTACAAATCCTAATTGAGTGCTTACTTTAAATTAATTTAGTGAACTATATTTCTTCCAGAGGTTTATATTTTGACTAATCTACATCACAATAGTAGCAGTGAAGTGTTAATAGGAAGATTCGTAAATTAGAAATAGTTGAGGTCTGTGTTAGGATTAGATACATATTAGAATAAAAATATAATAATTAGGAAAATATTTAAGTAGAAGCTATACATGAAACCCAGAATAGTGACAAGTATTGTGAAATAAATAAGAAAATGATGAAATGCTTGCCTTGCATGGGCAACCTACTTCGCAAGGCAGGTCAAAGAGATATAAGCGGCGAGTCAAGAGAAGGGGGGATCAATCGATCAACTGCGGGAGCGAGCACGTCAGAGGGGACGTTCGAGGCCGGAGCGAGAATCAGCCGTTGAAGCGGTCAGACAAGGGCGCGAAGGTTCTATTGGCGAGTTGGAGCTACCAATAAACTCAAGAGTGTCAAGCTGTAGTAGCGGCTTCACAAATTACAGAAAGGGTGATCAAATAGACAACTTATCAAAGCTTGTAGTCATCAATATATATATTAAATTCATTTTCTTCAAATAGCTGGAACTATTCTGGGTTCATCTTTTAAATATATGCAATATAGATTTTAATTGTTATCTTAATATTTGAATGGATCAGGGAAACATGTTATATAGTTTAAACTTACACTGTATGCTATGAATGTAAAAGAATATAAAGAAAAGCATTTATTAACTCATAAACTGAACCACTGATTGCAAAGAACCCAATCCTAATATCTGCCATATCAAATAAGTGGGCCTGATGTTTCTCCTCTGGATCTGGTTTACTTTCCTCTTTGTTCAATTTAAGACTACAAATCTAATTTTAAAAAAATAGTATCTATAGTGTCAGAATCAAATAAAACAAATACAAAAGCAGTGTTAGAATAATATTTATAAAAAAACTGATAATGAAAATAATAAATATACAAGGATTAAATAAAGCAATAAAACTAAAGTTTCAAAATTATTTTAATAATATAAATGAGCTACAATTGTTTCGATTGCGGGCATCATCGGGCAACTGATAATTAACAAGTATTGACAACTATTTATACATACACAAGTAACAGGAAACTGAAATACAATGGAGAAATCGGGCAGGGTAGGTTGAATGACCTGGTAGATGAAGATTAATGAACTGTGTTATGGGTGGGTTTTAGAAGGGGTGAAGAATTTTATACAATTTGGTCATTAAGTTGAAAAAAGCCCTAAGTTAAATAGATCTATATATTTCCAAACATTCTAAATTATTTTATCTATTGCTTTTATTTTCTATATGTAAAAGTTCAACATTCAATTTAGGGTCAAAATTATGAGCTGAGTCCAAAAGGTGGTTAGCAAAGTTAGAGTTTCTATAGACATGTTTCCAGCTATTTACATGTTCTTTAATTCTAACTTTTATAGATTTACCTGATTGACCTATGTACTCAGAGTCACAGTCTTGACAAGATATTTTATAAACTCCACTATTTTCTAACATTTCTTTTTTATCTTTATTATCACCAACATTTTCCCAGGTTTCGTGTAGAATAAAAATAATTTTGAAACTTTAACTTTATTTAATCCTTGAATATGGATATAGTTAATTACCTTAGAGGTTGTCCTCAGTCCGTATATTGGTTTTAGCTACAGCGCTGTTTCGCCGAACACTGTCGGCTTCATCAGGCCCGCACTAACACATAGACACGTAACACAAAACACTAACACATATAAAATCGGAGTATGACTCGTCGTACATAAATAATAAAATTGTTTGTGGCCACATTATATGTCTTACTTGTCCAGCTGCAGGTATGGTAATAGTACCATACCTGCAGCTGGACAAGTAAGACATATAATGTGGCCACAAACAATTTTATTATTTATGTACGACGAGTCATACTCCGATTTTATATGTGTTAGTGTTTTGTGTTACGTGTCTATGTGTTAGTGCGGGCCTGATGAAGCCGACAGTGTTCGGCGAAACAGCGCTGTAGCTAAAACCAATATACGGACTGAGGACAACCTCTAAGGTAATTAACTATATTATATATTAAACAGTCCAAGGCAACACATTATACTTTATAAAATTGATTATGGAGTTTCAACAAGAAATATCTGCTGTTACAATACATATAATTTGATTTTAATTATACTTTCATACTTGTTGTAAACAAACATTTCAGAATGGAGTATTTATTCCAACGTAATCCTAAGCAACTCCTTCCACATAACAGGTATCTGAGACTTACATACACATCCTCTAATCAATCTTTCACTGAACTGTGCTTAATTGTAATTACGTGCCTTTGAAGGCTAATATCTCTCTTGACGATTCTAATTTTAACTTATTTATTTGTGGCAAGTAAATGGGCAATATGTAAAACAATTACGTATGTTATGTTTAGAGAGAGTATTTGAATATTCCCGTATTTTTTATGGAAACAAAATTGTTTTATGTAAACTTTGATATTATTTTATTTACTCTAATAAATGAAGAGCCAATGAAAAATATAATCTTTATGTTCATTTACTGCATATAAATTCTAGGCATTGATGATCCCTTAATTGTAACGTTGAAAAGTATTACAAATACCTCCTAATTTGTACCATATTTGATGTTCCAAATCAACTTCATTTTTGTTATTGAAAGTCATCATGCAATGACGTCGAAACGATGTTATACAATTAAAAAAGAGTTTATGGAAACATAAATTCATAATCTATTTTTAGAGTTTAAAGATTTATACAAAGCGTTATTAATGCAGTCGATTGCTATTCTTAAAATCAAGTTCAAACCTTAGTTCAAACTTATGTATGCAACTTATAATACATTGTAGTAGTTCCAGCTTAACTAATGGTTAACGTTCGGAATTAAGAAAGTTAATATAAGTCAAAAGCAGTAGTAGGTTCACTTAGTGATTAATGTGTTGCGATATGTAAGGTGATACTTAACATAACAATTCTGTTTTGACGGATAAATATTTTTATATTTCCACACAAACACTTCTTATCGTTTATAATACAGTGTGTTAAATCAAATATCTGAGAAACAATTTAATCTATTTAATACATACCGCGTGTTAAATAAGTCCCGGGGAGGGCTTAATATTTTGCTAACCATTACAGATAGAGCTACAAAGCTTTGCACGTTGTTAATGGACACCAAAACCTATTTTAGTACGAATTCAGTGTACCGCTACATTTCCTAGGGGACGGCCAACAATGAGTAAGTAAGAAATCTTAAATGAGAGCATACATCGGGTTGTATATCGAATTAAAGGCCTTTATGAGTAGAACACAGTGCCCACTACCGCAAACCCGACCTCAAAAGTTTCACTGTAATTTTTTGTTGTCTATAATTCTTATTTTACGCATTATAAACATCTTTTTTCCCATAAATGTAGACAGAACTCATGTTTTCCATTTCTAATTGGTACTTACAACATACGAGAATGTTTAAAATTGTGGAAAATTCATTGTAATTGATTTAAATTTTTAGGCTACGTTTTAATTTATTTTATTTTATAACTGACATCAAAATGTTTCCACATTGTTAACATATAAATTTTATAAATGAAATTATAAGATATCCATTATTAATGTAATATAATTTAACTTATCAATAAAGTAGGTTAAGCTTTATAAGCAATACTAGAGCCTTCCCAGAACTCCTAAGCTTGTATTGATTCAGCAGGTTATATAAATATTAAACTGCACTTCATTTCAAAACTACCCTTTCATAAAATATCAATCTTATCAACCAGTGAAGTTTCAAGAAATGTATATTTAATTAGTTATTGAAATTATACTAAAACCATCTATTTTTATATTGTAGTCGAAATGAAATGAAATTTATTATTCTCTCGTTACATACTTTGTATATATTTAATACATGTCGGATAAAAACACAAATATAGAACATTTTAAATAAAGATAAATTAAAATAAAGCTAAGAATTATGTACCCTCTATAGTAATCCTGTAATAATGGTTACCTTTACTTCAAAAACGAAATGACAATAATTATTTCAGAGTTATGAAATAACATATAACAAAATCAGTTAATTATAAAGGAGATCTAAAGTAAAAAATTCTTTTATATAAGTATTCTTTATGAAACAGATCAGTTAATCGGTTTTTAAAACTATCAAATAAATAATAATTTTATTTATCTTTGTGGCTCTTACTGAAACGTATAAATTAAACAAAGCACACAAACTGAAGGTAGAAACAATAATAAAATACAAAGTTCTTATTTTACTAAGTACAACATAATTGTACAACAGGATGATTTGGTTTTTACAAATCATTTGAAAACATTAGTTGTAGAGCTGCCAATTGACTGTTGCTAATAATGTATAACAGATAAACAAAATTCCTTTAAAAAGACACCAGTAGAAACGTTTTAAAATTCTGTTAAGGAAGTATACATTATTCTATTATACATACTTTAAACGTTTATCGCTTGTGAACTAGATTAGTTCACTGAATATATGAATGATTACTGTAGATTTATGACTTTTTTTTTTAATTAGACAGTTTATAGGAACTTTTGTCGTAAATATAGTTTACAACAATTAATCTTAATTAAGAAAAGAGCTACGTAAAAGTGGCTAAATATTCTTAATCAAATATAACTTTGAGACGAAAAGAATTCTTGAGACAAAAGAACAGAACAAGAAGAATAGAATCAGAAGAAGGTTAATAAATAAGTCTAGGGAAGAAGTAGAAACAGAAAAACCAGACTATACGCCTGGAGAATTTTAAAAAGGTAGGCTATAAAATCATATTTAACTTGAAATGTGTTTTTCCGTAACCTAGGTTTCCAACATATGTCATAAACTATTAATCCTATTGACTTGAAATTTTTTTTTGGTTATACATAACTATTGTACAGTGAAAGTGTATTATTATTATAAAAACAAATTAAAAGTATGTTTAAAAAAAAATTATATTGAAATCATTGTTTTTAAATACATATTAAAATGAGCTTTTTTAAATATTTTGTTTTAATTGCTATTCTTTTCATAGTTATGCATCTTTTTAAACATATCATAAAGAGTGTATGGTAAAACTTTCAACTTCATAGACCTAATAGTTTGCTTTTAAATGGTACTTAACCTAACCACCGTTCTCCCATATGAATTACATTGTGACCCAAAAACTGCTGGCCTCCCCAACGTTTATCACTTATGAACTAGAATATTTCTCTCAATACAAATATACCTTTACATGGTTATACTCAGTAAAGCCAGTCACTGTAATGTTTACCAGCCAGTGAAGCTATAAATGATTATTGTAGATTTATGACTTTTTTTTTTTAATTGGACAGTTTATAAGAACTTTTGTCGTAAATATAGTTTACAATTAATTAATCTTAATTAGGAAAATAGCTACATAAAAGTGCCTAAATATTCTCAATCATAAAAATGTTCCAAAAGATATAGTTCATAAATTTGAATTGAGCATATATAGTGCAAAATATTCTAAAACAGGTTCATAGGTTTGTAAAAACAGAATTTTGTTATTACAAGTCTGTTGTAAATACGTATATCTGATAGAGTAATCCTGACTGAATAGCGACAAGCATTACACTTATCAGTATGTGGTGTTAACTCCAACCCCTATTGTATGGATCGTTGACGTTGTTTTCCTGTACAGACGAGATAAGCTTTGTGGTGGACATGATTGTTCCATTCTGACAAGATTACACCACTATAAATATTCTAATGACATAACCTGTCATCATTCTGTATAAGGCATAGATGATTACATATTTTGTAACAGATTAAATGCAAATTTAGGATTTTGTTAAAATGCTTTATTATCAATTATCACTAAAATATCCTTCCCTGCATCAACTTGTTCCGTTCATCATATCTGTATGAAGATGATCTTTTAAACAAGAGTTCCCGGTGAAAATTCATAAATTCATCCGTCAAGAATTAATCTGGTAATTCAATACACCAAAATTCCATCACAAGGAAAGGTTTTAATATTTTTAAAAGTATGATTTTCTTAAATTTTTTAAATTAAAATTTATTTTTTTTACAAAAAGTTTTATCCTATATAGTTTTATATATACGAACAAATAATATATTTTATTTTAATTTTAAGTGGATAATGCAAGCAAATTTATTAATAACAATTTAGCATTCTGCAGCAATTTCTTAAAATTAACCTGTATACAAAATATTTAACACCAAGGAACAACTTTGAAAGGTTTTTTTGTTCAAATTATTTTACCAAAAAATAAATAAACTCATTCTTATTCCACAGGATTGTTTTAAATTATCTTGTAATACAGTACTTAAGCAAATTTATTTTTTTACTAAACAGATTTATTCTGGTCCAAGTTACGTTACCAGAACCAGAATTTATTTCTAGTTTGGGAACTTTCAACTTCCGAATCTAACTTCCACCTAGAATTTATTGTTTGACCTACACAATAAAACTTTTAATGTAAAAGTGTGTATCTAAAACCTGTTGTGTACTGTGAATGATTGAAAATATTATTTTTATTGTTAATTTAAAAACTATTAACTAGAAATTGCTGTTTAAGATTATGGTACATTCTGATTAAAATTTCAACTAAAAGGGTTACCCCCCAAAAAACACAAACATATAGCATACAACTTTTCGGCTTTTCTAGTTTCCAAAGTACTAAACTTTAGAAATTTACATTAACTTTTTTATATATAATATAAGACTTAAATTGTAATTATTTTTTAGTTCATTTATTTATTTTTTTAAGTAAGCATTTCTGTATATTCATTTTTTTTTATTCAAGTATAAATAGTACAAAGCAATTAACGCGCAAAAATTGTCAATTAAAATTTTGTTATCCAGAACAAAATTTTATTGTCAACAATTTTCTTTGATTATACTCAGCTTATATAAATCTAACAGTTGAATCTACTTTCTTTTTTGTACTCAAACCTATATATAATTTCTTGGTTTCTAAAATCTAAATTGCCTTATGTGTGTACAAATATCTTTCAGTGTCAAATGGAGATTTAAATAGCATTTGAAGGCGGTGAGTAAACTATTTGACGTTGTGCTCTATTGATAGATGTGCTCTCTTGAATTTAAAAAAAATCCTTTTCATGTAAGTCTAGTCACCTTCCGCAAATTATAAATTTTTCTCTGTTGTAAAAATGTATTAAGAGAGTTAATTAAGTCTGAAAATCCATGAATCTGTTGTAAGTAACGTACATACAAAAAAATTACACAATTCACTTTTTTGTGGATTATAAATTCTTGAAACTGAAAAAATACAACAATGATAAATGAAAGCATGAGTTATTGAAAAGGCAAATAATTATAGTACAAAGAGTCAATTTATGTACATGTGTTCAATTATATATAAATAAGTTACATGGAATAAATAGTTCATCTTTACTGGTATATCGCGTTACTATATTATATAAGGAAGATAAATATATTTGTGAAAATTACGAAATTGAAAACTTATTTGCATATTCAATTATTTTATATTAGGTTTAAATTGTGACAATCATATTAAAAATACTAGTTGGATAATATTTAATGTTTATATCGTACACAATATTAAATAATATGATAATAAAACATAACCATTATGTAAACTACAAGATATTTTATTGTATTTAATTTAAAACAATGTACATGTAATTCTAGTTTTAAACAATATGATTGATTGTAACAAGTTTTTTTTTTGTTTCTTACATACGTACGTGTGAATAAAATAAACACATGTATCTAGAATTAGGTTAAATATATTCATTTTACGTAATAAATGTTTGCAATGGCTGTATCTGGATCCAAGAAGCGTAGAGCTATGCATTTTTTAATAAGGTTTAGGGTAGGTCTGTAGACGTGTACTAAGAAAGAGTTATGAAAATGTTTCACTCCGAGAGTGTTTTTTACTCCTAAAAGATATCTCTTCATCCAAGAAGTACAGAGCTATGGATTTGTTTAACATGGTTTCTGGTATGACTGAAGACGCGTACTAAGAAAGCATTTTGAAAATGCTCCACTCCAAGGGTTTCTTACCCCTAAAGGTATATTTATATATAAGTCAAAACCCGCTTACAGATCACGAAATATTTGGGTCCAAGATGCCTAGAGCTATCAATTTTTTAACATGGTTTGGGTTAGGCCTGTAAACACATACTAAGAAAGGGTTTTGAAAATGTTCCACTCCAAGGGTGTATTTTACCCCTAAAACAAGTATCATATCTTTGTTATTTATGGATAGATTTTTATCAAAAATGGGTGTGTTGCTGTATTTGGGTATAATTTATTTCCATTAGGTTGTGATAAAAAAAATTCTTTGTGAAATTATCTGAACTATCCCCAGGTGAAACTGGGTCCATCAGCTAGTAGCATTATATAAACACAACTACTCTTCTAACTTTACTATACAAAATATCTGTCATGCTGTATAGTATACGAGAAGAATACTAATAAATAATTAAGAAAACAATTTTGTTAGATTCACATAAATGAGTTGTTTATAGCTAGACTGAGCTTGAGTGACGTGATATAAATGTTAAAAGTAATTCTGCAGAGTGGTATTTGGAAGGCGAGAAACAGGTAATTTGACACAAACATAGATCATTGAATACTGATGTATTATATCGAGCGGATAAAGTTGAAAAGTGTAAAATATATAAACACTATAAACACAGAAATTTGAACATCCCCTATTATATATACCATACCAAATAATAAGATAACATTTATTTATTTATGTAAAACTGAATATAGTATATTATTACAATGTTATAACATCAATTTTAATACTATATTGTTAATTATAAAAAAAAAAAATTTATGTACTATGTGAAATTTAGTTCCATTGTGTAACTACTACAGCTGTTTCGCCTCAAAATTAGGCATCTTTAGTCATAGCACGAGAATACGATATATTTACACTGTATATTATGTTCATTTATAATTTTATAACATATTATTTTTATTTATGTTAACCTTATTTGAAGTCGATAGTAGCTTTAAATAAAATTATATTAAAGCTTAAAAAACAATTATTACATGTCTTAAATCTGACGAGACTCGCTCAAAATGACTGCTGAGTGCAATCGTTCATAGATTACAAACAAATTCAAACACTTCTCTAAAATTAATTTAAATACCCTAAAGAATTTAATCATCAAACGTCCTGGAGAACCTGACTCAGTTTAAATTAAACTTCTATAATTTGAATAAACATAACCTTTATTCAAGACGGAGTAAGAATAATTAAACCAATATTGTTATTTTAAGTCAACTATATGAACTCGGAACGTCGGAACCACTAGATGGGAATTGTGAGTAGCAGTGAGCTTGAACTATTTGTTCTATTGTTCGTTGCTTTGCAAAGGTAAATTCATTTTTTAAATAATCATTTGTATTTTTATTTTCTGAGATTCAATTATTTTATTACTTATTATATCATTTATGCTAAAGACCGTAGGTGCTTGGTGGTATTCCATTTAAAATCTTACATGTATCTAATAAATCTAAAAAATTTAATCGTTTAGAATATCTATAAATTAATAGAATAGTTAAGAATAAAAATGTGTTAGTTTTAAATGAACAACTAGAATTTAACAACTCCCCACTCCTCAAACCATTAACTAGGTCCCATTCCTCCCCCTCCTTTATTTAGGTTAGCAAAGGGGTTTTACCCAACTATTGTTTGGAGATTGTGAACTGTACCTATCTTCTTCATTCTTGTAAACTACCTTGACAATGCTGTAACTAGCGAAACCATGGTCGGCAAATTTTAAATAAAGTTGTGGTCTATACTAAAAAGCGTTTGTTTTAATTACTTATTATATCGTTTAAAATATATCTTTCTTTTGAATAGAATTTGTGAGTAATATAATTTACATATAATCTGTTCTAATTTTCAATACCGAAATTTGCTATGTACATAATAATAGACAGAAACTAATTACTAATATTTGTGTGTAATCTGATTTAACACGGAAAAGTAGTTACCCAACATTTTTAGAAATAAATTTATCATTTGAAATGTTGTATATTTTTCAGGAGATTTTTCGTAACGTGGTAACTAAGCGACAAATATGTAATTGTAATTATAATACTATTTACATGGTAAACTAATAACCAAGTTATGCAAGACAACTTTTGGGTTTTTAATTTATTTTCTACTCATGTTAACCGACGTATATGAGATGGTCACCATTTGTTCTTCAAATAAAAATTTAAAAAAACTGTGCAGGACCAAGTTTATTCATATTTAACTCTCCTTGGTTGAATAGCATCAACAAAACTACAGTCACATGTTATTAAGGGCCGCTAAGTTGTAAATGTCATACTGTAATCAGTTCGTTTAAAAATATTAGTTAAAATTGGGATTTTTATAAGTTCATACACTTCTGAACTGATTAAGCAATATAAACAGATTGAAATGTAAAATATCTAGTCTTGTAATTTGTATCCAAGTTTTCTTTTTACATTAATATAAATTATAAGATTTTTGTTATTCGCCATTCCGAATATTGACATATTAAGTAATAAATTAATTTAAGACTCACCGTCCACAATATTCTGTTTGATCGTTTTTTATATACAACGGCCGTTTCGGCTATTCAGCCATTATCAAGTTTATTGTTGGAGAAGGTCCTTCGTTGTCATGGAACACTCAAAACAACATAATTAACATTAACAAAAACACAAACACTGATTTAAAATAAATATTTATTAAATAATTATTTTATTTTATTTATTAACAATTTATTTAATTATTATGTATAATGTATTATTTATACATTTGTATGTATTGGTATAATCTCAATCTCTATATTAATGTAAAAAGAAAACTTGGATACAAATTACAAGACTAGATATTTTACATTTCAATCTGTCTCTATTTCTCAATCAGTTCGGTAAATACAGCATCTTTGGTTAATTATTTTATTCATTTAGTACCAATCAATTTTTATTTTATTAATAATAATCTATCTTAGCTGACCCTAAGAAATGTAACATGTAATTTGGATCAATTTCAACATCTTATGGCGATCAATTACATTTCAGCAAAACGGTTTATAAGTCCTTACAATTTATTTTAACATAATTATATTTTGTAATTTTTGCCTTATAGCAAGTCACTTAAAAGTTCATCCAAAAGAAGAAATAGATTTCTCTGTGTATATAATCAAAGAGGCATGTTTTAAAAGAACAACCTAGAGAGGTGATATAGGGTCGGACGTTAACTTCTTCTTCATAAGAGAATTGAGTGATAAACCATTATATAAGATGGGAGCGATTACATGTCATGGACTAATAGTTCCTATATGGCATGAAATTCTCCAAATGTCAAGAAGCAGATAAAATCTATGTGAATGACATAGAGATTGTCTTACTAAATGCTAAATAATAGTGTTCCCTGAGGATAGGGACAGGGTACTGTTAGGATTGGATACTTTAACCTGTCGGGGTTCTTTATTTGCAATAATATCAAATGGTTCAGTTCTCAATTAACATTTATTAAGAATTATAACCATCTCCTATTTTATTTCAGAGCTACAATATTCTTATTATTACTATTAAATCCAGAATGACTCTAATTGTTGTGACTCATAGATCTGATTCTACATTATATTTTATAATTACTTGTCTCTGAAAAAATTACAAGGTGTATACACGAAGTTTGCTCACCCTGCTTCCCACTCTTATGGATTTTCGTCCAAAGTCTCAATTCTCCCAGGAAGTTCTTACTCGCCAAGTCCGTTTGGTAATCTTTAAGAATTCCTCCAGCACCTACAATCTTGATCAATCTTGGCCCATCAACAACGTCTGTCTTGATGCAAGGTAAGCAATTTCGTCAGTTCCCCAGGTCTTTCACAATAATTGTCATACTGACTTCTTAAGGAGAACTTATTGATTGAATAATTATTGTGAACTAACATAGCAATTATGTTAGTATTGAATAATTTCGTGGTGGCTTGTGCAATTATCTTATTTAAATCTCTCTTTTTTTTTTCATTGCCAAAATTTCCATAAGACCAAAACATAAAGATCCACACTTGTTTCTTTTTATACATATACTAACTTTCTAATGAAGTGAAATATTTGTTCTATTAGAAAAACATCCCCCCCCCCCTATGTAGGTATTTTTTTAGAGAGAGTTTTGATTGGTATTTATGACAGGTTGTCGTTTCATTCGGATTGAATTTTGTGAAAGTTAGTACATTATATTTTTATTATTTTAACACTAATAACCCACCAATAATTTAGTTACATTTATGTTTTATTATTATTAAAATAATTGTAAACGTAATTCAACTAATGTTAAACACATTAAACCAAATAAAAAAAAGGAAAAACATATAAGAAAAGGTACAAAACACATCTGCTTGAATATATTTTAGACTCAGGCTACCCACTGCTAGGTAGTGCTGCTGCAACCACAACAAATTTAAAATTTGCATGAACTAAGGGATGCTTTGTGTCAGGGATGGGGGTAAACGTGTGGTTTTATTAGACCATAACAAATCTGTTCCTAGCTTTGTTCACGTTAGTGACATATTCAACTTATGATATAAAATATCCTTTTATTTTGGTGTAATTTAATATTTAGATATTGTTTTAATTCAATACCTTAATCACAAGTATTGATTATTTGAATGTATAGAGTTATATTCCCTTGATATAATAATGAAATATCTCATAATCTTGGTTGAGCTTAAAATGTGCACCTGTTGAAATAATATATATATTTAATAATAATTCAAAACCTAATCGTGTTTCTTAAATAAATTGTTTAGGGTTAATTATGAACATTGTTTCCTTCAAAATATTATATTTAAAAACAATTACCAAGGGATTAAACAAAAGTAAAATTGTATTTGAGTTAATTCCATAGAGGTTTATTTTAAACGTTTAAATTTTATTTTATATTGTAAATTTACAGTTATTCTTTAAAATACACTAATTACAAAAAAAATTTCACATCTAAAACATTGATTAAAAAACTGAATTTCATTAAAAACTGTACAAAATGCAATTCATGTGTAACAAAATTCACTAACTCTCTGATACTTCCTTCTTTAAAACCAAATATTCTTCTTCTTTATTTGAAATTATTTAATAAACGTCCGGAAATATATATATATATATATATAAAGTGGTTTCAATAATTTTCGCGGATCACTCAGAGAATACCTCTTGAGGAATGCTTTTTACTCAGTGCAGGAGTACCTCAGCTGCGAGGAGTACTTACTGAGTACCTCTGGGTGCCTGCGATGCATTTTGTATTCAGGATGATGACTCCCAAGTAATACGATTAATATGAGATAACATGTCTACATGATTCACTGTGTCTTAATTTGCTTGTATTTTATAAAATTTCTATCTTGTGTATTTGTATTGTGTGTTGTGAGTAATTTTTGTATAGTATGACAACTCAAATGTATACCGCAGCATCATGTATGCCATAAATGATGCAAATAAATAATAATAAATTAAAATAAACTACAAATAATCTTCACCATAAAAATAGTTCTCTAGTTAAAAATAAACCATGAACGTTTAAACAAATAACTGTATATATAAATAAGGACGTTAACATGCTTCTAATTTAGCAAAAAATGCCCCACACTTAAACCGTGTTTGATTTAATTACAGTAGTCATAGTTCACGTGGGTTTTTTCAATTACATAAACAGTATTATACTTTCACACACGATTTTGGACTCCAGTTTGCATTATTAATTTTCACATTTCAGTAACATTTGAACAAATTTTAGCAACAAAATGTAGTGCAATTATTGATACATTAACCTTTAACTAACCTAGTTTTTTGTGTCTTTACTGAAAGTTTAGTTTTGTACGATCATACAATTTCACTTTTTAATCATTTTTTTTTTAGTTTTTAAATGTCTCTCGGACCGCAGGGACATAAGCATGTCCAAACAATAGACATGGCAAGACTTACTGTTCAGAAATGTAATTTTAATATCTAAATTAATTTGATTGATAAATCGATAATATCATAATTTTATTAATACATCTTTTCTGAATTCCCGAATATTTTAAATATAAAAAAATAGTAATTAGTAGTTGTTATCATAAAAACTATAATTATTTTTGATAAGCTATGTTCAATTTAAAACAGTATCGTATGTGCATTCTGGACTAGAAATATACATTTTATTAATGGTTTATAGCTAAAATTAGTTTTAAGATAGATTCAAAACGAGATTTGTGGTGGGACTTTAAACTTAAAAGGGAAACATGTGTATCTACACTTTCTGCAAACATTAGTTGGTGAAGGGGGAGGGGTTTGTTTAGGGCTAATTTACGTTTAATTCTTACCACTCTACTGGTCTTAGTACACAATACAGTTATTAGAATTCCTAACTTCTACATCTATTATTCTGTAAAGATTAATATTGTGTGAAATAAGGTCGTAAGAAGATGTTCAGCTGTTCACTCTTGTAGCAAATTATATATTGGAGGTTTTCTTTTGTAAAACTCTTATCATTATAAGCAAAATAAATATAAATAATAGTTTTAAAACATTGTTAAACTGCGTGCGTATTTTATTCCGTAGAGCATATATGCTGATTACAATCATTACAAGCTGAAATCAATGCATTTTATTCCACTTATAAAGTACAGATATGATTTTGTTTTAGTTGTGGTAAAACATACTAGTTTTATTTATTTTGACGTATAAAATGAAAAATATATATATTTATTGCCAAGAACATTTCTTTTTGAAATTTATTGTAAATAAATTTGGAGAAATTGTGACTGGGGTATACAAATTTCTTAAGCAAACAAGGCGGCAGAGACCTTCTACAATAATACTGAACAGAAGAATAAGTTATGTTAAATTCAGTTTGGTGAAAATATATATTTTAGGGACACCAATAACTTCAAATAAAGTGTCTTGAATAACTAAAGGTAAATATTGATTGTAAGTTAAATATATTCTTTTTGAAGACAGATTATGTCAGGAGGGTTGTAAGCATTTCAATACTGGAAAACATGATTCAAAAAGTTAGGTGGAAACTGTCATCATGAAAAGTCATTATTTGCAAGTGATTTTTTCTTATTATGAGAATGGTGGTCTAATCTAATACATTAGTGTAAGGATCAAGGGAAGAAGGGTCTATAAAATGAAGAAGACATTAGTTTATTACGTTCGTTCAGATAGTTTTTTTTTGAAATTATAGGATATTACATTGTTAATACAAAACCATAAATAGAAAACACTCGGTGAGTAAATCATAAATAAAGGGAAAGAGAATGTAATTTATTAGGCTATCATTATAGTTTTTTATTATTAATTGATTTTCATTATTTATTGTTATTTTAATTACGTGTACACTTTTATTCATTTATAAACATACCACCTAGAAGTACACGAAGAACAACTAATAAAGGAACTAGTAAAAATATCTATGGTGTAAAATCAAACTATGAACCCAGTATACATTAATGTCTATTAAATCCATTATTCTAACCCCCCCCCTATTTATTAAATTTATTACTAACACTAATTAATTGAAATGACCATCACCTACTGAAAAAAAGGGGGAAAAAAAAAGAAAAGAAAAAAACAGCGTTCTTCACTTTAAATAAATTCTTCTAGACTACGTTCCGATCTAATACATACACCAGACACTAATTTTTGTATTTGTCGTAGACTTTTAAAACTTTTTAAATCTGATGCTACGATGAAGAGAGATCTGCATAAAACTAATATCTATTTCGGGTAGGAAAACTAATGGCTACAGGAAATTGTTTTTCTTTTGCCGGTCTGCGTTACTGTTTTCGGGCGAGATTTAAAATAAACATTATAAAAGATCAATTTTACTGTTCAACAACGGCGACAATACAAAATCGACTTGTATTTTTTAGATTGTTGTAAAATTTATTTTTTAATTTCTTTATATCAGAAAAAAAGTATATCCAATTTGCTATTTTCAATAAGTGTTTTTTTTCTTATTTTTTTTTCTCGATTAAAAGCAATTATCCAGGTCATCATCTCCTTGTAAAATAAGCAATAAAAGAACAGAAATATGAAGACCAATAGTCTTTTAGTTCTTTAAACTACCGTTAAAATGAAAACTGTATTACGACCAACATTCTGGTACATTCTACTATGAACTAGTGAAGAAATATATTATAAGTAATTTTTTTTTAAAGTCTGATATAGGACGTTTGAAAACAAAAGTTGTTTTTCAATACAGACATTCCAAATATTTAAAAAATCAAACGCTTGTCTTACACCATACTTTCTTTCAATATGTAAAAATTACAACCAATTTATGTACAAATGTATTTTAATGAAGAAAATGTTACACTTCATCAATAGTAAATATATATTATACATTGTAACGAAATAGGATCATATTAAGGGTTCAAGATTAATCTCAAATTGTGGTCTCAGTTAACCTAAACTAAGGCCTATTTTGCAAACACAATAACTGTATCAATACCGTAATCCCAAATTTAATTACTCCAGTCTATACAAGCACAACCCGGCGTGAAATAAACTATACTAAATAAACACAAAGGAACTTGATTATGAACAAAACTATTCAAAAACACCATTTCCCCCTCCGGAAAATCGGCAATCGATCCATTTTCTGCCAATATCGCTTTATAAAAGACGAGTAAATGGTTAGATTGGATTATCCGGCGTTCTATAGAACACGAAAACACCATTAACCAAATTATTTACCTGGACTTGGTAATTTGAGTAATACATGAAAGGAAAGTAAATGAAATGATTTACAATTAAAGTCCTTTCTATTTTCAACCAGGATTGGGAATTTACATGGACTCCAAACAAGGCCCGGTAAACGTTGAATGTACTCCAAAACTTTACAAATTAATCCACTTTATATTCCTTCAAAAACACGTAATGCTAATTCAATTATTGATTTACATATGGATTTAGAGATAAGTGTAGAATTCGCAAACACAGTTGGACTAACAACTTCACAACCTACCACAATACTATATTCGAAATTTCTCATGAATATTTCCATAACGTTGACACAAGTTAAAAAAAGGCATGTTCTATATTATTGAGATTTATTATGGGACGTAGGCTAATTGTGTTTATAAAGTCCCTACTAAAGTTAACCACTATAATTTATTAAATATACCTTCATATATGTGTAAATCAAACGAAGTCAGTTTGACAAATGACGTACCACTTGTGACATAAATTCACCATACACTTAATTCTCATTTGAAATTTAGCTTTGTGGGCACTATTTCTGTATATTAATTTTCTTTATCGGATTTTATAAACAGCTGTTAGTAAAACATATATATATATATATATATATATTTTTTTTTTTTATTTTAGAATAAACATGATTTATTGAAATAGTTACACAAAACATTCAAAAATATTAATCTTTTGGGGTAGGGGTTATAGTGACTACTGTTTGAGTTCATAGAAGCTTTATATTAAGAAAGTGTTATTGACTCTTTAGGGCATTTTATCCAGACGATAACTGTTTTCTTGTTTTATTGGGATGATATCAACATTCATATTTTCAGTTATAGACTTTAAAACAAATATTTGAATTAGTAAATATCCGTATGTGCCTTGGCCTATAGGTATGAGTGTCAATGGACACAGGACTAAATAGCTTAATATGTCCTAATAAAAACCTCGTGGTGAAAAGTTACTTTCGATACATACAACAATGTATCACTACCAAGTTTTTGAAATTTACAGATCTATTTTCCCTTTTATATTAATTTTCCTTTTTTTATAAAAATCTGGATACAACATTTAAAAAATGATTTATTAGTATTGAAGTTTGACAAAATCAGACTTAAAATTTTTTCTCAATTAGAAGAAGACGTTACAATATATGTTTAACGTATAGAACATTAAACAGTAGACATTATTTAGTTTACTACTGATAACTTATTTTTCATTATGTAGTGAACATTATGATTTTTTGAAATTCATGAGTATATATTTGAGCGATAACATTACAGGCATTATTAGTGTACTGAACTGTTGTATTTCTTAGTGATAGCTTGTACAAATAAATTTCTAATTACGTTTAACCTGCAAACATATTAATCAAAAGAATCTCTAAGTAAATTTTACAAATTGATGAAATGATTAAGAAAAAAGAAAGACATCTCTTGAAAAGTTATTGAATAATGGAGATTACAAAAGTTCACACTACCAGTACGTCAAAAACTACTGCACTAGACTCTCACCAACTTCATTGAATCACGCGATAAGAGAAAACTATATTCATCGCATTAACCCCAAGACTTATGCATAAGATTGAATAATTAGTGATAAGCTGTAAATATTTTTCATATACCTAGTATTGAGAAAGTTCTGTGATTATTAAAAATATAATATTGAGGTCTCTTAAGTTTTACATACATTGTTTATAAAAATACATGAAGAGAACGGGCATTTACTGTTCTATACTTACCTATTTAAAGATGTATAATAATAAGTTGTACGGGTACTTGACTCTTTATCTTGAAAGAAATTAAAATAAATATACAAAATTTGTATCTTTACTGCAAACATTAATTATTCTCTGCGTTTATGCCAGATATAATACTCAAAAACCATATCGTGTTATCCACTTTCAATTTATATAACATAAATTAAATCGTCCATTCGCTTTTTTAAATTAAAAAAAAAGATTTTGTTTTTCATAAATTAACATAATTCAATATTATTTTTGTTTAGGGTAAATTTGGATGTTGTAGATAACTAACAAGATTTATGTTTTGGGTTTTTTGTCCATAACTCAGGTTATCCATTGACCTAGTAAAAATAATAATAATAAATGTAATTTGGCATTTTTCTTAAATTTTTAAAGATTAAATCTGAAATTTTCATGACATTTAACATTAAACATTTTTAATGACAGCCATTTTTAAAATTTACATGATAATGTTTTAGTTTTTTGTATACTGGTAAAAAAAAAATACAAAATTTATATAACCTACCAAATTTCGACTCAAAATCTTAAAAATTTCAAAAAATTATTTTTCAAAAAAAAAAAGTGGGCGAAAGATGGAAAACGTATTGTATCCCGGACATATGTCTACAGGAATTTTTTCTATATTTTGACCCATGTAACCAATACAAAGTTTGGCACGACATTTTCTGAACACTCTGTAACGAATAGTCAAGCTTATACCTTGAATGAATGAGATCGTTTTTTAAATAACAAATATTATATTTTTTTGTTTATTTAGTAAATATTTTACTATTAAAATTAAAAAAAAAAACCATTTACAAAAGATTAACATATATTTATAAATAAAACAACTAATGTTCTGTTCATTAAAAAAAAAAATGTGTCCATCTCTTTAAGATTCACCTTTCTTCAACTATTTATTCTTATTCACACCGATAAAGGAAACGAAAGTAGGATACGCGTTTACACAGAAGCATTTGAGGTCTATATTTTTTTATTGGGGTTGTACCGCTGAAAACAAACACAAGCAAAGTGTGGGGGCCCCTCTTTACCTCTTCATCCCAGACACATTCCTACTTTGGTAATACTGTACACATCATTGTTACTTAACTTTCTCGATTTGTTTATAAGACAAAACATTTTAAATATCAAAAGCTTTCACGTCTGTTTTCACAAAACATTACCTTTAAAACATTCAATCTTGTCTCTGTACTTATTTTAACCTACGAGTTAAAATGCACCTCTCATGCAAAAGCGATATTGATTCGAATCTGGTAAAGCCCCTCTTTAAAAATCAAAGTAAATTAAATTCAATAAAAACGGAATTTCCCAAATGTGACATAGTATACGCATCTAAGTCTTATATAGTGGATGTTTACTATTTATAACCTTATAGAGTGTATAATTTATTGTTAACCACAATGACACTGACATTTTCAAATAAAAATTCATTAAAATACTTTATAATACTCTACACGTCTAGTTAACATTTAACAATTCAGGAATTTAATCTGTGGTATACCTTTTTAGACACAAACTTTTATCTCTCTACTTCCAATATTAGTAATCAGAGTTTCCATGATAATAGTGTTATACAAGTGTATTTACTTTAAAGCATATTAGAATTTGTTTTAATAAAATTCAGTGGAATTTTAAAGTTACGTACTTGAAATATTTATCGATACGAAGACCAATACTATTTAGTGCTTCAACAAAACTATCAATGTTAGAAAAAAATTTTAAAGTTTGAAAATTGGTGTTCGTTCCCATGAGCACTTTATTTTCAATTTTGAATTTGAATAGTCTTTGGTTTTTAAGTATTTATGTGTAAGAAATGCTGTGAAATATTTGATGAAAGTTTAATTTCCTTTGTATAAAATATATCAGAAAATATTTGTATAAGTAATAGAGGGGAAGCCTTGCATTGACTTGTGTTTAAAATTTTAGTTTATATAACAACGATAAAATTCTTTTCAATTTTTTGTATATGGATCTGTTTAATTTTTAATTTTTTAAAAATTCGATTATCCACAAAAATTTAGATTATTATTAATTTCAATACAAGAAATCTTTAATGAAATCTGCAGAGCCAGGTAAATTATTTCTGATATGAGTTCTGTGGTACCAAGTTACAATTAAATCTGATAATAATTGTAGCGTTTATTTAAATCCGCTACTTTTTTTTTTTATTCATAAACATCCTGATTCAAACGAAACCTCAATTTAAAACAGCAGAATACACAAATAACTTCTAGACATGTACTTTGGAAGCCGCCTAAGGCAAGAAAGAGATAACAGGGTAAACAGCTGATACGGCTCAGCGCATGCGCTCGCCACTGTGAAGCCAAAAATCTCTTTTTTTGTTTTACAACATGTGACCGACACACGTTTTCTTCTTGGGAATTCAGAATTAAAACACAAGTGCTTAATGTGATTTAAAAGTCTTAACCTCAGAGGTGAGCTAAAATTAACGTGTGTGTACTTCATTTTCATTTCGAACTCTTTTTTTTTTTTCAAAATAAAAATGTAAAAAAAACTTTTCGTAGTGCCGTCAGGGCCGTCTCAAATTTAGGCACCACCTCGCTTTGCTCCAGGTAATGAAAATTTCTCTTGCTAAATTCATAACCATAATATATTTAAAAATTACATCTTGAGTTCATTATTCTAAATAATTGTATTTCTGACTTAGGCTGTAAGATTTTGTTCTCTTTCATTAGATTTTGTTCTCATGTAAAATTTGTATTCTAAGTTCAATTTAAAATTCTTATAAATTTATAATAGAAATATCGTTGTCATACCACTTAATCAAAATTTTGTAACGTAGCTCCAGCATTTTGTTTGTAAAAAGCAATGCCTAACATGAACTTAAATTTCATCTTAAAACGTGAAAAATCAAGTTGTCTGCCTTACTAATGTCTGCCTTTGTATTTGTGAATACAATTCTTAACTGGTCGAAGAATGAGGCCACATTAACGTCCATTATAAGAAGCTGAGTGAAATTTGGTCTTCGTCCAACAAAAAAAAAAATAAATAAAAAAAATAACTGTGTGTGAAATGTGAAATCATTACTAAGGCAAATCACTCTTTTTTTAAATTTTTTAAATATTTTTTTATATTTATTTTAAGATGGGACAAGCTAGCAATTTTTGGCTTCACGACCCCAAAGGGGTTAGTTTTCTAAATTTATAATTTGACGTCAAAAACCTTCTTTGGGTATTTTGTTTTTTTAAATATATAAATTACTTTTTTTTTAAATGTTGGCCAACAAAATAACTTAATATATCTAATTATATATATATATATATATATATATATATATATATATATATATATATATATATATTCTATTTGCATTTCTTGTATTTGTCGTATTAATTATTCTTTTATTCGTCATACAACCTACATCCAATTGTTTTAAAACAAAGCGAAATAAATAAACGTAAACATTTAAGTAATAAATGAATCCAATTAAATATCATTGAAACCAAATAATCTATTGGTTAAATTACAAAACATATTCTAATTAAAATGAACATTAAACCCCTAATTAACTAAACAGAAACCACAAGCAGACATTGAATGTCGTACCGCTAATTCCTAGGCTTAGTCTGTCGATTGGTATTTCTGTTTGGACACAAAAAACAATATACGTTGATCTACAGCACTTGATTATAAAGGAGCCAACAATAGGAAATGAACATATCATGGTACATGCCTAACTAACCCTCTATTACAAACCAACTATAGTCAGTCGTTTAGGGGACTCTAGTAGCTGTACGTTTTGTTTTGGATAATATAATTTAATCAATAATTTGGGGATCCATTTTTGACGAGTAAATATCATTTAAATTTATTTATTTTAACTAAATTAACAGTTAAACCAATCTACATTTTTCTGTTTAGTCTTTTATAATTTAGAAATAAGTTTCGTTAGTATGAAGTGTGCTTATCTTACTGGGGAATGAACTTTTTAACCGACGCCATACGCTCAAACGCCATATGGTAAAGACTTAACCGAAAAAATACAAAGACATACATTTATATATTAATAAACTAAATATTATCTTACATTGTTTATGAAAATACTGTAATAAGTTTGATATGATATTACTATAAATAAATTGCATTTGCCAATACAACTAGCGCAAAATAATTAAAATACAAAAAAAAATGTGTTCCTAAACTACTATTACTTTATATATGAGTTCCACTTTACATGATGTAACTTAAACCAAAGAGAAAATTAATCTGTTAGATTAACAGAAAGCAGTTCATATCTAAAATAAAACTTGAATGACGTGATATAAATTTATAAAGTAATTCCGCAGAGTGGTGTTTGGAAACAGAGAAGCGGGTAATTTGACATGAACAGAGATGATTGTGTACTGCAATAAGCGAGATATACTGTAGTGGTACTCTACTTATATTTTAAATTATGGTGTGTTTTAAATGTGTGTCTTCATTACATATATATATATATATATATATATTATAACAAATTGCACTTCACAATTACAGAATTTTTAGTTGTTCTTTAATTATTCATAACATTACGTTTTAAAATCGTTTACATTAAAAATCAATTATTGTCCAATCTGATGCACTTTATACTTATAAACTAACGTCTTATTCTAAGTACATAGTTAAATAAAATTCTAATTCTACCATGTCTTAACCTAAATAAAGAAATAATAGTGCATCATATTTTTACTTTTAAATTTATTACTTTTAATTTATTATTATTATAAAATTGCTCCGGCTAATTGAAATGTACTATTATTTTAATTTAATTTAATTTCTCTTTACGGGTTCGTGAGGTTCTTTGGTGACTATAATTTACATATAAAATATAATTTGGTGGTAGTTTATTTAATTCAGATTGTCCATTAATTTTTACTTATCGCTTGGAAGTTTTATCGCTGCTCCGATGTTCCTGGTTCCGTTGTTCCTGGTTCCCGTGCACGTGGTTCCCGTGTAGACTGCCAGTAGATGGATCGATTTGCCTTGATCTTTTCGACGAACTTCTTTTCTTCTTTCACTTATTTCTCACTCACTTTCGTGACGACGATTTCACACACTTCTATGACGATGATTACCTTTAAAACTTATAACGACGATTATCTTTTAAACTATTCTTCGGAGATTACTATTAATACTTATATAAAAAAAAAACGACGCAGATACTATTTTATTTTTACTTTTGATCTCGGCTAAATCTTTCCCAATCTATCTTCTAAAGAAACCCTTGCTCCGGAACTCACTCCTTCAAACAGTAACAACCAAACAGAATGCACGAAAGAACCCCGTGTGCTTCCTTTCCACCCCTATATATAGATTCTAATTTCAAACGCTTTCTTCCGATCCTCTTCCTTCATTGGCTTATTTTAAATCTTGTACGTTATTTCGAGTGTAACGCAATTTATTTCATTGGTCCATTTCAAACATTTTCGGTTGAAGGCATTGACTTTTGGAATGGTTTATTTGACTTCTTGATATCTGTGACTAATGTTAGAATAGTTTTTCAAGCTGTCAACCCTTTCAACTCTTCACAATTTATGGCCTGCCGAGCACTGACCTTTTGGGAGCCCTTTATTTCGTTATAATATATATATATATATATATATATCGTAATTATTGAATGATATTAACTTTTAATGTATTTAGGACCAAATTTAATTTGATGACGCAGTGATTCAGTTGGTCGTGTGGTGAGAGCTCTCCCTTGATGTGCAAGATGTTCCAGGTTCGATCTCAGTGGTTGTATTTAAAGTAACATGTTAGATCAAGGGGACTGAGATAAATGTAAGGAACTACAATTTGTGGCGAATGATGGTTACGAAAACTCAAATTACTGCTACAGTTTGGTATAATGACCCCACTTCATCCTTAGAAAGTCTGCTATAACGGGTAGGTGAACCATTGAAGCAATTTGTTATCCTTGCAGTGTGTTTTACTTAAAAACATTTAATTGGGTTTTTAACATGTCAGAGAGTTATTGTTTCTATACGTGGTTTGGTTCTGTCATAATTGTTAAACTAGTAATGATATGAAAAATTATACTGTATATTTAGCGTGGGTTTATATATATTATATATTATTATTATTATTATTATTATTATTTTATATATATATATATATATATATATATATATATATATATATATATAAATGAGAAATCGTATGAGAAAATTTGTAGTTAAATTGTCTCCATGCTATATTTTAAATTTATAATTTGCGTCAAATTTTTTTGGTCGTGAGATATACACTAGGTAATTAGAAAGTAATCAGTTGTCGCAAAGTGTTTAAAGATGATGGTGAAAAGAATTTATACAGATATTTTCTAGTAATGGTTTATTTTGAAGTCCCTTAATTTTTTTTTTATAATATAGAATGATAGGTGATAGAATATGTAACCAGTTTTTGATGAACATTTTTGTGTGTAGTATTCCGGTAATAAGTTGAGGAGCATTCTCTTTTGTTCTTCTTTTTTTAACTGATGTAGAAAAAACTGATGTAGACTAGGGGGTGGAAATTTTGGGGTTGGGAGAAAGGAAGTGAAATAGTAAAAAGGGAGTAGATAAAAGTCAAGATTTTGGGGGAATGCTCCGTCAGAATTTGGCTTAATCATCGGTCAAAGCGCCCTTTCCGTCTACTGGTCTCTTCGCTTTAATCAATTGATTTTGTTATATTGTTTTGTTACAATTTAACTATGAAATTATATGTTACTCCTTGTAAAACACTTCCTTTCGTAATTGAAGAAGTAGCACGAGCTTCAAAATGTGGAAGAATGTAAGTTTCTAACTCCTCAGTAAAAAACCATGAAAAGGTGATGTGTTATTCTGAAGACCAAATTTTCTTACAATTTATAACCATAAATTCAAATAGGAATAAAATATTTATCATTAAAAATTGAGTATTCCAAACTTATTGGTTGTCATGTTAAAAAAGAAAAAAGCCATGTTAAGAACTTAAAATATGAAATCAATCTACATTAGTGTAAATGAAAAATACTAGTTTTCACGAAAATTTCTGTCAAATTTTACTTTTAATTAGGTTTTTGGTTATTAATGACCAAAACTGGTTATATAAAGCATTTAATACGTGTAATGAGTAATCAAAGGGATCGTTTTCCAACGAGAGAAAGATATGCAGCACAACATCTAGCTGATTTATCAATTTCTAGTACAGCCAATATCAATTTTGATAACTACACTTTTAACACGAAATACACATAAATGTTCTCCTACTGTTATAGGTTATAAGAGTAGGAAAATAAAACAATTTATGTATAAGATAATATGTTGTTTTAACATTTAATTCTATTACACCATATTTTATTTTCATCTTTCGTCTAGCCTAGAAACTACGATTGAGTTGAGTTTACGTTTTACAACTGCTGCCATGAAAACTTGTTTGTAGTTTGAGAAAAAACAACAAGGCACACTAAGTTCAAAAAAGGGTATAATAGAAAACAGCAGTTTTTCTATGGAAAGAATACGGTGATTCGGAAATATTGAGAAATTAGTCAAAAGAATTTGTCACCAATTGAAAAACTCAAATAGTATCAATACATCTTATATATTATAAGATTTTATAACATTATAACAATTATAACATCCAAATTATGTTACAAGAAATAGTTATTTGTGCAACTAGTGAGCAAAGTGGCACTTTTTTAAACGAGAGAAAAATGTTGACGCACGAGGCTTGCCAAGTGCGTCAATTTTATCGTTAAAAAGACACTTTGCTCACGAATTGCACATTATACTTTGTCTACAGTTGTTATTTTGTGATAAAAACAGTTCATACTGGCGGTCGTACTTTTTCCTTGATTTGACAGGAAGGAGATTTAGTACAACGTTGTTAGCTTTTTCCGCTAATTTAGGCGGGGTATTTGACAGGTTTTCATCCTCTGAACTGTTCATATTTTAAAACTAACTACACAAAATATAGCAGTAGTGCTAAACAACACATCACCACTGAGTAGAAGTTCTCACGTCAAAACTGAGGTTATTTATGAATATTACAAATAACTTAGGTGTATTCTTGAGGAAACGGGATTGCCAACTTCAAAACTCGGCAAACGAAAAATACTCTCCGTGTACATACACTGCCAATCATCTTCATGAATAATTACTTCCTTTTTCAACTTTAAAACGTTGATTTATTGTTTATTAATGTTATTTTACATGTAAGAATTAATCTAACCTATATACTGGACATTTCCTGTATATTATAAATCAATTCAAATAAACTAACATAAATTTCGTTTTGTTCAGTTGCCATTCGGAGTGAGCAAAGTAGTGTGCAAAGTAGTGGGCAAAGTGAAACTGTTGAGAAATCAGCTGTTTTGCAAACTAATTTAAATGATCAAAATGCCACTTTGTCAACAACTGTAGACAAAGTTTATTTATGTTCTTTTTTAATGTATAGTTAGTTTGAATTACATAAATTTGATACTAAATAGGCCTACACGTAAATTCATTTCTCTTAAAAACTAAATTTGGAAGATTTGTCTTGAGGAAGATAGTATGAATAAGTTAAGGTAATATTTTTGCAACATTTATTGAGTTTTGGACAGAATCAGCACTAGTAACTGAATTACATTCGTGTTTTAATTGAATTTGAATGATCAAAAAAATAATTTTAAAAACTCAGTAAAACAGGAATTGTATAAAACACATATAAATGTGTATGAAGAAATATTTTTCTCTACCAAGACCAAAATGCAATCACGACATTTCTAGTTGCATGGATATATTGTGATGGGAAAATGTTTAAGAGAGAAAATGTTTTATTATATCAAAACAATACTTTGTTTTTCTTTGTTTAATAATACAAATGCGGACCTATCTAAGTATTTTTTTTAAATAGTTTAAAAATCGCTTATTTACATAACATTTCTCTACTTAAATTGGGAAGATTAGTCTATGGTACAAACAATATATGTTTAATTTTATTAGGTTGGGGTTATTTTCAACACTCATAAAGAAAAATGCCACAGTCATAGATTTAAATGCATGAGATTTCAATCTTTCAGATTAAAAAAACATTAAATAACAATAAAGTAATGGCGGAAAAGACACAAATTAATTCTATGAGAGTTATTTATTAATTATGTGTTGTTAATAATAGGTTGTATTAATTGTTAATTTGTTTTTATTAGAGGTTAAGTGAAAGAGAGGACCTTATGGTCTAACTTCGCCTCAAAAAAATAAAGATTATTATTATTACTAATTGTTGATTGTAACATTTTGGATTATTAAGGTGTGTAAGATTTAGCATGTTCTGAATTAACTAAGGACTATTTATTTTTGAAGAATTTTCCTGTTAATTTTATAACTTTATTGAAATTTATTACTAAAGTAGGTTTATAATTTGTACTACTATCACACCTATTATATATATATATATATATATATATATATATATATATATAGTAATTTAGCTGGGTTGTTTAAAACACGTCTAATTATGTTAAGAATTTAGTTTTTATATTTTCAACTTTCAGTAAAGAAGTAATTTATGCGTTTATTTTTGAAGATAAAATTACTTTTGTTTTGTTTTATATTAGTTGAGTTGAGATAACCATATTTAATATTTTTCGAATTTTATTATACATGTTTATACCATTATTGACTGTGGAGGGTTATATAATATGCTTGCACATGTTTTCTACCTTATATTGAATTTGTGACTACATGATCTATGTACATGTCGAGCCTTCACTGATGTAATCTGAGAGCTCACCAAACCGTTTGGGTTTTTTAAAATTCAATAAGTGGCTAGAGATTTAGGAGTCACGAACACCCATCGAATTACCATCAGACGATCGGAGAAACAATGCTGTGTAATTTCTGCATGCCTGTATTCTAGGCATCTGAAGCACCTTGTCACCTCTAGCAAAAGTCTGAGTCTAGCTACCACTCATCCAATTTTTATTTTCCCTTTACTCAGCAGTTTTATACCTGCTGCCTCTTCCGTCTCGACTATGGCCATGCATTTTTCTCTTTTATTTGGTCCAATCATGTGAACTTTAATATCCCCCCCATAGTGCTTTTAATAGCCTCCTCGACTTCCGCCTCACGCGAACTGTATCAAGATCTAGTACTTTGAGTCCGACGTCTCCACCTTCCCCTATTGCTGATTTGATCGCGCTCTGCACGAAATTTGGGGAAAGTACATTTATTTGTGATTCGTTTTTACTTATTATTTAAACAAATCAAATATTAAAATTATAAATAATATTAGTCAGTAGTTATTTTGAATTTTACTAAAAATGAGTGCTTTTTCCAACTTTATACTCTACTTTGATACTATATAGACAAATGGAAAAATCTCATATAATCCCATATTTTATAAGCCTAAACACAACGTCTATAAGCCTTATGATTGAATCAATTCAATCCTAGTGTTAAAACCATTGAAAAAATTATCTATGTAAAAACATTTAATAGAGACGTTACAAAACTAATTGTCAAGACTGGGATAAAACTGTACAGTTTCAATTCATTTCGATACAAACAGTGAGAAAAAATGAAAAATATTTAAATAAATAAATCAAACCAATAACTTTGCTCATACGTCCCTTTGACTAATTTTTGTTGAAAACTAGCTCAAATAAAATAATATGTTTATGAATAACGTACATCCATGCAACATCAATTAGAGCTGAACCAGTGAAAGGAATTCAGTATGGAATGATTTTCAATTAAGCTTTAAATAACAATGTAAACTCATATCAGGGATAGAGGGGTTGTTATATGCAACAAGCATCATACAGTATCAGGATGTGAAATTGTAACAAAAGCTTAATTACAACAATGTCAATGAGCAAGTAGCTCAGAATTTATTACTACAGGAACGATGTTACAGCTCTTGTCAAAGCTGAATTTTTTAATAGATATTGCAACACGTTTTAAAATAATGACAATACACGCCAGTATTTTTGAAAAATTAATTTTTTATTCGCGGATAATTTACTTCTAACTTAGTTTCTTCAAATTTAAGAGTTTTTAAATAGTGTAAATATTAGAACAGAATGTGATGACTCTTATGTATAAAATAAAGTTTAAATTACATTTGTTAAATAATAAACCCTGTTGAACTTGCAGATGACGTGTAATTGGTAAAGTTTACTCGAAAATAAATGAGAATGTGTGAAAACAAAAGAGTGTAAATGAACTTTTACAATTAAATCAATTGAAAAGCAAGATATTTCAATAACGCCAACATAACAATAGTAGGCAGGGTATGTTTCAAGTTAAAATTCAAGATAACTATATGAAAGATTACCAGAAATATTGCAAGACCATTTTCAGATAAACTAAAACTAAACGCACACATGATTGTGAATACAAGATAACATTATATATATATATATATATATATATATATATATCTAACGTTTGTTCTACATAGGCCCAATCGCAAACATTATCAATATTTTTTTTAGAGCTACTACTATCCACAAACTACTTAAGTGGAATTCAAATATAATAGACTGTTTAGGAAGCACCACAATAACGGTTCATCCATCCACTTTAATTTTTTTTTTTTGAAAAGAAATGCGTTTTAATGAAGAAAATGTATAATTACAATTTTATATTTTATATGTTACTTATTAGGATGTTATTTTTAATGATTGCGAAACAATGCAAAATATTACATAGTATTGTCAACTCTTATCTCAATGAAAATGGGTAGTGTTTTATCAATTGGTGTGCTGCTGTATTTGTGCATAATTTATTTCCATAACACCACCATTAGGGTTGTGCTAAGAACAAAATTTCTTTATAAATCCATCTCAACTATCCCCAGGTGAAACTGGGGCCATCAGCTAGTTTTATATTTGTAAATAAACTTCTAAATGAAACATTAAACAATTCAATGAATTGACAGTCTGTTTGTTTATTTCTATAAGTGGAAGCATCAAAGTTATAAAGAGAACTATAATTAATATATCCATGTTTTAAAAAAAATTTAAATTAAATATTAATGGTTAATGGGAAACTATCGTTGGTTCTCGTATAGCTTAATTATATGAAAGCAAATATTATTCTGCTATATATATCTTCATAAAATAAATTATTTTTGAATAATGTTGTGGAATTTTGTAAGGTGAAAGGTTTAATAGAAAATCTCTAGTAACAATAATTTATGTTATGTTTCAATCCATACAGCAAGGGTAATAAATTCTCTAACCCCACTACATTTTCACACAATCGAATTCTGAATAAATGAATTTTGTCTATAATTATTAATACTACGTTTTTGATTTGTTAAAATTTTCGGCAGCCATCTTGAATCATCAATATTCTATTTAAGTTACTTTTTATTACAGTGGTGTTTTGATAAATGACTTAATATCGTCGTTCAACCCTAAGTTAGTGCTCTATACCTCTCACCTATTTCCCGTTATTCACGATAAAACTTGTGTAATGTAAGAATTTTTTAGTTTTTTTCAATTGTCACAAGTTTAATGTTTTTATTGTAGGGGACTAATGTTATTGAACTATAGTTTGAATATCTTGCACATCTATCATTGGATATGTACGGAAATAGCTCAGTAGGATTCATGGGCGTACCCAGCGAGGGGCAGGGGGGGCAGCTGCCCCCCCCTGGAAGCAAAAAAATAAATCTTTATTATACATTTTATTGCTGGAATTTAATACAATTCTTGAAATAACTATTTTAATAATCAATTGTATATTGAATGACCATGGCTTGCCCCCCTTGCCCCCCCCCCTAGTTTTGATCCTGGGTACGCCCTTGGTAGGATTCTACAACTTGATATTCTTAATATTAAAAAAAATAATTTTTTTTAAAGTATAACGTCCCATTTAAAATGAAAAAAACCATTAATATTTTTTATATTTTTTTATAGTATTTAAAGTACAATATATAAGGGACTGAGAATCTCTAAACTTGATTTAACTAGCTCCACCACCCATTTAAAAAATAATAACTTTAATATTAATTCTGAAACTATAAAGTATTTTAATGGTTGTTTGATGTATTTATTTTATATTCTGTTGATCACAGTTGTAATTAGTTATTTAAATTTGAGTTCAATAGTATTTTGTTTCAAAAGATGTATTTACGAACTTTCCTTCAGACAAGTAAGCGTTGGAAAAATATGGTTAAATTGGCTTCTAATAGTTATTTTTTACATATCATAGTAGTCAACCGATATAAATGGCAATACTGAAACCTCCTCCTAGAAAAATTAATAAAATGGTCGCTTATAAGATATTTTGTACGAAGATTCAACAAAATATTATGTATTTGAAACTTCAATGGTGGTTTTGACATATAATAATATAATTTTTTATTAATATATGATTTTTGTACTAAATGTTTTCGTTCCCTACATTAAATTTCTTGTTTATATGTACGATGTAAACATTATTCCCAATTAATTAACTAAACTTTATCACTTTTCATAATATGAAAAAACGCTCCAGCTGCAGTACATTTCTGTCTGGTTTTGTTTAAAATTATATTACCAATATTTATAGTCTGTCATGATTAATAATAAGGAAAACAGAGCTGTTGATTAAAATGAAGTCTTTTTAGTTGGAATAATGGTTAAGAAAATAGTCACAATTTTTGTTCCAACGAACGTTACACACTGTGTGTCTGTTGAAGGTAATGAAATCTTTGACTTGTTGTAGAACAGTTGTTTTTGGAGCAATTTTATTCAAATGATAAGAACAAAACAATTTTAAGTTTACGCAATATTTGTTTATATAAAGATATAGAAATAACTATAAGTCTGTATCATTCTACGCCAAATAGAATAACCCATTTGGTTTCCGTGACGCTATCATGGACAATAGTTTGATCGAATTCAGTTCTTCAACATAATAATACTAATAATTACGTGTATTTCGATAATTTTTTTGAAGGTGATGGATTCTTGACATAATAATATACAGTGTGAGTCAAAAGTATGGATACACCCTGTTAATTTTTAAATGGATAAAGATATAAAAATGAAACTCAGAACACCTTTCTAGGAAATAAAAGTGAACTTTTTAGTCTATTACAACTTTGCCCATTTCCCCAAAATGGGATTTTTGGGGGGCAGCTCAAAATTTTTAAATATAAAAACCCATTAAGTGACACCTCATTTTAAAGTCCTTGATTAAAGAAGAAGAACAGTGGAAACCAGAGCTTTCTATCTCAACCCAGTACAAAATAGCAGCTCATTGGTTGTCTATTGGGGTTATTTACCACCTGAATGTGGATGTTCATATTTTGCCTCAATGAAATTTTACTTAATTTCAATGAGCTGCCATTTTGTACTGGGTTGAGATAGAAAGCTCTGGTTTCCACTGTTCTTCTTCTTTAATCAAGGACTTTAAAATGAGGTGTCACTTAATGGGTCTTTACATTTAAAAATTTTGAGCTACACCCCAAAAATCCCATTTTGGGGAAATGGGCAAAGTTGTAATAGTGGCTAAAAAGTTCACTTTTATTTCCTAGAAAGGTGTTCTGAGTTTCATTTTTCTATCTTTATCCATTTAAAAATTAACAGGGTGTATCCATACTTTTGACTCACACTGTATACCAAATGCATAGTAAAAAAATTCCTGTACAGGAGTAATTAATAATCTATCTCTAAGACCTGACAATGATGGTCATGTTATTTTCACCTTTTATTATTTAGAGGATATTTTGTCTACTGGAGACATGGAAATGACAATATGTACCAATTTATTTTGATTATCATTTACAGGACATATTTCACACAATTGTTTTATGTTTCTTAATAAAGGTCATGATGTAGTTTATCATCTATTTAGATGCAAACGGTAATGTCAATATTATTATCCTACTACTAACTTCCGGTTGATATTTAGGTTAAAAAGAATGTATAGGTGATTGAATATATTTACGGACAAGGCGTTGAACGTATTAAGAGTTTTATATTTTTTAATAAGTACTTTAACAACTGTTTATTGTGTCTTCGTTTTGAAGCATCAATCCAAAAAGTACTTTGGTACTAAGCGCTAGTTAAAAGGAATCTTTCTAAAAGAATTAACATCTACCCCCCCCCCCCCTTCCACTTTGTTAAACATACTCAATACAATGTTTGCGTGAGAAAGTATAATTAATCAGGTCAACATCATGTTTTCAAGAATCAGTTTTGCAGTTCTAGTATATAAATTTATTTAATAAAGCCCAGGTGAGAAATAAGGAAACTTTAAGTCAGAAACAGCAATTAGCAGCTTCCGCAGTTTCACTGATAAGGTGTGCATAAATCAAGTGCAATTAAATCAAAATTTAGTATCACACTGCATGCTACAGTCTGAAAATGTGAGGGACGGTATTTATACTGGACTTAATAGTACTGTATATCAATATAATTTTGGTGACATTTTCTCTCTCATATTGTTCATAAATATAACATGATAATACTTTTCTGTCACATAAAGTTTTTTAAGTACAGGAAAGTATCAATTTCGCAATTATTTTGCGACAGAAAAGTGACTTTACATGTTATCTAGTTTTCGACAATTATCACTAAAATTAAAACTATTTTCTTTCCTGTTAATCCAATATGGATTATAATGAACTGTTACACATTTTATGATGGTTTATTTTTTGTTGTTTTCATTGAATTATTGAAATAGTTGGTTTGAGGGGAAGTAGGAACAATCAGTCACTCCATGTATTTTGAGATAAGGTTTAAGAATAATATAACCTAAGCTGGAAATAATATTTCACACAACTTTCAACATTATACTTCACTTTAACTTATGTTATAGTATGTTCAAATTTGATTTAAAATTATTATATTTAAATTCATAATGATTAAACGTTTCTTCTGGGATCCTATTTTAAAATAAACAAGCTCTATGAGAACTCAATATTGACATGCATACAAATAAATAAATATTGAGCTGGACTTGTGCGATAATATTAGAAAGATTAAAACTCGAACAAAATATCTCACAAAAATTGCGTTTACTTATTCAAACGCGTTTCAACGACAAAGTCGCCATCATCAGTGATACATGAGTTACAATAACTAAACTAAAACTGAGTTGTAAAGTTATAAGTGATTAACTATAAATTATAGTTTAGTTATTGCAGCTCATGTATCACTGAGGATGACAACTTTGTCGCTGAAACGCGTTTGATTAAGTAAACGTAATTTTTGTGAGATCTTGTGTTCGAGTTTTAGTCTTTGTGCGCATACAGGTGTTGCCTTAATATTTGCAATACAATGAAACAATAACTGATGCATTTGTGAAAATCTTAAACAAATTTCACAACAAATGATATAATCTCCAAATTACTTGTACAGAATATTCTTAAATAATTGAAAAAAATATAAAATTATTTATGACGTAATAAAATATTAATAAAAGTAATGTTTTAAAACAGCAAAAATTTATGTTAAAAAAAATTTTATTTCGATGTATTTAAATATTCACTGAAGATGAACATTTTTTGTTTATGCGATGAAACAATATAATTATATGTTAAATACTTGTACCCTGTGTGAGTTTTAGGTTTCTCGAGAAATAAGGTTACTGTATTCGAATCATTACTTCATCATAGCATCTTCAATTTAGAAGTTGGTCAGAGGAAGAAAATTCATACTAGATATTGATTTCAGATTAAATAGACAAATAAGTGCATCAATTGATTATGTAGTGTTATGTCCGACCTAAAAGTAGTAATAACTAAATGGGAAATGTAAAATAACTTTCATTTCCTTTTATTAAAAAAATTAAACTAAATATGGCCATAAGAAAGACAAACCCGGCATTGCTTTGGTTTAAGAATATAAGCAATAACAACAAATAAATGTTAAAAACTAAGACTTTTTCTAAGCTAAATAATGAAATAAAATAATTGACATATTAAGGTGATACGTGGAAGATCTAAGTTAAAGTCCAAACTATCTACTCAACATGTGTTCTAGTTGGTAAGTAGTAATGGAGATTTTCACTTTTTTTGCGATTATAACTCTGTATATATTTGTACTACAATTTTGATCACACTAATCATGAGGGAAAACATGTAACTTTTTGCATTTTTTTAAAAATAAACTGACGTAAAAATATGTCATATTTTTGAATATCAAGTTTAAAATGATAAAGTTAGATATGAATAACTACCATCATGTTATGAATGCATAAATTGATCAAATCAATATATAAGACTAAATATATAAATTAAAGTTATTTGATAAAAGTTACTATTGTTGCATATTTTAGCTCTTAATTTGCACATTGGTGATCTGACTGTATTTGAGTCAACATCTACTTCAATAATAGTAACACACACAATATATGGCAACTATAATAATTCAGAAAAAATTCTGATAATAAATCGTCTTATTTAAAGTAAGATAGAATAGTTTCTGACTTTCATCCCGGTACTAAAAGAATAAATGTCCTTCATATAAAAACTCACGTATTCATTCCACGTGGTAACTACAATTTATAGATATAAATTCATATTCAACCCTCCTTTAGGTAAATTGTTTTTGAAACACTTAAAATGCAGGACAATACTCCAGGGTAAACCGTATTCCATTAAATTAAACAACACTGCCCTGTTTCTGAAATTACCAGTGGCGGTCAATAAATAAAAAAAGAAATGTTAATGAAATGTTCAAAAAAATACAATTTTAAAAAAAAATCATGTCCTGCTCTATAAAACATCAACGATTTACCTAATAGAGATGTTTAATGTAATGTAACTTAATAATTAATGTAATCAATTTTAATGTAACAGCAGATATTTTTTTGGTGAAACTCCATATTCAAGGATAAAATAAAGCAATAAAGCTAAAAGTTTCAAAATATTTTAATAATATAAATGAGTTACAATTGTTTCGCCTTGCGGCATCATCGGGCAACATTTAATAACTCAAAAACTAGTCAAGATAGAGGTCATTTGGTATGTAGTGGCGCTTGACCTTCATCGGGCTAACAGGCTCCCGTCATTTTTTACTAGTGGGGGAAATGAGTGAGTAGTGTTCCACCTTGCGTTTCTAGACAGTGTATTATAACAAATCCCTACTCCAAGCCAGATCGCCCTCCACCGAAGCACCACTACATAACAAATGAGCTATACAAAGTTCTGGTTAGTCTAAATCTTATTTTTTCGTCATTTTTTATACACTCTACAATTTTCATAATTTTCGGTTTAAAACTTTAAAATTTGGTATAAAAAAAATCGATGTTTTAGTATACTCAACACTATTCCGATTATTAAAAAAATTATTAAAAAATAACCGTTAAATGTAATGTAATGAAATATTCACAGAATCTTTATATAGTCATTCCAAACGTGTATATATAATACCAGATAAATAGCATTAATTTTGTTTGAGTTATTAAAGAATTTAGAAAAAACCCACCCACTTTAACTTTGAAAAAATTCCCTTTTTCACTTAACAACGATTTCGTCAGGAACGGTTGAAGATATCTTAAAAACTAAAAGTAATTTACCTTTTCTCTAAATGGTTTTGTGAATTAAATTTATCAATGTAATCTTAAGTTATATAAATGACTGATGGCTCCAGTTTCGCCTGGGGATATTTGAAATATTTTTATAAAGAAATAATTTGTTTAGCGTAAAACTAATTATGGTGCTATGGAAATAAATTATGCCCAAATAAAGCAACACACCAATTTTAATCACAATTTAGTGGTAAAAAACACCCTTGGAGTGGAACATTTTCAAAACCCTTTCGTAGTACGTGTCTACAGACCTATTGTTATATTTGATTTACAAGTAATTTTGTGTTTTTAAATATTTAATAAAATGAAGACGATTTGAATGTTTGTTGTTCATTTCGAGTACAATAAAATAGGCTACTCGAAGAGCAAATAAATAGGGTTGTGAGAAAATAGCAATTATTAAACTTGCTGCACAGAAATGGTTTTATAAATTGGGAGGAATGAGTTTCTTATATAGCAACTGTTTTAATACTTGTTACAAGTACCTTGAAAATATATATTTTGTTATTGTTAAAAGTTTGAATACCTTTAATAACATTATATGTGTAATAGATAAATTTTAAAATATTTGAGTAAAATCTTTTTTTTTACGTTTGTAAATTTAATGAACAATATATTCTAGATTACCTTCGAATTACTAGTAAATAAATCCTCACAATCAATTTGATCTATCTAGGTTAGATTTAAAATAAGAATTGTTTTGAAATATTAAACGTGAGAGGGGAAACACATGTTTCAACATTTTATGTGGGGAGGGGGGTGAATGCAGGGTTGATATACTATTACCCTTTTGTGCTTTTCATGTAAACGTACAGTCCTTTGTCCTTATTCTTGGTCAAGTATTAATATGATAATATGACACAGTAACCTTTACATATATAATCACATAAGGATATATATTGTATATGCAATTGCTCAGTGCTACCTGATTCTAGTTATGTTATTTTAAAGCATTTTGATTTAATATTATAAAAGTATTAGGGTTTCTTAGCGTTAATATAGTATGATTGAAAACTATAAATCGGAATAAAACACAACTTTATCCTTGGTTTATCATTGCATTATCGATAATCTAACTGTGTAGCTAGTTTCGTAAAATTAGAGTGTGATATCAATATTGAAGAAGAAACAGAACACAAATCTTTCAACCAGGTAAAATACTTTGGATAACCGTAAATAAACTAGATACCCAAGGAGAATGTGTTGAAGTGGCTCTTTTTACTCCTTACAAAATAGGCACAGGGGTTACTCGGCAAGTACAGAGCAAAACAGATAGGATCGAGCAATGATATGACCTTGCTCTTGATGCGAAGGTTGAAATGGAGCAGTTTGTATTCTTGTATTCATTTGGTGATTGTAGTATTGAGTGGCGATGACGATCACTTTCGAAATTGTTCCATTGCTCAATCCATTTGGTTTTCAGTACTTTATCAAATTGAGCAAGACATCTACTTTGAGATCATTTTCCAGACGGAATGGGGTTCTAGTTTGCAGCCATTTTACCAACCTTTTCTATAATTAGCTTTATAGTATTTTTCATAATTGCTATGGATGGTTTCTAGGACAACTGCTCTTTGTATATCTGGGTTATTTTTTAGAAATAAATTCAGTCAGTTCCAATCTAACATTAGGGGGTTCCAGGGAGGAATGGATCCTACAACCGGGATAATAAAACACCAATTTTGATGACACGGAAAAGTTAATTTTTAAAATAAATTATTAAAGGGCAACAAAGGATTATAAGATCACCTTATATAAATCGTACGGAAAATCATGTAATTTTTATAAAACATAATAATATAAATGTAATAAGGGGAATTCTACATCTTTCATTTCATTAAATTAAATATATTTACTATATAAAATCAAGACGCTCACTGTAATTTTTAATTGGTCAGTTTAAAAAGCTATATATAATAGATAACTATTTATAGCAAATTTATTGTTAGTTAGATATTTGTGTATAATATTACTATATTCATTTTGTTCACTGTTAGGTTTTAATTTTATAATGAATTCATTTTTAGATTATTAAAAACATTTATTTATAAATATTTCCTTGAATAAATATGATATATTCAATAAATATAAAAGGTTCTTTACAATTAAATCAACATTTATATATAAATTGGTATCTGATGGACATCAAAATGACTCTAAAGGGAAAACGATCCCTAGAGCGGAGTTGTAAGGTAACAGATAGTTTCAAATGATTTAATTGATTGTAAATATTGTGTTAGATTTTAAGAGGAGGAATTTTAGAAATGTAAGTATATACTTTCCTTGTCTTACCTGCGGTAAACATCAGGGTCACTAAAATAAATCTGGTAAAAATTAGAAAAAAATTCATTCTTATAAAATTTAAATAAATTGAAAGTTTTATAAATTTAAATAAATATGTAAGCAGAGACAGAAAGGGAGGCAAAAATCGGAACCCACAACCCCCTACATTAGAAGAGAGGTAATATAACTTATATAATAAGACTATTAAATTTTTTTAAATTAATTAATTTTTACTGAGGATTTTTAATATTTACTTTGACTTTAATTTCAAAATTATATTTAGACATTTTTTCATGGTGTTTTCAAAAACATGTAAAAATTAATTATAAGGTATGTCAATCATAAACACTCATTTTCACCGTCATTCCAAGAATAGTACAAGATATTTTATATGAAAGTCCTATGAACACTTTTTTATTTTATATTGTTTAGATTGATGACCGACGGTACTTGATAGAATTCCATTTTAACAAATAAAACACAATTTTTCTTTTGTAAAATTCTATAATTTATTTGGTCTAGCCGACCATGGTTTCGCCAGTTACGGCATTGACGAGGCTCTTACAAGACTAAATACAAAGCACACCATAACTATTATAAAAGGTTGAGAAAGGCTGAGAATATTACTTTTCATTTTCAATATTATCCAACTATATCATTGTCTTACATTGAAGTATAATAAGAGTTGAGTTAATAATTGTTATATATGAAAACTAATTTGTTTTTTCTTATTAGAAATGATAAAATCACTCAGTATAATATTGTTAAACACATTTATAATCTAGTTAACGAGCGATACATCCGTACGAGACTTTATTAGTTTTTTATGTATGAACGTGTTACAATATTAAAACTACAAATACACTGAGATAAAAATAATATTAAAAAAAATATATGTGTGAAGAGTAGAACATATTACAACACTAGCGGTAAAATCAAGATGTTTATTTAGCATTGGTTATATTTGGTGTTTTATATCATACAATATTACAGGAGTATATGTGTTGACAGTGATTTATGGTGTAACGATAGCAAGCAATAAAATAACTTTTTATTCTTTTATTGACTTTAATAACTTTTAAATTTAATTACCACAATATAACAAATAATAAAATATCTTTTTATGTTAAAACATGTTTCTTAACATAAAAAAAAATCATTTAAATTGAAACTGTCTACTGCTCTGCACTGGTACCATCGATGAATACATTGTAAATAACATGGCACAAAGCTAGAACAACCAAGGTTATGTTTGTTGCCTAAGAGAACACAATAAAAGTTGTCAACAATACAATGATCAGAAATAAAAGAAACAGCTGTTTGTTTTAATACAACCAGCTGTTTAAATATTTGGAACTTTTATGTTATCTTGTTCTCCAGCGGTAGCCGCTGTCATTTAAACTGCATTTCTATCTACAGCCGCCATTTTATTTCTATTGCAGATATCAGAGTACAAATTTGTTGGTATACTTTTTGATATGTTTCCATTATGTGTGTATTGGAGTTTTTTGGAGGGCAATCAGCAAATGATAGTTGATGAATTGTTGTTTCTTGAAATTTGTTGGTTTTATTTTTATTGTTATTTATTATGTTTGCTAAATTTCTTCCAGTTTTGTATGTAGTCATGTATTTTTCTTTCCCTGTGTTTTAATGTCGCTTATTGTGTTCTGTATATCCTAGTTATACTTAATTTTATGTATTTATTGTCCTTTGTTCTATTAGATTTTTTAGTATTCAGTTACTATTTTTAAAACAAAGTGTCTATAATTATAAGTTTCTATCCACAATAATATATGTTTCAGTAACATTTTTAGTTTTGAAAAATTGTAGTAAATTACTAATTGTTTTTTTCACATTAAAAAAAATAAAGGACATTAACTAAAAACAGGTTCAATTCTAGTTTTTTCTCTCAACAGTACCATTGTTACGCTAAGAAACAATCTCCATATTGAGTAAAATGTTATAAAATGATAAATCTCTACACAATACAGTATAACAAACACACAGAACACAATTCTCATAAAAAAATACGCGTAAGTATCAGACGCGTTTCAACGACAAGGTCGTCCTCTTTAGTGATACACGAGCTACACCAATCAAACTATAACTATAACCAATCAAACTACACAATAACCAAAGTTTCAAATTTAATTAAAGAGTGTTTGTCAACAAACAAAAATTATAATTATAAGTTATGTTATTTTTGAAATGAAATTTATATTTAATATATATATATATATATATATATATATATATATATACTAGTAGTAAAATAACTTGTTAGTTTTTGCTAGAAGTAAATAATTAAAAAAACTAAAACTATTAAATAATTGTCAAAACTGTTTGTTTAGTTAACCCTACACATTTTGTTAAACTCTCAATTAGTATAGCAACATGGGTGCAGACCAGTGATGTAAACAACATTAGGACAAGTCATAATAACAATTTATGAAAATAGTTTTTTTATACTGTAATTTACTTTAGTTATAGCAAAAATAAACCCATCCAACCACATAGGATATGTCTTTCCTTCCAAAGGTAAGACTATTAAAATTTGAATTCTGACTAAGAAAATATTTTCAGTAATAAGTACAATTCTAAAATAATCATTAAATTTCCGATTGGTCTAGAATTATTAAAAACTATATCCATAAATGCGTCGCCTTCTGACCCTCCAAGCGCAGTTCATAAAATTTCCAAACCATTCAATCTTATATATTTAAGTAGTTTTCATAGTCAGTATTCTTTATAAAAGGTTTCTCAAATGAAACAATAGGATTGCAGATAACACGAGACGTGCAACGATAAAATTAAAAAACTTCTAATTTTTCTGTAAATTACATTTAAAAAATGAATATTTTTCCAAAATTGTATGATATTAAAATCTACAACTATGCTCTTGCTTTTGTTGCGCAAGATATAATACTGATGAAGAAAATTTTATTGCCTAAATACAGAGTATGTGTCAAGTACTAATGGTGATAGAAAGTCCTTGTAATGCTTGATACAAAAATTTTGTAGTGTCCAGACAGGACTCAAAACTTCCACTACAGACATTAAGAGTAACCACAGATTGTATGATGCCTCCATTTTAAAATCTACATAAACGTTACAAATTCTGCTTCATATTATCCTTTTTTATGTTTTTATTTGTAATATGTCTCGCGAGGTGACAAGGAAGCCGATTTGGACGCATATTTTAGAGATATGTAATTCAAATTAAATAGAATTTGTACAATCCAATATCAAAATAAAGTACAAAATTTGGTGTATTACATGGTAGTCATTCACATTATTTTTTATGTACTGTATTGTTTATTATGTTTTTTAGTGTTTCATTATTTCTTGTTATTTAAATAAAAAATTAATATATTGATAATTTTTTTACTAATAGACTGCCAAAGGTATAAATCATTGGAAATAATATTTGAATTATTGATTTTTAAATCGGAGATTATTTACGGGCTTATTCTTAAATAGGACCGAAACAGATCGATTTTATATAAAATTAATAGATATAATTACATGTCACTTACTCATTTACTGTTGTCATGAATTATAAACTGGTTTTATAATTTATACTGAGCAAATATATATATATATATATATATATATATATATATATATATATATATATATATATATATATATTTAATACGAGAATATTTGTTAAAATTTAGTTTTATTATAAATTCTTCAGGCAAGCAGTATCTAGAACATAGTAGATGAATAATAATGTATTATGTATAGAATTGGCCATTCAAATTTTTTATTTTTTTTGAAATATGGACAACGAATGAACCCACTAGTATATAATTGTAACTCAATTGTCCTACATAAATCAATTCTGTTGTATTTATTTAAATCAGGCTGTACATTTTAATACATTCCACGTCAAATCATATATTATTTTAATGTCTAAATTACCCCACAATTATTAGAATTATGTACAAATTTAGAGGGAATTGTGGGGAGATCATTTAACTCTTATTAGGATCAGAAACATTTAATAATATGCTGCACAGACTTTTTTCTCTTCTAATACTTTTCCTATCAGTTCGTTATTCATTTTTCAGGTTATATATAGTAGATTACTTATTCATACATTGAAATTTAGAGAGTGTATTTGTACACTTTTCATCTACTTTTATTTATCCCTTTAGACAAATTTCAGTTACAGCTTAACTAACACAGGTAATGTTGTAGGGGCTTTTATTTAATTAGAAAAGATATATTAGTACGTTAGAGATATACTGAATTTCTTTTACTCTTGAACTAGTGCAGAATTCTTTATGGAATACAATAAATTAGAGGGATAGAGCTATGACATGGGTCATAACTAATACCAGTCTAGCCTTTCCAGTGCTGAAGTCAAAAATACAATCCTAAACAGCTATTATCCTATAAATATGGATTTAATTTAGATTATATGTGTTAAATTAGAATATTCTCTGTAATTTGTGACAAAAAAGAAGGATAAATTTTGAATATTTATCTATGTTTGTGGAAATAGAGAATGAGGGTGTGGTTATACAGAGTACGAGTAAATGTGGATGAGGGAGTGAGAGTAAGATGTAAAATTTAAAAAGGCAAACCAAAATTAGAAGGTCAATATCAGAGTTTTAGAGAAGGTATTATTTTGGCACGATAAGATATAAAATTACATAGAGGACGAGAGATAATAAACCAGTCAATGTCAAGAGTTTGAGAGAAGGGAAAATACGGACATGAAAATATTTTTATTACAAATCTACTTTATATAAAGAAAGAGAGTAAAGGAAAATAACAGTCGCTATCATCATGGATTTTGATGAACGCAACTTTATTTTGGGGTCAAATGTAAAACCACCATCCTATTCACTGTATCAAACTGAAGGGATGGTAACAAAAATTAATTGAATGAATACGGTAGGCTATGAAAGGATAGAAAGAAAAGAGTTAAATAGAGACGTGGAGAAGAACGAGGACAGACTTTATAAACAATATAATACAAGTTCAATATTACTTCAAAATATAAATAAATGTAGATTAAGAAGTACATTAACAAAATTTATGTTGAACTGGAAAATGTTGATAGACTTCAGTTGTCTGACTTAAAGTAGATTATATTGTATGATTTAATGGACTTGTCTCATAGAATATGACTCTAGGGACGTCATAAGCTTTACTTTACGGCCTGCAGGTTGGCTATAAATTTAAAATTGTTATTTATGCTTCTTAACGTAATTTTATTTCTCCGTAATCCGTGAATTAAATGAGAAATAAACTGCTTATTTTGTTTTCCTAAAAACAGTAACATGATAATAAGTGTTGGAATTTTCCCACTTTTAGTTTTTGTTAATTTACGATTTCTAAACGAGACTTGATTTTAAATAATTTGTTTGGTTTAAGGTTGTTATTATAGGGATATGAATTAGTGATGTGTGAATTCGAATTAAAACAATCGGCGATTATCAAAATCCTTGAAAAATTCAATCCTCGGATTCACATTAAAATAATCGAACAAAATTAAAACCCCTCGGACAACGATATTTGTTAGTGATGTGTCAATTCGAATTGAAATGCTTGTTGTTTCTAATATTCATTCATAAGCTGATGTTTTACTATACATTAATTAAACATTACGATTATGAATTAAAATTCTTTACATTCTGCTTTCTTTTTAGATGTTGATTTAAATTAGAGGAACTTCCAAAATATTTTATTTGTTGTTTGCATAAAGTACATGTAGCAAATGTATTGTCACCAGATTTGTTAAAAAATAACCAAATCATGGACTTTTTACCAATAAGATGGTAACTTTGAAGGCTAGTGTGAACTGCAGTGAGTAAGGTTTTAGCCGTTTGATATATTTACTTTAACCGTAGGCTCTAAAACTCAACATGGACTCAAGTCCAAATAATAGGTCTTAAGTCCAAAGGAGTTTGTTCCGGCACGTATTCCCTATTAAACACGTAAAATATTAATTAACTTCCACGTCCGAAATTAAGTGAAATGATTGATTAGGCCGAATCATATTTGGCCTGCTGCAATGTTAATATAAATGTACTCCCTAAGTACGTAAGTTACAATTAACATTAAAATATATATAGTTAAGCGTATAATTAGATTAAATAATAATAAGGCTTAGTCTGGTGGGACAAATTGGAAAGAGTTGGAAAATTAAATCGGTGATTCACGTTTATCTGGGCAAGCCTCCTCACGCATTCTTCCTAACATTATGTTAGTGTTGATATAAGTGGCTAAATGATACAGTTTTCACCCAAGGGCGACCTACCCCTTACAGTTTGTTAGACGCGATAAAATACGAACAGATGCATTGATGTGTTAGTACAGCTAATGTGATGACATAGAGTTCGTTAATACTTGAAAGTTTATTGTACATTTTTAATATGCATAACACTTAAAAAATATAGTGTAGAAGGAAGATTTTTGAAAAAATACAAATTTTATCAAGGACAAATACTATTATATAATTACACTATAAGTACGACTGATGTCATAGTGTAACTGCAATGTCAGTAGAAGTTTGAGTGCTGATATACAACACAATGCTAAATAATGATTATTATACCTTATTTATTAGGGAAAATAGAAACAAGATTTAAATTTGCATAAATTGTGTTTAAAGGTATAACGTAAAACAGTAAATATAATTTTAAAAAACATATCCGACCCATGGGCGTACCCAGCGAGGGGCAGGGGGGCAGCTGCCCCCCCCCTGAAAGTAAAAAAATAAATCTTTATTGTACATTTTGTTGCTGGAATTTAATACAATTCTTGAAATAACTATTTTAATAATAAATTGTGTATTGAATGACCATGGCTTTCCCCCCTTGCCCCCCCCTAGTTTTGATCCTGGGTACGCCCTTGTCCGACCTGCAAGACCCGAACATATGTAACACGTAAGACACAACTTGTGACTTCTCTTGATCCATATACATATGCACAAAAATAGTATGAGGAATTGAGGCCTTAATATAACGTGAGATCAATGATCTTCACAGATAGTCAAGCTATAAAGGCACTAAACACGACTAGAGTAAAGTCGAAGCAGGTATGGGACTGTATCTCATCATTGATAAAGCTTAGTCAGGCGAACACGGTCACTGTGGGCTGGGTTCCCGGCCACTCAGGTATTGATGGTAATGAGAGAGCAGATGAATTAGCCAGGTCAGGTTCAGAATCCCCTTTCGTGGGCCCGGAACCGGTGTTCGGGATCTCCTATGGACATGCCAGAGCAGCGGTTGATAAGTGGATACGGGAGGGGATGAATAGGGCCTGGACGAATTCAACCACTAGTAGACTTGCAAAAGGGTTATTTAGACCAAGCAAGAAACATGCTGAACAACTAATCTCTCTCAGGAGGGATAACATGAGGTGGGTGGTTGGGCTCTTAACGAGCCACTGTCACCTCAGAAAACATCTACACAGGATAGGGATTAGGGATTGCTGCAGACAATACTTGCAGGAAATGTGGTTTGGCTGAAGAGTCCGCAGAACATATTCTTTTAGAGTGTGAGGCGTTAGGACGAGCCAGGCTATACTCTCTAGGCCCGCCGGGGAAAGAGATGGAAACCATCCTAGATAACCCTATTGGTAGTATCTGTTCCTTCATAAGGATGACGGGTATAACTGGGTGTAGGAAGGAAATTGGGGCGGCAAAAGATCTCTAGGTCGACGCTGGTGAGGCCTCTGAAGGAGGCTTTCACAGCCCAAAACGGGGGAAAAAAAAAAAAAAAAAAAAAAAAACGTGAGATCAAACTGGAATATTTACTAACACAAATTATTTTTTATGTTTTCAGTACGTATACTTATAAAGGAAGCTAGTTTATGACCACATCATGCAGCTAATCTACTGTTGGAAATATTCCATTTGATAGCTCTCTTTTAAACTCATTTTAATACATTGTGGTTGTTCAAGTGCTGCAGAAATTTTGTACAATTTTGTAAATTTTCAATTACAGTGTTTCATATAGGCATCTAACAATTCATTAAATTTTACATTTTTAGAAATAATTTTAAAAAATTTACAAATAACAAAGTAGACATCCAATAGCTGTATGAAATCATTACTGACCATGAAATCATTACAGTAGTACACTCAAAAAATAATACACCCAAAAATCTGTGAAACTTATAAGACACTTTTTTACAGGAGAATTTTAAAATACCAATCATGTATTTACTTAACTAATGCTAATTTTTAATAATTTAAAAATGTTATTTATATTATGAAATATAAGGGTAAAAAAGTATATTTTGGGGAAACATATTTTAATGTATGTTATATCTAGTGGTTTTCTTTAATAATTGTTGAAATAAATATAAATAAATAATTAAAATAAGATTCTATTAAATAGTCATTTTTTGATCATTTAACTGCATTAGGGATTATTATTTTAATTAAATACACGAACCCGTATTAATAAACTAAATCATTTGGAGAGTAGAACGTTATTAAATCATAATTAGTTCCACAAACATCTCGTAGACATTTCACATTGAAGATGACAAATGAATAATATCAGGTTCTATGTATTATCACTATAAATTAATTTAATTAACTGCATGCGATATCTACAGGAAGTCTCATGCCAAACTCAGCGCCTTGCTTACTTCCGGTTGCCTGACTGATTAAAGCAACAATAAATCAAGGTAATTAAGTAAAGTTTAAGTATCCCTCCGCATGCAACGCCTGGCTCTATTTCTAAAATGTGTATTTATGATAAAAATTATTAGTAAATTTTATCTGAATGTGTAAGCAAAATAGAATGTTGTGTATCAGAAAATCTTATTTAGTTAATTTCTTATAAATAAATAATTATTGTTAGAGGTAAAATAATACCACAGTCATTAAAGTTTATTTTTCTTACATTAAATGAAGTAAAAACAAATCATTAGGCTACCATATACAATAAAATAATCCAAGTCCCAAAAGTCGACAGCTGTAATTATAAAAATATCAAAACTTGTTTTTTTCACAATTATTGCAAAATAATAAACATAGTGTTAAACCATCAATTCACAATTATAAATATTCAAATATGAAATCTACCAAATAGTTTAACTGTTCGGTATTAATGATTTATTAATTGCAGTGGTTATTTTGGAATTGTGGACGTGTTGAGGAATAACCAAGTATGTAGTGACATTTACACAAAGCTGCAAAAATAAAAGTAATTGTTACATACAAATTCAACATGATACTACATGAACAATGTGTTATACGTTTAAGATACATGTTGGTCTGTTTGAACGAACAATTTTGCCATATTGATAACCAATTGTTACATTTACTATACAAATGGATTCTGGTTGTTTTACTAACAATTTACAACAGAATTAACGCTGGCACCGGTATAATCTATTTTAATATCTAAACAGATTAGGGTAATTCTCCCCCTCTCTCCGACACATAACAAATTTGATTAACAACTGCTACGCTTGTTTTTTAAGAAGTAAACTATTTGCGAAGAGTGAGTAATTATTTTCTGTTTGTAAGTAGTCAGTATTTTGTACTACAATAGAACAACAGTTGTAATATTTGTATGCTGTTGTTACTTTGATGATTACAGGTCAAGTGTATCCATGAGGCACTATAGATATCCTTATATAAAGCAAAGTTATTTTACTCCTAATTTAAAGTGATATAGAATAATTTTACATGGCACGCAATGTAAAACGTGAAGGGGGAGGGATGTAGGCTATTGTAATGTTAGTAAGCAGGTTTGGGGGTTATTTTCTATCCATATTTTACTACCTCTACCAAAACACCCACACACTAGATGCTGTTACATTGCGACTTACGATTAAAAACATATGAGCGGTATATCAACTAACTGGTAATACATTTGCGGTTAGATTTTGAGTTACAACATAATCCGTTTTGTAAAAATAGTGACTATATGATAAGAAGACGGTTAAACTGTTATCCTTCGCTTGAAAATGGTTCACTTCTTATTAGATGTACCGCTCAACCATATGGAATTCCATTTATTTTGTAATGCATTCAATGCATGCCTTTGTTAATAGGAGAATTATATATTATGTTTTTGGAATTTACTTATTGTAGCTCATGTATCACTGAGGATGGCAACTTTGTTGTTGAAACATGTTTGATTAAGTAAACATAATTTTTTTGTGAGATCTTGTGTTCGAGTTTTTGTTCCATCTGCTATTATCTCACAAGTCAAACTCAATATTTATTTACGAAAATAGTATGTTTAATATTTGTTTTAAAATGTAATAAATTACAAATGTGAAAATAATATTACTTTAATACAATATTAATATTGTGTGACCAAAATTTTAGTAAAAATTTTAATAATCAATAATGAGAAACATAATGAAATCAAATGAAAATTCTTCCTAAAAAAAGCTTTCTTGACATATATATGCAATATATATATATATATATATATATATATATATATATATATATATATATATATATATATATGTCAAAGAAAGAATTAACAATGTTAGAAAAAAAGGAAATGAATGTGTATAGTGATTTTTTACAATGATAATCCTAAGTGTTTTGGTCTCTTGCAATTTCTTCCAAAGTTATTTATTTTGAGATATTTGACATTAAAGATTTTAAACGGCCGCCATTTTGAAAATATTCTAAAAATCGTTAAAGTTTTTCGTACAGTGATAAACAGTTACGCAACAAATAGGTATACAAAGTTTGAGCTCAATACCTTGCCTAATTGCAAAATAATAAGTTAACCCCCCCCCCCACCAGCGCTAAATAAGTTCTAACCATAATTAAAATTAGGTGGTCAAACCGTTTGGCAGAAAATTAAATTTATAATGCGGGGGCTGACTTAACATAAGCTGCCCCCCATATAAAAATAATATAATTAGAAAAAAAAACAAATGTGTAATAATTAGGTACTCTCAGAAACCGCCAGAATAATATTTTTTTATACCACTTTACTCTTGTACGGCGGTAGGCGCGACCACCGTTAAAGTCCGAAATCCTACCAAACGGAACGAGCACCTAATTCGACGTTTAGATATCTTAACATAATATTAATCAAGGAATATTTTGACACCAATAACTCTCGAGCACCTAATTTTTTTATAGCACTTTACTCTTGTACGGCGGTAGACGCGACCGAAGTTTAAGTCCAAAATCCTGCCAAACAAAAACTAAATTAAAACTATTTACAACTAAAGTGACCAGTTTCCCTACCCCACTCCTCTGGTGCATTGACCTATCAATAATAGGATTGACAGTTCAAACACATTTGTTAAGATTCCCTCTGAAGATGACAACTTTGTTGTTGTAATAGCTATAAGGATCTAATAGGAATAAACATTTTACTTTTGACGAAAAGTTTGTTTTTTGTTATTTTGTTTATTATCAAGTGTGGGTTAAGGGACTTTTCATGTTTGGCAGGATTTCGGACTTTACGGTGGTCGCGCCTATCGCCGTACAAGAGTACGTAAAGTGGTATAAAAAAAAAATTATTCTGTATATATCTTAACGGTTTCTGAGAGTACCTAATTATTACACATTTGTTTTTTTTCTAATTATATTATTTTTATATGGGGGGCAGCTTATGTTAAGTCAGCCCCCCATTATAAATTTAATTTTCTGCCAAACGGTTTGAGCACCTAATTTCGGACTTCGGCACCTGATTTTAATTATGGTTAGAACTTATTTAGCGCTGGGGGGGGGGGGCTAACTTAATAGAGGTAATATTAAGTATTTTGTAAAAACAACAGAATGTCAGATAACTAGATAGCAAAGCATACCCGGGTCTATGTTCACTGGATATTTTTTCATCAGTATTTTATGTACAATCACTTCCCGGAGTTTGGCCTCACCTTTAAAATAAACCTGTGTAATTCAAATAACTCTATATTTACTCTTAATTCCCCAACAAATTTATTTTACTTTGGTATTTAATAATTTTTAAATTTTAAGGGAATATTCATTCAATATGTATCTGTGGTACCTTTCGAGACATATCTATGGCTTCGCTCCTGTTAAGATGAGATGATCAGAGGTAAATTGAAAATTGTCATTATTTAGTGTGAATACATCAATTGGAATGTCGACACTCTTTACGACTGGACTACTTAAATTCTTTCAATTTATTATATAAAAGTACAAGAAATATTTCTACATCAACTTTAATTGTGATTTATACGAGTAATTTGCCTCGGAAACGTATACTCTAAAATTTATACAATGCGAAATTGTGACTTTCAAATTGCACAAATAAACTTTACTGAGAAATATTTTAAATAATACTCAGATTTCAGTAGGATAAGCTAAAGTAAGTCGAACATAAGGTTAGGTATTTATAAAGTGTTTTGAAAAAAGTTCTCGCAATCCTAATTTTTTTTTTTTTTTAATTTCGTAGGATGTGGAAAATCTTCAAAAGACAAAGGGAGATATCCGATCTTCCCAATAGTGTGAGGTTCTTACTCACTAAAAACCACCTTCCTTCCTGTTAGTATCCCTATCGCGTAGGACAAGGATTCAGGAATGGTTTTCCATGTTCCAAGGTTGTGACTCTTTCAATGGATGTGTCGAGAAGATAAGGTGAAAGAAAGCAGAACATTGTGTAGCCGCGCGAAGAGCGAGGCAAATTCCTAGCTGGGACAGAGTCCAGGTAGGGAAAACCTCGCGACAGAATGACAGATCATGCAGGATCCCTGTTTTAGCGTTGTGTGGGTGAAGGATAAGATTACCTTACAAATACCTTGTTAGTTATTATTAATAAAAGATTGCCCTACATGCATAATCTTCTTCTGCTAACCATGCAAAAGAGACATGCTGCATGCAACCATGTGCTGGTAGATGTGCCTGCAACAAATTTGCAAGCAATATCTTCTCCAGTGCTGCTGAAGGTCTTGTCTAATGCATCAAAGTTTTCATGAAACAGATTTGATGACATGTCAGTTAGGAAAAGGTCACAGTGGTAATGATGTGGTGGGCATTATAGGGCCAGCACGTTGTCTGTCATGTAGCAATCCTAATTACCCATTTGAAGGTTAGTTCCTATGAAATCCAATAGAGAGCACGAAAAACATTAATTGCCCACAAAATCCGATAGAAAGTGGCTGTACTTCTTCTGAATACGTAGTTTATTTAATTGTTCAAAATACGAAATCCAAATTGGAAAATAGATGTAGCATCAATAGTTGGGCAAAAATAAAATACAGGTTTAGTTTAAAACAATCCCCAAATAAATATTGACATAGACATAGAGTGATGGTTTTTGACTTGTATAAGACCACAAGTTTTGGTTTTAGGAGCAAACATTATTTAAGAGTTGTCACAAATTTATGATTTAAGAGTCCAAAATTGAGGTTCTCAACTTGTATTAGACTAAAAATTTAACTTTTAAGGACCCCAAAACTTGTCTAAGAAGACTAAAGTTTGGTTTTAATTACCAAAACGTATCTCAGAGGACCCAAAGTTGGGGTTTCAACGCAAAAAGGCTACTAATTTGGGTTTAAAGGCCAAATACGATCAAAGGCAACCCAAATTTTAGTTACAAGCGTGTAATTTGGCCAGGACATGAAAAAAATTAACTGAAAACTCACTGTAGTTCTGCCATAGAGCTTTATTGACCAGGCTACCGGAGATGGAAGTAGCCTAGTCAATAAAGCTCTATGGCCAGAGGTGTTGATACTGATGAAAAGTACTTCGACGTTTTACAGGGAACGGAAGTCCGGTATAAATGTGTGAGTGGGTACGGAAAACCAGATGACCTGGAGTGTGCCGTCAAGTTACAGGCGGGGCATTATGGCAATCCGAAACCGTAGTGGTCGTAAATGGTGGTCTGTTTACGATCACGGGACCGCGACCATTCTGGGCATCGGAGCGAAGCTGAGATATCAGTATAGCTAAACATGATACCGCGGGGCATGAGAGCCCTGGCGGAGCTTCACTCCGTCACTCATGTAGTGGAGGTTGGACTCGTGGGGGTGGTGGTTCTGCTGATGGTGGATATTCTCCTTTCCTCCTTTAGATTAGGTAAGTTTTAACATTCAGGGGTGTCGTTAATTTCTAGGAGGTTATCAATAAATATTATTAAGTTAATCATTGGGTCACTTGGCACTAGATAGGGTCACACAGGCCTTCAAATAGTGTCAGACACAAGGAATAATGAGGGGGGGGAATGAATGTAGTTCTGTCTGTCTGCATATGTTTGGAATTGTATGATTTATTTAAAAAATGACGATATATAAACACATTTTGAATATACAGATAGACAGAACTAGAATACATATTGATCATTGGCCTTTGTTAAAACATGTTTTAGATGTATGTTTGTGATGTAAGGTTTGTCGCTGATAATTTTATAGAATAGGCATTTAATAAACTTTACTCTAATGTAAGGGGTTGCAAAAAGCCATTGAAACTGATAGAAAATCAAATATTAAGCTAAATCACTTGTAAACCTAAGATAGATATAAGTTCTTTGTTGCCCAGTAACACTGAGCACTCCAAAAATTATTAAACATTAATAATTGTATAACTTTCCGTTTGCAGTTTATTCTGATATTATATCCACACCAAGTATACACTGTGCCAGTGAGAGGTTGCAATTTTGATTTTAAGCTTAAACACATAACAAATTGTTTTTCATTGGTTGAAATTTGTAAGATGTCGTCAGTAGATTGTTTATGGCTTTATTTATTATTAGGCCTATATGTGCTTCTTGTTAGTTTATTTGCTTTTCTAATCTCTGTGTTTCCTTGCGTATTGTACATGGCTCGTGATTGTGTACATGCAAAATCTAAGTACTTATTCCAAAATTGTACGTTTATTATAGTTGGAATTGACAGAAATACAAATTTTAAAACATAATATTTGTATACAAATTTAAAATTGATACTTTTAAAGTTAGAACAGTTTGAATTAGCGATGTTTGCCGGGTAAAAAAAATCAAATTTCTGCAAATTCCTTGAAAAGTATGTCATTTAAGGGAAAAGTGGTAAAGACACAAAAAAGAAAATTTATAATCTAAGTATAAATTCACTTCCGTATTTTTTATTGATCTTCACGTTTTTCATGGTTTCAGAAAACCGTAAAAGTGAATTTTGACATCCGTCCATCCGTCGTCACTGTCGTCTGTACATTAAAATGTTAACGGCCACAGAGATAAAGATATCAACTCGAAATTTTAATTTTTTCTAAACTTATTATTATTTTTTGAAAAAAAAACACAAAATGGCCGACAGACGGATAAGGGAACGTTTACGGACATATGTTTCTAGAAACTCAATCATTTCCCAATAATGGAACACCCTATATTATAGACTTTTCATTGCTAAAGCGAGGTTTGCACTAAAAGATAAAAATATTCTTTAGGGAAATTACGTGAACAAAGCTTAGACTAAAATCCGACATCCAAGGGTGTTATTCTATGTTTCTAGCAGTATATTACAAGGTCAAAACATTAGAAATAGCCACTTATTTAGGAAAGGCAATAAGTAATTTTATATTATCTGATAATATATTACAAAATCTAGCCGCCTGGTACCGATATCTTTTCTGAAATCTTGTCAGGTTACTTTTGGAAAAAAAGCCAAAATGCACTATTTCTATTTTATTTACACACACATGGCAGATAACATAGGCTTTAATAATTTCATAAGTTCTCACTGATAGAACCTATACACAATTTACATATAAGATGTTAAACTAACTTCTACAATTAACACGACATTTAATTTCATATACATTAATTTTTGGTTGGCTTTGCTTTAATTAGCAGAGCCACGAAACAAATATAATAGTATAAGTACTTTTAGTATATATATATATATATATATATATATATATATATATATACATTTAACGAGACATTTCTTGTATGACATCGTCGTTTTAGGTACCTAAAACGACGATGTCATACAAGAAATGTCTCGTTAAATGTAGGATATTTTTCATTTAAACTTTTTCACATACATTTACACTTATGTTTGTATGTGTAGCTTAATATACAATTTATGGTAAATAATAACTCACATGTAAAATTTCACAAATCAACATATATTGGTAGCACTCTACTCATAAACATCAGTCAAATTATAGGCCTAATTGTATTGATAGAGATCATATATTGAAGCTACATTGAATCATATTGATGAGACCTTCAATATTTTTGATCAATGGAAAAAACCTAGTGAAATGATTTCAGGTTCTTAATTCTGCTTTCTATATAAGAGACCATCCTACGCGATAACCAACAATACAGTATCCCCAAGGTAGGAATGTGCCTGGAATGTGAGGAAAAGAGGGGGACCCACACTTCGTTTGTTGCATTTGCTCTCAACGGTACAACCCCAATAAAAAAAGTAGACCTCAAATGATTCTGTGTAAACACCTACCCTACTTTCATTTCTTTTATCAGTGTAAATAAGAATAAAATGTTTTAAAATTAAACTTTTAAGAACTAACTTGTACTTAAACTCTAAGAATTAAATATAGCTCAGCAGTAATTTGTGTACCTAGTTTTCTTGTAATGGGTTGTACCGTCAAGTCATGCTAGGGAAACAAGTAGAAGGGAGGACACGCCCATTACACTAGACACACTCCTAGTCTGAGGGTACTGTAACTTATTTTTTCTCAGAAAGCTGTACAGTATAACATTGGTATAATGCTCTTACTTTTTTTTATTTCATCAGAATTTTAATTAATTCAAGTGACAAGTAATTAAAACTATTTTACGAAATGTAGCCTATTTAAAAAAATAGAAACTACAATTCAAAAACCTATCTTATAATAGAACGGAAGGTCAAAAACTGAAGCCTTACGCTTACAATAAATATTCTGACTTCCAAAGTAGAGTTAAATTAATATATATATATATATATATATATATATATATATATATATATATATATATATATATATATATACATACATACATACATATTTTTAATCTTTGTATGTGCTTATGATCCACAACCCTTCAGGTTATATACATACATACATACATATTTTTAATCTTTGTATGTGCTTATGATCCACAACCCTTCAGGTTGATAAAAATATTTACATTTGTTACAACGACATCCACGGGGTGTAACAAGGATAATTTCGAACTAAATGCCGTAAGTCTCTTCAAAATAAATAATTCGTACAAAACATATTAGCTACATGTCTATACTACATGTAAAAAAAAAGTGGTAATTATATAGCAGAGTAGCCTCACTTCAAAATCCATTTTTATGGGTTTTATTCGTCAAATAAATGTTGGAAAAATATTTTATTATCGAAAAAAAGTGTCGGAAAGATGATTAGGCCTATAAACTAGTTCACCTCTGGGTCTTAGGAGGTTAAGGTGGTTCCGTATTTTCCTTGTTTTATTTTTTTATCCTCTACTACATACCTTACTTAAGAATAAATAATGTTTTCTTAGCTGTAAATATGTACGGCTGTATTATTATAAGTCACGAAAGGTTTGGCCAGGTTGCTATATATATATATATATATATATATATATATATAAAACCACCTGGCCAAACCTTCCGTACGTTTATTGAAGTGAATGTCATGAGTATGAAAGATAACACAGTTTTAATTTTTTTCACGAAAAAACAATTTGTGTAATTATATTATGTAATCATCTTTCCGACACTTTTTTTCGATAATAAAATATTTTTCCAACATTTATTTGACGAATAAAACCCATAAAAATGGATTTTGAAGTGAGGCTACTCTGCTATATAATTACCAAAAAAGTATTGAATAAAACAGTTTCGCCAAATTCTTTTTTCGTATAATTAATATAGAATTTAGGTATAAAATAACCAACATGATATTTCAGCAAATGTTGATTACATTCATAACAGCGGATACAAAATGTTGGCAAAATATTTCAAACCACCTTCACACTAGTATCTTTATATCTGAGTTACTTACATATATGTTTAATTACCATCAGTTTTTCAACTTAAAGCTGTTTTGGGACTGTTCAAAAACTGTATATAATAAATAAAACTCTTCATATATTAAACTTTGCATATACTTCATTGATTACATGTTTTAAATATAGACACCATTTAATAATAATAATAATGACACCATTTAATAATAATAATAATAATACAGACACCATTTTAATAATACATCGAAAGTACACCATTTTTTCGATTTTATGAAACAAATATAACCCACAAACATTTAAACTTTTTTTTTTATGTTTCTTACTGGTTTACATCAAATTTAATGAAAACATAAAATGTTGAAAAGATAGCATAAATGTTTCATTAATTTCACAATCTAATTTGATTTTAACAAAGTGGCTCAAATCATAAAATAAATAAAGTATTCTATTTCAGTCAGCTAATTTAAGGATATATAAAAGCCGGTATCAGAAAACTAGGAACATTATTTAATATTACAAAACCATAGAAACGTAATATAAAAAGGAAGAAATGTTAACGTTACTTGAATTTTTAAGCACCATTGTAGAAAAATATGGAACCCAAATGGATATTGTTACGTTACTTAAACAATTATGCCACGAGTTAAGGAAAAATCCGGTGTCATTGTAAAAAAAATATATATTTCCATAATTGAGTGACAGTTAACGTAATGATATATCAATGCAAATCAGCTGTTAATAATTCATAGCATGATTCCAATTTATAGGTTGTGACAGGTCAAAGCTTCTGTCACTACATGTCATGGCATTGTATTATTCTATAAGTATATCTGGTATAAGTATAACAACATGTGGTATTGGTACTATTTTATTGTGGTGTCATAAAGCAAACATTTTACCGCCTTTAATTACAACCCCACCTTGTATTTATTTCCATGATTTTGTAATTTATTTCTTTTTAACTGTATTTGAGGTTTTTTATAATTAAAAACCCAATTGAAATTTGCATAATCTTATTCTATTAAACGAGCAAGGAATTGTATGTATGTATGTATGTATGTACCTATTTCCAGCTATTTTATCTCAAAAACGACTCTAACGATTTTCTCCATATTTTTTGTATATAAAGGGTTTTCAACATCAGGAATCCAATGGACTTGGTCAAAATTTTGAGAAAAATAATTTTCTATGAGTTTTCACGATTCGAAAAATACACAGTAAAAATATATAGGAGAAATATTAGCTACGCCTACTTCTATTAAAAGACGCAAGGAATTGTATGTATGTATGTATGTATGTATGTATGTATGTATGTATGTATGTATGTATGTATGTATGTACCTATTTCCAATCATTTTATCTCAAAAACGACTCTAACGATTTTCTCCACATTTTTTTTTATAAAGGGTTTTCAAAATCAGCAATCCAATGGACTTGATCAAAATTTCGAGAATTACATAATAGAAGCAAGTCTGCTAAACAAATTAGGTGAAAATGTTGTTCTGTTTGTTCTGTGAAAATTCTGCAAATTTGTTGAGCAGACTTGCTTCTATTAATTCTCGAAATTTTGACCAAGTCCATTAGATTGCTGATGTTGAAAACCCTTTATATAAAAAAATATGGAGAAAATCGTTAGAGCCGATAATTCTACAAAAAAGTTTTAAAATATATTTTTATAATTTTCATAATGGGAGATAATTATTGTACTTATAACAAAACCAAATAACTAATAAAATACCCAATTTTTTATAGATGAGACAATAACCCTTTCGGAGATCGGCTTTCCTGGTACTTTATCCATAAACATATTGTACAATTTATAAAATCATTTAAATTCACATATTGTAGTATTTAAATCAATTTAAATTTATAATGAATTTAATTGTTAATAACTTAAAAAAATCTGGATTTTTATAAAAATTCTCGTTATACATTTTTTTTATAATAACTAGTTTTGCAATATTTTCAAATTTCTCTATTTTTAAAATTATTCATTTTTTGAGCTTGTATTTCTTCTATCTTCCTTAAGTTATTTTCTAATATTTCTATTCTAAATATCTATTTATACACTGTGAAAGTAAGACAAATATCCAAAAACTCAAACAATTTAGTCCTATAGAATTAATATTCCCAAAACTAACTCAATCCACTTTACGACGAGAGGTGATTTCCTTGAACACTTTATACACATAATTCGGAAAACTACATTAGATGACGACTAAAATCAATTGTGTAATTGTTAGAGGGTTCTGTTTTCAAAGTGTGTTCGAAATTGAAACGGACAATACTGATACAAAAAATTAACTTAGGCCTTACGTCTGATATCCTAAATTTTAGTTTTTTTAATAAACATGAAAAATTAAAACACACTTTTCAAAATACAACCAATAAAAATTCACGTAGACATTTCATGAAAATCGTTTACTGATCTTTGTCGCATTGCACATATATACAAATTAACACAGACTCAACTCATGTACATATTTCACGCAATCCACTTTTTTTTTCTATGGTTGTATCAAAAGGATATTTTTGTGAAAAATTCTACGTAGATTGCTTTATTAAACTTCTCTATACCACACATCTGCGAGAGAATCGAAATGATATAGACTACATTAAACATATGTATAATTAAATCCCTTTTACAACAGAAAAGGTGTATGTCATCACACAAGGGAAGCGTAAATATGAATGAAGAAGGGTTTGGTTATATTACCACAAAGCTGCTAATTGAAAACTGCTTTCTCTAAAAACATACCAATTATTATCCAAAAACATCTCATTATAATATGTCACAATATTAGCTTTTATTTTACACATTTCTAGTGGAGTTGCAGCATTCATCAATGAATAGCTTAAATGTCATTGATGCAGATGAAAAATATACACAAGTAATCTCTTTGACTAATTTTTTCGGAATAAAAGTTTTAATCTTGCATTTCTTTGTTGGAATACCATTTATGTATAAATGTGGAATAATTATAACGTATTTCCACATATTTAATGATGGTATTTTATTTTAACTTTTTCAGACCTATATAATGTAGAAATGAAGTCAAATAATCAACCTATAACTTTTCGCGGAAAATTTCTGTTTTCAAATTTCCTTGAAGTAACAAATTTGTTATTTGGAGTAACCTTTTTGTTGATGTTTATCTAAACACATTTTAAAAGTTTTCTTCTGATATCTTTGGGCAAATGATCATTCTATGCACCATATATCAACAATGACTTTTGAAAGAGTATCTTAGGATATGTGGTTACTAGACAGGTATTATTAACGAGATTACACCATTTCAGAATACATTTTATCTTTTAAGAAGGGGTTTAGATACTTCGTGTATTTCTAAGAGACACTTAAGAGAGTCAGAGTTAATATGAACATCCTAAATCATCAATAAATGTGTTACAACTCTATAACTTTGAGACTAACTACGAATAAAATTTATTTTATTGAATCACTAGAACTATGTCTCTATTCTTTTTGTTTTTAAATAACTCACATTCCTGATAATTGTTATCACTTGTGTTATACAGTCAACTATAAAAAAATATTCTTTCTACATATATGAGCTGTATCTTTGAACTCATCATGTACATTATTATCAATATAATATACAATAACACTTGGTAGGAAATGAAGGTGCTCTACAATAAGCACACCAATTTAATGTTTAATATGTCTAATTCGTAATCTTCCAACCAAATAAATTTAACAAAATCACCGTCATTTGAGTCAAGAGATATTTATATAAATTAATATATTTTTTAATTATTATTTTAGTAAAAGAGGAATTAATTCAATAATATTACTACTTCAACAACTTCAAAGAATGTTTATACTTGTTCTTAGATTAAGTATTAAAAACAAGCCATACCTTGGTTGTGTGGTTTTGGTTTTTAAAATGTGAGCAATGTCACAATTGTGGGTATGTTAAACTGAACACTCTAAACACAATAGAGATAATCCATTACACCTAATATTGTTAAAAACACCTAACACTAATTGATTAGACTATAAATTACTAATGAGACAGGATTCTCATATTACAACCAACTTAGTCCTCGATGTCTCACACTTGACAAATGTTGTTTCTAGTTTTTTTTTAAACAGAGATTGTAAATGTTTTGACATGTTCGTTATATCACTCGGTTTTAAATAGTTTATATTTGCTTAAATAATTCATTCCATTTTGTATTATTAATTTGTTAATGCCCTTTTATGTTGGTAATATTTAAGTACATCAAAGCCCATCTCTTCTTTTATCGTAAAATATCAATTAATTAGAAAGGGATACAATTTGACAATATTGAATAATAAATGTTGAACTTGTCATATCGTCAAACATCAAAGTAAACAATTGTGGTAGGGTTATTACATTGTGCAGTAGTTGTACAGAGAAAGAATCGTGTCATAGTGTATTCGGTATATTGTGTATTCGGGTTGTCATTAACTTTTGTTTCTTCAGCAATTACATCGTTGAATCGATCGTGGCGTCGACTTCAAAAAAAAAAAAAAGAAAGAAAAAAAAACAAGATATAAACACTCGTTTTAGTTTCTGTATATATCAGTTTACATTTCACGAATATAATTATTACGAAGTCGGAATTACTATTATAACACATTATTATTTAATACTTTTTAGTTGCATGTTATATTTTTTAAAATTATATTTATTACACATTAATGTTGGATATATTTTTCTTTATTTTTTTTATTTTTGTTCTTTTTTTGAAGTCGTCTTTTTTTGTTAAAAAATTATTTATTTTGTCACTTTTAGTGCTTTTATTAAGTAGCTTTCAATTTATTCTATTAAAGATATCCTTTCCCCGGTTGAAAAAAAATATTGATCTAGTACTGGTAAGTATTGATGATAACTGGACATTACTGGAAAGGTATTGGCTCGGTGAAACTTTTTAATACTAGACAAAACATGTATTAAACCTTGTAAATCCAATTAATTCTTTCAAATTCAACAATATTTATTTATTGTTAGTACTGGCCCAGTACTAATAAAAATGTCATATAAGTACTGGCTAGTTAACACAAACGATATACCATTTTCAATATTATCAATATTAAACAATAATATTTCCAACTAGTCGTGTCAACCAGGCGCCATTTTTGCATTGTTTTGCAAATACTGGCCAAGTACTGGCTCAATCAAGTCAGAAATGAAATGGGACCATCTCGGGACCATACCCTTTCAAATGAAATCACCCCCAATGAAATCGTTCAAGCCGTTCCGGAAATATGCGCGAACACACATATAAAAATAAAAAAATCAGATCGAATACAGAACCTCCTCCTTTTTTGAAGTCAGTAATAATATTTTAAAAACAAATTGCTCAGGTATTTTCACAAAGAGTTCACAATATACATATAATAGTTAGAAATATACACTGCCAGGTAAACACAGATAAGAGATTATTGCTTATCTTTATGTCTAATCAGGTAATCAGTGACTGTTGTACCTCTCCAAATAGAACGCAGTTCTTTGTCGACAGTTGGCAGCGAAATGTATTAGTGCAGTTCAAGTTGTCTTAGATTTTTTTAAATATAAACTGTGTTTAAAATGTTATTTATGTGTTTATATGTAGATTTATATAAAGATATGCATTTTATTTAAAGTTTGTGTTTAATTTACTAAATAATTTGTGGAAATATTGTATATTTGTGCGAGGTTTAACGAACAGAACTTTTTTGAGGTTATGCCTACAGCAAAGGTAAGGTTTCATCAGTTTTTGGTTTATCATTTGAAAAGCGTCATTCTCAAAATAATATGTAGCAAATGATATTGCTTTAGGAGTGTGATATTTTACTATATACTCTCGCTACAAATTTGTATATAGGGCCTATTAACTTAGTGTCGTTATATATATATATTTCTTATACATATATGTATGTTACGTATTATTGGAGTAACAGAAAATTAAATACATAATTATAACAAAATTTAATTAGGAGAGTGTAAAAGTACAGTAATGATGCAGTCACGCCTATATTACTGTGATTATTAAAAATTTATTCAATGAAATATTAAATAATTTAAACTCTATAGTAGTGTATTTGTTGGCAGTGAAACCAGAGTTAAGTAATTTTACATCTTTGTTTTTATGATTAAACGATGATTTGTAATAATAAATGTGTCCAAACTTATAAATATTGAAAATTCCATATATCATCTGATTTTATGTAAAAACCACAGGCATTTAACCTTCGGTTACCCTATTTATATGATTTTCTTTGTACATAATTGTTGTTTTTGTTCTTTAAAGTTATTTCTTTTATCAATAATAACCTATTAGATTTGCAGAATTCCTGTTTTTCAGTTTCTCTAATAATTGTATTTTAAGTAATGAATATAACTTTATTATTTTTAACGAATTCAATAGATTTATATTATAAAGAATATTTCTAAAAACTGGAGTTCAAGTACTTTCATATTTGTCCATTGAATCGCTTTCACTAACCTAACTATAACATAAATAAATTACACAGAATTTGATTATTTTCAATCTATTTTATTTTGAACAAATTTTAGAATACAGTTATCTACAATTAACTATTATAATTACAAAATTTGTATTAAAAACTATGTTTGTCTTAAATTTGGTCTAAGCTCTTAATTCTGGATTGTAGTTTAAAACATAATAACTTAACTAAAAATGCACAAATACGACCATTCTAAGTCAAAAATGTTTCATTTAACTATACTTTATTTGGTGTAAGTTAATGTTTTTGTGCATGTGTGTGTGAGATAAAGAATGAACAATTAATTGATTTTATTTTGCAGCAAATTTAAGACCTAAGTCCAATTAACACATAGCTAGATAGAGGAAGGAAAAGAAAGTAGAAGGAGGGAGAGAGATTATTTTTCCTGAACCAACAACAATTACACAATTATATTACAATTGTGATTACATAGCAAATTAGGGTTTCACAATCTCTCCAAATTTTGTTAAAGTACGTTCTTCTTAAATATAAAAAAATTAAGTTACATTATAATCCAATATAATTTTAACAACAACGTCACGCGTGACTATCTAAGTATTTAGACGTGACTTTAAATTTAACTTATATTATAATTTCATCATCTGTACAATATTCTGGCAGATTATGAATATTAACATACTTGTGGTCTCATTTGAATGTTTCAGCATGGGTGTAATAGTGCGGTGAGTGTTTCGTAGGATGATAATATAGGGCCAGTTACAAGTATAACAGGGCAGTGAATATTTCAAAAGGTCAAAATATTCGTTTGGGTTTAATACCAGAGATTTATCTTCATTATTACAGAGTTTTAATCATCATAATAAAACAAAGCCGGGGGTATTTAGACTTAATGGGAATTTGGTTCATTGATCTAATATTTTTCGCTTAACACTGCTCGAGATCTGTAAAGTTTTGTAAATGGGTTGATTATATTTTCTGCAACTAAATCTTTGTTAGTAGTTGTGTTTTTAATTGTGCAAATGACTGGTATTCACAGTAACATTTGCACAACTAAGAATTTTTAAAAGACTGCAAAGGAATAAACGGTGACAAGGATTTTTTAGTCACACTTCCTTAGGGACAGATAAGGATTGGTAGTCCCTGTATCTTTTGTATAGGTAGGCAACACCTTATATTATATTAGTTGATCACCACACCATGTGTAAAGGTAAAGAATTTTCGGTCGCTTTACATTATAGTTTCAAAATTGTTGTAACGCATCCCGCTGAAATGAAATAATAATGATTGTTTTAATGAACACTTAAAAATCAAGCACTACTGATCATTTTCTAATATTTTAAAGAACAGGGAACGTCGATTAAAAATTAAGCTATACTTAATAAAATATATATATTTGAGTCAATGAAAAAAAAAATCAAAAAGGACTTGTACACAATAAACCATGTATTTAACTTATAATAATATTAGAATAGTATAGAATGATGTAGGCTGAATTATGTGGTTCCACTGTAGACTTGGCTCGTGATTGCTTGAGACAAATATGAGTCCCAATATGAAATCGAATCTCTCAACATTGTTATTGTACATTAAACAGGGTCTTAACTCATATTTATATCGGTTTTCTGTACTTCTGTTCTTTTCTATCTACAGTCCATAAAATGTACGTTGGCCTCACCTACTTTATACTCTTAGTTATTACTTCTTGTTTTATAGACGTATAATTAAATACTACATGTGTACCTAACTTCAGATATAACCTGCATCTACGAGTTACTTTGAGAAATTAATATAAAAACCCCCAAAGTGATAAGACAATACTCTCAAATAGACCGTTACACTCTGTTTAAATAGTGGATAACAACAAGCAAATAGAATATGTAACTTGAATAAAAATAATATTGTCATTGTTATTCCTATACTAAATTATTAGGTAGTTTGAATAAGTTTATTTAGATATTCGTCGCACAAGGAACAACCATGTCTTTCACGTGAAATGAGAACATATTTTCCTTCAATTTATAATACTTGTACGTACGCAGAAACTAAATTTTGTCTCATTTCTGGGATTAGATGTAGGTAGTTAGTGAGTATTGGTGATTAAATGTACTTTGATCGCTTTTAAGCAGGTAGACGATTATCTCTTTATCGGCATTGATACACAAATAGGGAGAAAAATAATGCTTTTCTTAGGGCTTATAAAACATAAATATATTTTTACAGTAGTAGTATAGGTGTGGTTTCCAGGTTTCATTTCATTCCTCATAGAATGCCCGCTCAAATTCTATTAATAATTCCAGGCGGTGTCAAGTTATACCTCGTATACTACTGAGAATGGCGACTTTGTCGATAAAACCATAAGTAAATGTAATTTTTGTGAGATCTTGTGTTCGAGTTTTTTTTTCTATCTAATATTATCTTTCAAGTCGAGCTCAATATTTATTTATTAGTATAAATTATTATTTGTAATCATTATACAAATTCTGGCTCTTGCACCATTGTTCCTCTGACATTCACATCTTGCAAAGCGAGTGGATTACTTTTCTAATGTAACTAGTGATGTGTGAGTTCGAATTAAAATACTCGGTGATTCCGAGTATCAAAATCCTCGGAAGAGTCCGAATATTAAAATCCTCGGTTTCGTATTAAAATACTCGGACAAAAATCCTCGTAACTAGGAACAAGGAGGAGGTAATGTGCGAGTATCCTCGGACAACGATATTCGTTAGTGTTGTGTCAATTCCAAACAAAATACTCGGTGTTTCTACTTTGGTTACATTAGTTTCTAAGCTGATTTTTCACTACACATTAATTAAACATTATGATTTTGAGTTATAATGATTTAGATTCGGTAACAAGTTCAATTTAAAATAACAATAGTATTCATTTATTTCCACATTAACAAAAAGTAAATTAAATTATTATTTAATTGTTAATTACTTATATTTAAATAAATATTTATAATTTACCATCTTTATAAAAAATATAGTAAATTAACTTATTTTAAATAATAACTAAATTATTAATGTTGGTAATAATTGTACTTACGTTTAATTACTGAATTTGTGTCGAGGCAGGATAACATTTAATTACGTATTACAAGTGTCAATCACATATTGTTTAAAAAAATAAATACTTGGTGGATCAGTCTAACAGAAATATAACACACACACATAATGCGCATAATCATTCTGCGCAGATACTCGATGTCGAATTAATAATACGAGTATTGAAATCATTCGAAGCCGAGTATTGCGAGTATCTATTTCACCCGAGTATCAACATCGCTAAATGTAACCCTACTTCTTCTCTAACACCAATCAAACAAAAACCCATCTTGGCTTCCTTCTATAAATGTTTAGGACTAGTCACCAACACGTGATTGTTTCTCAACCTGCTCAAGCAATCAAAACACATGACACAAAATCTGTGTCAATAATTATAGAACTTGTATCTGTGTTGATTTACTTCATAGACTCGGGCAAACATTACGGATATATTATTTCAATCACGTTTTTCGTCTTCTAGGAAAGGTAATACCTGTTCCCTCCTTTGAGAATGGTTGTAGAGAGAATTGTCTAATTTGATTGTCTTAACATTCGAATAGGCCACTATCAAAGCTTAATGTCAAAGTATACTTAGTTTTGAAAGGTAGATAAAAAATAATAGGATATCCATTGAGAAAAATATTTACTCTAACCGTTTGGGATTCATGTAGCCTCCAGACTTTATAGTAACGGCAGAAAATTAATTCAACATGTGTAGAATTAGGCGTAACTGGACTAATTGTTTCTAATAACATGCACAGGCGTGTATTGCCTTTGTAGCCTATTCATGGACACACTTTGTGTGAGCAAAATTATGGATTCACTGGGATGAACATTTAATAGACTTAGTTAATTTAATATTTTTGAAAAGGAAACGTTCATAATTTCATAAAATTATTGGGTGAAAATTGATAAATTGGAAGGAAAAACCAATTGAATTGGAAAGTAAAGTCATGAACTGAAAGGAAGTAGAATATATGGCGTATGAAAAGCACATTGGATAGAACATTAAAATACTTCATAGTAGAAAACAAACAACCACCAAAGACCGTTAAAAGTTATTTATTATAAATTAAATTATTGCTTCCAACACTCTTCAAGCAATATGTTGTAAGTTAACATATAAGTGGGCTAGGGTTTTTGAATGAATTATTTTAAACCACGGATTAAGGAAAATTTAAATTCAAATGCTCTAGTTTTTCTATTTTTTACCATAACTCTAATGCAGATTTCGATGAATTGACCATCATCAGGAAAATAAAAATACAACTCTACACAAAACACATTTCACTCTTTTTGGGGATGGTTTATTGTCTAAATCACTTGCAAAATTGTATGTAAGTTCAGGACTGATCGGTAAATTAAAACTGTTAGATTTATCCCCCTATATCTCAACTCCTATCGTTTCCAGTGGACTTAGTGTTTTAATTAAAGTGTCAAATATCATATTTCACTACAGAGAGAGTTGGCCATTTAATAAAATGATAGAGTTACATTTTGTTGCAGTATATATTTTATATAGAATGCATATGTCATTCCCTTTTGCACATGTTGCATTATATCTGAAATACTCCAGATTTTAATATGTATGATGTTCTGGCTCTTAATAAATGTCCTAGAAAAAATTGTTTTCTGTAACCCACCTTGTACATTGTAGACACTGAAATCTCTTTATTTAAAAAAATAATAATAATAAAAAAAAAACATTAAAAAATTTAAAATTCACAAAACAATGAGATTTTATTAACGATACAAAAGTACACGTATATTTCATGATTTTATCGACACACATGAAACTTATGAACATATATGTTGTCAATTTTTCACAAACATCAATACAATGCACAAATATAAGAGGAAACATTATTAAATTTAGAGATCAATATTATTTACATAATGTACAATAAAAACCTAATTAATTTAAAAACATAATAAAAAGCACAAGGGAATACAATACAAGGCTATACAATAGATAAATTTCAATTGATGATTTTTACATTGGCGAGAAAAACAAAACAAGTTCTAAAAAGTGTTATTTTAAGAACGAGAGATTAATTTTGTTTGCAAATAAAAGAAAATCATGATACATTTTCCTCTTTAAACCAATGTCTTTGCAAAAATAAGTAATCCTATATCAAAGACAAAGAAAAACACAATTTTTCTTTTGTAAATTGTGTGTGAATGACCTGTGGGGGTTTCCCCCGGGTCTTTGTGCTTTGTTTGTTAACGGGAATTTCCTGCTTTTCTCAACCTTTTATAATAGTTATGGTGTGTATTGTATTTAGTCTTGTAAGAGCCTCGTCAATGCCGTAACTGGCGAAACCATGGTCGGCTAGACCAAATAAATTATAGAATTTTACAAAAGAAAAATTGTGTTTATTTGTTAAAATGGAATTCTATCAAGTACCGTCGTTCATCAGTGTAAACACTATATCAAAGAGTTTGCAGACATACAAACGACAAGATCAAATGGAGGGTTTTTATGTGCAATCTTTTGTTTTTCTTGTTCTCTAAAAACAAAGTATTAAAAACCTCACAAAAAAAAAGAATTATTAAATGAACAGGAATTAAAAAAGACCCCACATGGTTAAAGTCATATATGCTAAAGAATATGTAAGACCCAGGGTAATCAGTAAATAATTTAACCTCTAAACAAGATAGGGTGAAGTTGAATGCGAAATTACGTAAGACAGGAAGGTCAGACAGCATCTTCGTTACGGCCAGTGTATTTATTACGGAAACCTAACAAAATGGTGAAGTTTCAAAACTGTAAATCAAAAGGTGTGAAAAATAAAAATTGAAAACTACGTCGATCGTTGCGTAAGGAATTGCGGGAGAACGGGCGGACCGACAAACATCATGTGAAGTTCTGGTGAAAGCTGACGCGAAGGACTACAAAATGCCGGCCAAGAAAAAGTGAAAAATATCTCAGGAAAACCGTTAGAAGAGTTTAAAGAAAAGACAATAGAGATTTCTACAGTAGCAAGTTTTGAGCTGCAGAGTTCTAAACTCCAAGACTTCGTGACGTAGAAGTAGGAGGAGTTATCGTACCATAAGACAGCTACATTAGCGAAAATAATTAATATAATTAAAATAATTCAAACAAAGGATTAAAAGACTTGAACAATTGTTAATAACCCATAAATGAATATCATTAGCACTTGAAATAAAAATAACGCAAAAGTAACACCACAAATAGGAAAATAAGGAACTATCGTATTATTCCCAAAAAGGGAAAAAATTGATAATAGAATACGATAGTTTCAGGCTATAAATATAGCTGCTCTGGCTCTCTGTTGAATTAGTAAGTGAAAGTGTGAAAATTTCAACATCCAGTGTTTAATGGGAATTAACATGTCACCGGAAACTTACTAAGAGATACATGGATCATCTTAACATCATCACAGCAACCAGACACCAGAGAACTCACCTAATTCGACCTTACAGGATCAAAATTACCAGGATCTACAAGACGGCTGTCAAGGTTTGAGAAACCATCTAAATTTCTTTTCTTATTAGGGCAAAGTTGGCCAAAAGTTAAAATTAAATTCAATAAAGTTACTGATTTTCCTGAGATAAAAAAATTGAATATAATTTAATAAAAATTGTTTAGGCAAAGAAATTTAATATCAGTGTGTGGATATATATATATATATATATATATATATAGTATTGTAAGTAAAATAAGTAAAATATTTGTATGATAAACCTGGACAACTGATTAGATTGTTCACTGAGAAATTAGTGTCCAGTGATAAAAGAAAATAAATTACTAAATAAAAGATTATAGTAAAACGTGAATTTTTTTTATAAATTGCCTATCTGCTAACAAAATAAATAAAATTTGAAAAATAATAAGTTTTGTCAGAGGAATATTTTTGTATTTTTATAATTATATAAGTTACAAATTTTGAGTTATTTTATTGTCAGAAGAAATTTGATTTTGTTTCTTTTATTTAAAATTAAATAAATGGGTGTTAATTTCTAAATATCTAAAACAAAGACTTGTCTTTTATAATTATAGACGTAGTCTTGTTTTATGCTTACAGGAAATATTATTATGTAAAAGGTAAGATGTATTGTATTTAAGAAAAGTATTCTCAAGAACACGCTCCCAAGGGATGAAAAAGATAAAATAAAATCAATCGTGTTCTCTCTGAGCAAAATGATTAAAGTAAATATAGTTACTGGAAGTTTTGTACAAAAAAGGGGGTACCGGCAGTTTGGGGTAACTTAAACTGTTGAAGGAGTTATACAATCTAGGTCGATAAATTAAAGAAACCTAAACTTCCAGTGGATTGGATAACTCATTTCTTTTCTCGCGGAAACGGATCCTGAAAGAAAGAATTTCAGGATTTGAGACTAGTGTGTATTTTAAAAGAGATAGGGGAAGCGTACAGTTTAACTCATAAAAAAGTGTTGAGTTTTTTCGTTGTAATACTTATTTCGTAAATAAACGAAAAAGTATCATTTCTCTATGAAATCATGTGAATTATTTCAAGAAGAATTATTGTTTCTTCAGAATACATTACAAACGTTCCTGACTTCAGTTTTATATTTACTATGTTTAAGATACAGTTCATTTCTGGTAATATTGTGGTTGTTACATTTAGTACTTTGTATTTTCAAGGAGTTAAGAGAAAATAATAATTTATTAAAATTAATATAGAAGAGAGGCTGATATTTTTATATCATCGAATCCTTTCAAATTGTGTTTTAAACTCTCTACTTTACTGTATTTGTTCTCTCTACTATGCTGGTGTATAGTGTTATTTTGCATCTGAAAATACCTGGTAATTTGTTATAGATATCTCGTAAAATCAGTCAATTTACATTCACACCTTCAATTCTACAATTTCATTATTCAAAATATGGCCAAAAGTAATTACGAACTTCACACCAGTCTAATGATCACTGTGTTTGAGCTTAGGTGGCAACATGTTATACAACCATTATCTTCAATTTTATAAATATCCAACAAATGTATAAATAAATGTTGAGCTTGACTTGTGAGATAATATTAGATATAATAAAACACGAACAAAAGTTCTCAAAAAAAAAAAAAGTTTACTTCATCAAACGCGTTTCAACAAAAAAAGTCACCATCCTCAAGCGAGTTTTATTCTACCCAAGCAACAAATGGTAAATGTAATTACGTGTGTATGTCCATGTTGACAAAAATGTATCAGAGATATGATCGTAGCCCGATATCAAGAACATTATTCTATACCTACTTATTATCATTGATATTACAAAATTTATGTTTAGAAACGCCATCATTTTAATTTTAAAAAATTGAAATTGAAATCAGAACTGCTGAACCAAAACATTGGCCGGATATTTCAAACCATCCACAAATTAGTATTATTGATTTATATTTTAATTAGCCTCAGATTTTTTTAATGTATTAGACTGTTTAGATACTCTGTATGTATTTATATATGAAATTCCTATAAGTCAGTAATGTTACGAGAATTACATGATCTGATTTAATTTTTTACATAGTTCCTATAAGTAATATATTACGGTCAGTTAATTTAAGTAACATAGAAAGCGTTATCGAAAAAATAGGAACAGTTAGTAAAAAATGAGAAAGCACTAACGTTCTATGTATTATTTTAGTATTATAAGCGACCTGAATATATCAATATGAAAATAGAAATAATGCTAACGATGTGTTAGGATTTAAGCGCTATCTTAGAAATGTAGGCAACTAACGCTAATCTTTATTGTTATACAATGTGTATTTCTAAAATGTTACTTAACAATTTAGTCTAAAATCCGGTGTTATCATAAAATCGAAATAATGTTATTATTTGCATAGGTGAGTGACATTGGAAATATTGATGTCATTTCAAATTAGCTGATTTCATAATTTATAGCACGTTTTCCAGTTTATAGGATGTGACAGGTCAAAGCTCCTCTATTGACATGTATTGACATGTCAACGCATTGTTATTAATATATAAATACACTGTGTAGTGATACAACATGTGACATATTTGTGACAAATGAATTACAGTCGCATAGTCTTGTCATAGGTACCGACAAATTGTATATTTTATAAGTTTTTCTAATAATATTAGACTAAAGCATCCTAATAAAATTTACTTTACAACCAATTGTAGGTCATAATTTTTCATAATTTACCTGTTAAATCTAGTGGCAAGAACAAGAGGAATGTGCATTTTGTTTCTGTTAAAAGATTTTGTATTTTATTAGCTGTGCTTAGTTCAGGTTAGATCGAACAAATAAAAACGTATCCTTTATTACGCGAGTTGTTGTTTAAAGGTTAACATAAATTGTGTAGCAATCGACTATTCTCTAATAATCTCTGAGATAAAATCCCTCCCACTCATGGATAAAAGTTCAAGCCTCTATGTTACTGGCCAACTTATCTGTGGAGTGGGAGGGATTTTAGCTTGCACTCAGGTTATTATAGTTTTAGGTTTAATTTTATTTCATTAGTAGATAATATGTAAGTTTAGATTTAGTTTATAAGCAAGACCCTCCAATGATGATAACCTTGTTATCGAAATGTACATCAGGGCATTTAGTGGAAATAATTAATAAAGAACAATTAATCAGATAATTGTTTTATTTTAAAGTTTCTAGTGATTGTGGTTAGGGGCAAATTCGAATCATTATTATTTTTATTTTGCTAAATATAATTTGCTACAGATGAATATATATACTATAATCGAAATTGGTAATGACACTGATTAACAAACTTATACAGATCCACATAGAGTCATGTGAAGATTTCAACCAAATTTGTCTGACGTAATGGAATTAAGTATATTATGAATAAATGAATTTCATGCTAATTAATTTTAAAAAGGTAGATCAATAAATATTTATATGTGAGTTATGAATTAATTTACAAGAAATAATGCAGTCTTTAACTGTTTCAAGAAGCATGTAGCAAACCATATAAATTGCAAAATAATTACATAAATAAACATTGCACAAATTTATCACGCTTGCAAAATTATATAATATATATATACCAATTAAATACAATAGTTATAATATAACTTAACTACTCATATATTTGAGAAGAAAGATTTTTGACATAATTTTGTTGTTGAATAACATAACATAATAATTTGTTCTCCGTTTCTAGTGGCAATTTTATCCCTTTGTTTCATTATATTTTGTATATGTTAATATTATTAACTCTACACATTCGCTAAACTTTTATAATTAACAAAACAAATAGTCATGACTATTTTGTTGTGAACATTACAGTGGCTTCAAAAATACACCGTAATGTTCTGAACACAATTGTTGATGTTCTAGAGTAAAATATGATGATGAGGGGGAAAAAAAGTGGTTTTGTTTTGATATGAACGTTGCAAGACAATTTAAACCTATCATTTTTTTTTTAAATAATTAAATTTTTTTGACGTTAAACAATATGGTGATTTTTATCAAACTTAACAACAGAGCTTGAATCTTACTACTATATCAAAAATATGAGATACAGTAGAACCTCGTTAAGTCGGACCAGCTGGGACCGCGGCCGATCCGACATAACGAAAATCCGTGTTAACCGGAGAAAGAGCAGAAAACACAAAAAAATGAAAATATACATACTGTACTTACAATAATTTCCTTTATTACGGAGAAAAACACTTTAAAAAATATATACTTATCACAATAAAACAACAAACACATCTGTGGACTGTACAGGTATGTCTACTTTTTGGAGAATAAGCTTGTAAGTTTCTGTTGCGTCAGCTTCGAGTAACGTTTACGTGCCGCACGGTCTCGCATCCGTTTCTTCATGAGAAGCTCGGCCGGTGTAGTATCGTTCTGATGCTCAAAATAAACTATCAATTAATCCAAGTGAGATGCTGCTTTTGCGTGACTTATGACTTCTGGTTCTACAGTGTTTGTGGGCAATCGGCAAAGCGTGCCAATCACCTGGGTGACAATGACTCACCACGCTGGCATGCAGCGCTACAGTTAGACATCAGATGTACAGTCACGGCAAACAAACTCGGCGGAAACACGATCACCGTGCAATACGCTACGATTATGCGCTCGTATAAAGCAATAGCGCTACCACAATGCATATTTTATATTAATTTATATTTATGTTTATTTATTGCAAACCGGTCCGGGTTACACGACTTAAAGGAGGCCGACTTAACGAGGTTGTACTGTACATGAAATATTAGTTTAATCGCCGCAAAGTAGATGTTTTTAAAAATATTTATTTTAAGAAGTAACGATTTTTTTTAAATTTATAAATGTCAGTTTTGTAATATTAACGTCAAAAAAGTTTTATGCGATATTGTATGACTATTAGGAACACTAATAATACGTATTTATTCTATTGGCGTGTATAAACAGGGGCATAATTATTCTGTTACATACATTCAATTTATATATTTAGAATTATGTAAATTTTTATGAGTATCATATCAAATTTATAACTCTATCTTCTGATACTCTCTCAATAATAGGGCTTTAACTGGGATTGAAAAGTATATTAAGAATTTGTACAATTTTGAATATTCACAGTGAAATATGGGTCCCAGTTAACAATGTAATTGTTGTCATGTTGTCAAGTTATCGTATCCAAAAATTATAAGTTGTATAAGTATGTAAATTTTAAAAAAGTACAAAAATAATCGCTGTCAAATCTTAATTACATTTGTACTTTTTTAACTTTACAACATCCGAAAATATCTTGGATTGTTGTATAGTAATGGAATATCTTGGCAATAATGAATTTTGTAAACGATCAAAAAATAAACATTTTGATAAATATGTTTATCTGAAAAAAAAATTTTTATTAACGTTGAATGTGTAGATTAGAATTAGGGAAAGTAAATGTTAAAAGAAGGTCATTTGAAAGAATTTTTTTTAAATTTTTTTTATATATATATTTAACTTATTTGTAGTTCAACACCATCCTATAATATCAATCTTATTATATTTCTGAGACAGTCGTGGGTGACGAACTATCATAGAAACATACATCAAAATTGTAAACTATAAATAAATTCCGAATATATCACGTTAGATGAGTTGACTATTGTTTTATTGCATTTACTATTTTATAAATAAGTATATTTTAAAAAATATATACATTTTAACTGATAACTGTAGTAAATAATTATCGATAAAAAATGTAGAATATTTACCAAATAAAATAACACGTTTAAAAAATAATGTAAGAAGAGTTTTTATTTAATTTAAAACTTGTAAGGGTTGTTGGAAACACCCGTATTTAATAACAATTAATCAAAAAAATCAATAAACAATAATCAAAAATAATAATATTGGGAAGAAATTCAAATAAAAGAAGTTGTAATAAAACTTATATGTAAAATAAACTTATCGAGAATACAGTCGACTGGCGGATGTACAAGCGGATGTGTCGGATTAAATTTTATAAAACAAGATGCCTGCAGTTTAACAGTTACCCAAGAAAGCTATATTGATGACAACCAGAATGTCTGCAAGATTGTGCAAAAAAATAAAAACCAATCAGAACAATTTAAAGTTCAAATAAAATTTAAATAACCCAATCAGAAGAAAGGAGAGAAAAGAAGTGGGAAACGTTTCTCTAAAAAACGTGGTCTGTCTATCGCCATCTCTCTACAGGACAACACCTAAAAACATCATCAAAAGGTCGACAAGGTTACTAAATAATCTATTCGAAATAAAAAAATATATAACAAGCTAATTATTCCATGATATTAAAAATAAATAAATGTTTCATTGTATAAGTAAGGGTCAGTCTTTAAATAAAACTCAAAATCAAGGTGAAAACGGGAGTGTTCGCGTAAAGCGTAAAGGTGTAGTGTGAAATATAAAAGTGTAGGGTTATAAAAGGTTCAAATATAAAAAAAAGGGTGCAGTGTCTAAACAAAGGAGGGAGAGTGTTATGTAAGTAAAACTTAATATTTATAATATGTATTTGTAAGACAGATCTCGGTGATTAAATAATAATTAAATCAAATGCCAGATTTCAAAACAATAAATATCAGACTAGAGCAAATTAAAATTTTAAAAGGTTTTGTGCCATTAAGTTGGATTAATATCTATTAAATAATAAAGTAAAGGATAATTTGTTAAAGGATGTATTTAAAGAGTGTAAAATAGATAAGTAAGATTAGAACTAGACGTTTTGTAATTTAATTTTAGGGTAGATGTTGAATGTGTTTATGGCATTGTAGAAAGGGTAGTATAAAGCAAAATTTAAAATGATTTATTAATTTATGAATATACTCAAATATTTCACGTAGCATATATCTGTAATTATTGAAAACCTAGTAGTTCTTTTGGAGTGCCTCACAAGCTAAGCAAAATTTTTGACTCGTTTCAAGAGTCTGGTGGAGCCCCCAAGGATAAAGGTAAAGTTTAAATATAAGTTTAAATTCTAAAGGTTTACATAATCAAAAATAAGCCAAAATCTCACAAAGGTGTAAGCACTCAAAACCTAAATTAAAATTTAATAAAAAAAAAATCTTACAAACTACTTAAACTAATAATAATTACAATTGGTAATCTAGAGCAACTGGATATGCTTCATCAATTAACTGTTTATTTTGTCAACTAACCACGTGTAATCCTTTGAAATTTTCTTTAATTAAAGTTCATTAATGATGGACGAATAATGCCCGAAACACGTGTTGTAAAATAAGGCTTTAATTGAAGAATACTTTAAAGGATTGCCGGCGGCAAGTTGAAAAATAAACAAGTATATAATAATTATTCTCCTAGTTTTATTTTAAGAAAATTCTCTACAACCTGATAAAATGTGTTTTTTAACGTGAAATATAATTAAAACTTGGAATAAACATTTAGAGATGAGAAATGTAGTGAACAAAAATAATATTCTGTTGGGTTCCGTCATCATTACGGAATAGGTAGTCGTTACTCCTGGATAAAATTATCTCTAATGACGTCGGTTTTTACCCATTATTATAGTAATTAATCATTTTCAATTTGTGGTGTTTAGATGATGTAGCACATATGAAAGTTGGCGAAGTTGTTTATTAATACATAACACATTAGGCACATAACTAAATATTTTATTTGTGTATTAGTTATAATACACATACTTAAACTTATGTATGCTACTTTTAACACCTAGTATAAAAATGTTTGCCGATTTATATTTTAAACTGCATTATTGTAAAGATTTAGTGGTGTAAATTTTAATTTTTTTTTTAATTTTATTTATTTCCAGGACTACAACTAAGTACAGACTTTTCTAGTAGTTATAACTTAAATAAGAGATCACAGTGTTTCAGAAGTTCATTTCATTGAATGTCTCTGATATTATCATCTATGTCATCTTAACAAACACTACACCAAGTCAAGGGGTTTAGTTCTACACAGTCTTCGTACTCTATTCCTATGCGCTATCATCTGCTGTACACTAGCATTAGTATGGTTTTGGAGTCTTTTTTCGTGCTTCTCTGCCACAGCTTTGATTTCTTCAACAATCGTATTCACTTTAAGATCTCTGTGAATATATTCATTGCGTACGCACCAAGGCGCATTTACTATTATTCGAAGTAATTTAATTTGAAACAATTGAATTTTGTTTATATTACTTTTCTTAGCACATCCCCACATCTGCAGTACATAGCTCCATACTGGCTTAAGTACTTGCTTATATAACAGTACTTTATTGCTCGTGCTTAATCCTGCTTTGTATCTAAATAGCCAGTATTTGTTCTTGAATTTAAGCTTGAGCTCCTTTCTTTTCTTTGCGACGTGTGATTTCCAGTTCAGCTTTGAATCCAAATTCATTCCCAAATATTTTACTTCATTTTAGTATGGAATAATTTTACTGTTTATTCGCGCTGGCACTTCTCTCTCTCTCTTTTATATGTAAAATTAATATGGGTCGACTTAGACTAATTTAGTTTTTTTACGCCACCTTTTATTCCACACATCAACCCCCAGGATGGCCTTCTGCAGTTTATTTGTTGCTTCTTTAACACTATCACCAACAACCAATATAGAAGTATCGTCCGCAAACGTAGCGATTGTGGTTTCCTCAACCAGTGGCAGATCACCTGTATACAGCAAAAAAGCAGTGGTCCTAATACGCTCCCTTGTGGCACACCAGCAGTGATCACTTTAAATTCCGAATATTCACTTCCACATTTTACTCGAAATATTCTGTCTGCAAGATAGGATCTGAGAATTTCACATTATTGTTTTGGAAGATCTCTCTCTAATTTGTATATCAAGCCCTTGTGCCATACCTTATCGAATGCCTGCGAGACATCAAGAAAGAAGCTAGAACAGACTTTTCTTCTTTCGAAGCTATCCTGTATTATTTGAGTCATTCTGTTCACCTGATCAAGTGTCGAATGTTTTCTTCTAAATCCAAACTGATAATATGGCATTAGTTCTCTTTCTTCTATTATTGGTCTTAAACGTTTTAATAAAAGTCTCTCAAAAAGTTTTCCAATAATCGGCAGACGAGAGATAGGTCTGTATGATTTCTTATCAGTTGGGTCTTTCCCGGGTTTATGAATCATTATAATCTCAGCAACTTTCCACTGTGCTGGTACATGTTTCATTCTGATTGTTGCATTTACAAGGTTTTGCAGTTTTAATACAGCTTTATGTGGTAACTCTTTTAATATTTTCCCTGTGATTAGGTCATATCCTGGTGCTTTGTTGTCCTTGAAGTTTTATTAGCTTCTCTAAGTTTATTAAATGAAAACAAAACTATAGTTAATTTTTCTCACACACTATTTTATGGACTTTAATTACTATAGCTCCTATTGTAATATTTGTATATTACATCCCTCAATGAAAAAAGAAAAATAGGCAACAAAAGACGAAAGGTCACAATGTAAGGCAGACAAAAGTAAAAAGAAAAGAATCACTCCTGACATTGAGAAATTGTGGTCATTCAGTAGTTCAATATCTGCCAGATGATACTTGCAAAATCATCATCATATTCTATGCGATTTATCATAAACAGATGGTGCTCAATGCAATTTATCAAACATGATGTTTTGTATATTCTAGTTTAAGTGGCAGGAGGCATGTATTTATTTCTATCGTTTAGAGTACCTTAATAGAAAGGCCTTTTTGTTTTATTTTACTTTGTGTTTAAAATGTTATGTTTATAAATCAATTTAAAATATTTGATTCAGTAAAATTTTACAGCTTGCATGTATACACTTGTATACACGTGTGTACACTATTATTATTCTAATTTCCTTCTTAATCACTTTTTTTATCCTTTTTTTACACAGATTTCAAACTCGGTATTCTTCTATTTATACTATAAAACTGGATTATTATAGACCAATATAAACATTTCTACTTACGTAATTGAAATTTTGAAAAATTACCATCTTCATCGTCAACTTTTACACCCAATAATTGCAGTGTAAATGGGATTTTGCAAAATGCTTTTGTCGTAAGTTTCATACTGGAATACAATATTAATAAAGTGCATAATGTAAAGATTGACCCCTAATATGAAACCTTATTCTTTATAATATTTGTTCAAAATCTTAAACTGACTTGGACAACCAACCCCCTTTTTTTTTAGAGATTAACCAAAAAATTACCAAATTTTATTATTGTATTTTTGGTTTAAAGACAACAGTTAAGCAATCTCTATAAAATAAACATGTTTTCCTGATGGTAAGATGTTGAACAAAACTTTTATTATGTATAAAACTAAAAATTGTAAAACGACAAAACAGCACTTGAACAACTATTATGTCGTGACCCTCAGTTGCAATCAACACATAATCACTTGTTATGATAGCGAAAGAAAGAAAATTTGTATAGATAATTAGAGGCCGGTGCTCCAAATAATGCACGTTGATTATTTAATAAACAGTTTAAGTGATTTGAACAAACGTAGTTTATACGCTTGACCGTTATAGAAGACAGAAACTGTATTAAAATTCGACATTTTTGTTTTAAAAGAACAGTTATTCACGTATTCATGAATAAATGCAAAATTCAATTGAAAGTAGGATGGTTAGTCTGAACGCAATAATTTCAGATGTTAATAATTTGTTGTAAAAAATAGAACTCAAATAACAATTCCATTAGATTTTAAAATTTTATGTTAGAAGTCTGTGAAACGGGGAAACGATTATTAGGAATTTCGACAAATCTTTGCTGATGTCCTAAAATGAAGTGCAACTTGGATCAATCGAATATTTGCGATAGAAGAGACCTATATTTTAATAAAGAAACTTCAAAAGACCAAATTGTTCGATGTCAATAGTTTTATGACTATTTGAGACATAATTGATACGACCTCCAATAAACCATCCAAAAACCATGGATTACAGTGTTTGTGAAAAAAAGATAATCTTTGTAATAATTGTTCAAAAAATAATAATTTATTTAGTTATTGCTCTATAATTCCATCTAAATTGAAAACATAATTTACTTATCTCGTATAACGTAATTCAAAGTAAAAATTAGATTTCTTACCACTAAACTTATCCTTGTCCTGAGTTAGACGTATTACAACTGTTTCATGACTGATTAGTGATTACATAATCAAACGTTTTAAAATATTTGTGTGTTCCATTGGCCAACAAGGAAAATAATGTATAACTTTCTACATGTTTTTATTTATTATGACGTCGTTCGTTCGAATGGACCTAGAATTAAATGTAAAATATTAAATGTAATTGTTTGATCATGTGATCAGTCATGAAACAGCTGCAACATGTCTAACCTAGGACAAGGATACGTTTGACGATAAGAAATCTTAATTTTTATTTTGAATTACGTTATCCAAGAAGCTAACTAAATTTACTTAAAAGTTTATCAAAATACAATCGCTGCTTTATTTTTATTCACCTAAAATAAATTACAACTCTAGTTCTTACAATTAAGTTATTACACAGTCTGGACAATTATTACTTTAATTAATCTCCTGGTTTAAATTCAGTTACAGCGCCGTAAGTTAATTGTGGCCACGTGATTAATGAGAGGATTAATAAATTAATCTTCTATAATGGTGTTGGAATTTCTCTTGTCTTTCACAAATTCTCTAAAATAACTTTAAAATTATCCATTCTTACTTTACTTATTAGACCATAATTTTATTCAGGCTTCGTCCAACATTTTATAAAAAGCTCGATACGAAAGCAAAATTCTTGGGAATGACACTTGATGTCGAGTTTAATTAAAAGGCATGAGTTGATAAGATGAAAATATTGTTGAACTTGAAAAAAGGACATATTGACTTCTAGAAAGTTTGTAAAAACTAAATATGGCAAATCAATAAATTGCTGTTATAGAGGCATGTATTGAAACAAGGTAGTGTTTCAATATATGGTATGCAAATCTGATGATGCGCCCAAGAAGAACAAAAAAAAATTATAATACATGAGTTTTTAACTAAATGAATGGGACGACCTTTCTACTCATATTGGTGTATTTCTAATGATGATATATCTATCTTTAAAAGCTACAGTAATGAAGT